>VZQC01015259.1:244378-330106 GCA_009823505.1 Rhizomys pruinosus | reverse complement strand
GAGAGAGAGAGAGAGAGAGAGAGAGAGAGAGAGAGAGAGAGAGAGAGACAGAGAGAGAGAGAGAGAGAATGTTTCTGAGCAACCCTCTAGCAATTCAGTTCTAGTTGTACTTTCTACATATGATAGCTTACTAACCTTGACTAGGATTTCTTGGTGTGTCTGTAATGGCTAATCTTGATTGTCAACTTGACATACCTGAAAAGAGGTTACCTCAGTTGAAGAATGGCCTCCATTAGACTGGCCCGTGGCCATGTCTATGGGATAGTTTCTTGATTGCCAATTGATGAAGGAGGGCCCAGCCCACAGTGGACAATACCGTCCTTAAGCAGACATGTCTGTGTTGAGCAAGAAGGGTAGTGGATGGTGAGCCTTGGAGCAAGCCAGCCTGCAGCATTTCTCCATGACATCTGTGTCAGGTTCCTACTCTGCTGGAATTCCTGCCCTGTAAGATGAAAGGAACCCTTTCTTCCCCAAGTTGCTTTGTTATTTGTTTATTACTGAAAGCAAAGCAATTAGAACATCGGAGTTGATATATAATAGAAGATTTAGTGTCAGGAAATATAGAAGCTGTGACTTTAATAGTATGCTGCATTAGAAAGTAAGAAAGGCAGGGGCTGGAGAGATGGCCCAGCAGTTAAGAGCACTGGCTGCTCTTGCAGAGGCCCTGTGTTCCATTGGCAGCACCCGTATGGCGGTTAACAACTGTCTGTAACTCCAGGCCCGGGAGTTACAGACAGCTGTTACTATGGGAACCCGTAGCCTTCCTGGGCTAGATCAGACCCAAGAACCCGAGCTCATTCCCCTTTCCTGTCATTTATCTCTGCCTGGATGCCAGAAAGCTGGAAACGTGCAGCTGCCAATGAAGACTGCACTGAGCACTCGTGGAAGAACCCACACTTCCCTGCCCATGGGCCTAAAAGCATTCTCAGGGTGCAGAAGAGAACCCTAGAAAGTGCCACTCTTGGAAGCATCAACTTCAGGAAGCATCAACAGGCCTAATAGTGTTTCCCCACTCTGATGGGTTCTGTGGATCCCTAAACGTGCACATTCTACGTTATTTATTTACTTTATACAATGTCAAACTTAAATGCAGTCCTTGAAGTTTGAGTGGCAAAAACAGGGCACTCAGAGAACGCCACTTCTACTTAAAATCCATTTCCATCTTCCTGTTGGAGAGGGATTTTGCCCACTTACCAATCAGATCAGTTTCTGCTTTACTGCTTTCACAAATGAGTAGGCATGTCTATTTTTTCTTATCTCATTTTCCTAGTCATTTAGCTTTGAAAACTCTTTGGAATAAAATTCAGAGTATATTACAATGAGATTGATAACTCATAATTGATGAGTTACATGAAAAAATCAGGAATCTAGGAACAGGCATAATTGATAGACACATTTTAGTTTAACAATATGTGCATATTTAAGCTTATTTACAATATCTAGTGTGTCAGTGTTCTAGTCTGCTTTCTGTTGCTGTGACAGGCACCATGATCCAAAACAACTTCAGAGGAAAATGGCTTAATTAACCATATATGTTATAGTCCACCACTAAGGGAAGCCCAGGTAGGAGGCGCTCAAAGCAGGAAGCTGGAGACAGGAAGTGAAGCAGAGACCATGAAAGAATGCTGGTGACTGGCTTGCTCTCCCTTGGCTTGCTCAGCTTCCTTATAGACCAGTCCTGCCTGGCAGAGTATGGAGCCACTCACAGTTGGCTGAGCCCTCCTACATCAATTAGTTTTTTTTTATTTACTTATTTATTTATTTTTTGTGTGTATAAATGCACTGTCTACATCCTACGTCAATTAGAAATCAAGAAACTACTCCACAGACAGGCCTACAGGCCAATCTGATGAAGGCGATTCCTCAGCTGAGGTTCCCTCTTCTTGGGTATGTGCAGGTTTGTGCCATGTTGACAAAAACTAACAGACATGGTCAGCAAGGCCTTTTTTGAGTGTCTTCAACTATTTGAAGTTACAAATAGCTTTTTTTCTACAAAGCATCACTATTTGTAAGACAAATTGACAGAGCTGTAATTAATCCCACAGGTTAGATAAGTGGATTTCAGTCTGTGTATTTCAAACTGTAAGTTTATGTTTCAATCAAACATAAAATTTCCTCCTTTTGCTCATTTCCATGCTCACTTTATTAGCTCTTGGCTTCTATTTTATCTCGGTTTGTTTTCAGCCGAGCTTTTCCACCTGCTTTAGCTGAAGTCTTATATGCCAAAATCAGGTCTTTAGAACCCAACTCTGACATTCTTGAGCAAGGAAGTTCTCATAGAAACCTGCAGAATATACAATGAAGTTGAAAATGTGCTTGGTTCTCTGGCACATAAACTGAACATAAATTGCCCCCTCTGTGTCCTCACTTGAGACAAAGCCACCAGGAAACATTGAGTCACAGCTATTGGCTTCTGACACTGAAGCTCATGAGTGAGGGTACAGAACCTAAGCACCATTGGGTGAGGTACTCCTTCACCAAACATAAGATGATTAGAGGGTACAGTGCCTAAGCACCATTGGGTGAGGTGCTCCTTCACCAAACATAAGCTCATGAGTGAGGGTACAGTTCCTAAACACCATTGGGTGAGGTACTCCTTCACCAAACATAAGATGATGAGTGAGGGTACTGTTCCTAAGCACCATTGGGTGAGGTGCTCCTTCACCAAACATAAGATGATGAGTGAGGGTACTGTTCCTAAGCACATGGGTGAGGTGCTCCTTCACCAAGCATAAGCTCATGAGTGAGGGTAGAGTTCTTAAGCACCACTGGGTGAGGTGCTCCTTCACCAAACATAAGCTCATGAGTGAGGGTAGAGTTCTTAAGCACCACTGGGTGAGGTACTCCTTCACCAAACATAAGATGATGAGTGAGAGTACAGTGCCTAAGCACCATTGGGTGAGGTGCTCCTTCACCAAACATAAGCCTCTGGAAGTCTGAGCACAGGATACAGACAGTAAAAAAAAAAAAAATCTGTGAGTACCTGGGAAGAAGCTCTATAGACTCTGCTGTAAAGTACTCTTGCTTATACTTCCTTTTCTTGAACAATAGAAACTATTCTAGTTACTTTCTGTTGTTCTGATAAAAACACTGACTGAAAACAAATTTTTTTGGGGGGGGTTATTTCTCATTACATGTTACCATTCATCATCAAGGGGAATGAGGTTAAGAGCTCAGTAGCACAGACAATGGAGGGCTGCTGCTTACTGGCTTGGACCTGTGGCCTGTGCTCAGCCTACTTTCTTATACAATACAGGACCACCTGCCTAGGGATGGCATGGCCTACAGTGGGCTGGGCCCTCCCACATCACCCAACAATCAAGAAATTACCCCACAGACATGGTCATAGGCCAATCTGATGGAGGAAATTCTGTAATTGAGGTGACAACTGAAGCACAGAGACCTTTGAACTAGTGCCTTTGTTCAATTTATTTTTAGCCGTCAGCCATAGGTCTTCAAAATATTTGTATTTATTATTTGAGAATTTCATACATGTATACAATGTGTCCCCTCCCCTCCTCTCATACATGTATACAATGTGTCCCCTCCCCTCCTCTCATACATGTATACAATGATGTGTCCCCTCCCCTCCTCTCATACATGTATACAATGTGTCCCCTCCCCTCCTCTCATACCTTCTAGTTTCAGTTCTCCCTCTTAACACGTGCTATTTTCTTAACATACTGAGTCCACTTGGCATGGCCAGTATGTGCGTGGGTATAGGGACAAATACCAAACACGTGCAGCTTACCAGGGGCCAGATCCCTGAAGCAAATGGACTCCACCTCCATACAGCAGCCATCAGTAGCTACTTCACAGTAGCTCTTCAACCTCTCCTCAAGTCCACGCTGGAAGTTTAGCTGGCTTGATGTGTATGCTATGCCTGATGGGTCATCATGGAAGAGGGAACTGAAAGACTGCAAGAACCAGAGGTTGTAGAAGATGGCTGTGATACTGGGCGTGATGAGGCCTTTGACTTAGGATTTATTTACTTTTGTTTGTGTTTGGTACTGAAGCTTCAGAATGCCTTAGGGTTTAGTAGCTGCTAAATGCAGTTTCATTTGTTTGTTTCTGAATGTTTGAGCACTTTCTGTGAACCTGACCCTTACCAGCATCTTTAACCAGTCAAAGACACAAGGTCAGCAAAAAGTGGTGAATCCTGGACCTGAATTCACACGTCCTAGGGTCCTCCCGTGCTCTCAGCCCTGGCTGTGGGGTTTTCTGTTTCTCTGGAAACATCCTTTGTATTTGTCTACTCTGTGCTTATAGTTCTGGCTCTGTTGGATTTAGCATGAGTGTCAGCTTGATTATAACAGAGGGGGAAGTCTGGGGAATGTTTCTCTAGCTTGCTTTGCTTCCAAAGCTCCTTTTTCAACTCTGACTTCATTTATCTTCATTTTACTTCAGACACATCAGCGAGGCACTGGCTTCAAAGGCAGGTGAAAGAATGTGATCTCTCTATAGCTTGAGTTGGAAGTTTCTGTATTATTTCTCCAAAATACTTGTACTAAATAATTGTTAGTTTCAATCTGATGGTACCAAATATTGTATAAAATTGTAAATTGTGTGTTTTGAAATATATGTTTTCACCAAAATTAATTCATCAAAGGGTCTTTTCTTCCCTTTAATTTTTTACTATTGGTTGTAATTGTGAAGAGTTTAATTTTCAATTTCTGTCATGGTACCATTTACCTCAAGCCATGAACTGGTCTTCAAAGGGGAAGTGATGTAGAAAACCACATTATCACTGGCAAGAGGCATTGCAGGAGGCAGTGCATCATGGGAAATTGTGCATCCTTTTCAGGGTGAGGAGCAATGCTTCATTTGTGTATATATATGTGTGTGGGGTGTGTTTGCCTACGTGCATGGTATGTGAGTTTTTGCATACAGTGCATATATATGTGCATATGATATGTGGGTGTTTTCATAGTGTTTGTCGGAGGGGTGTATGTGTGTGAGCACATGTGCTGGGCTAGAGGAAGATATGAGTATCCTGCTCTATCACTCTGTCTTTTTGCTATGAGACAAGGTATCTCACCGAGCCTGTGGCTAGGGTGAAGCTTTAATAAAAGTGAGTTATCTGATACTGAGGAATATCTACTTTCTGTAGTCAAACTATACATAAAGAAAATTTCCATAAAGAAAATTTCCTGCTTTCTCGATATCTTTACTAGCTTTAACAGATTTATTTGATTTTGACCCTACATTTTTCCTACCTCAAATATTATTAGGAAGTCTGTCAACATGCTTGCTTGCTCTTTCTGACAGGAGAGCTTTCCTTCCTTCCTTCCTTCCTTCCTTCCTTCCTTCCTTCCTTCCTTCCCTCCCTCCCTCCCTCCCTCCCTCCCTCCCTCTCCTCCTCCTCCTCCTCCTCCTCCTCCTCCTCCTCCTCCTCCTCCTTCTTCTTCTTCTTCTTCTTCTTCTTCTCTCCTTCTTCTCCTTCTTCTTCTTTCATGGGAATATTTCCATTGTGAAATACTCCATTACTAAAAATTTAGGTAAAACACTTGGTAAGGAGAACTTATTGAATTTATGCCTTTAATAATCTAAGGATTCTTTTGTTTATCTCCCTATCAAAAGAAACAGAAATATGTCCTTGCTCTAAACGCCTGAAGAAAATAATTTAAATCTGGATTTATAATTCCCTTAGGTGTAAAAGACAGGGGTACAACATTCTAGTAAAAGAACTCTTAACTTTGGGGTAGGGAGATTCATCCATGAGTAAAAGCACTAATGCAAGCCTGATGACTTGAGTTCAGTAGGCTGATGACCTGCATTTGATCCCTGGAATCCAAGGTAGAAGGAGAGAGCAGACTCAAGAAACTTGCCTCTGACTTCCACATGTCTATGTTTGCATAGGTACACCTGCAGTCAGTCACACCACACATGCACACACACACACACACACACACACACACACACCTCACATGCACATACACATAAATAAATAATAATAATTCTTGGTCTTTCAGTGTTGTGACTATAGCAGACTTGACTGCAATTCCCTTCAACTGTAGGCTTTCCTTCTGAAATATTAATATCTAAAACAGATTGCTGTCTTCCCACAGCAGAGATTTTTGACTCCAAAAAGAGCTGCGATGGCAGATGTGCTCTCACCTCTCCTACAAGTAGAATCTCTCCATTTATTTCATGGGAAAAGTTCTAAGATTCAAAATTAAAGAGGCAATGTGTTTTGAAGAACAAGCCTTAGAGCACCTTCTTAGCAACAACCCATCATTCTCCAAAATATTAATAAGAAAGGCCTACTAAGCTACTTAGTACTGTACTGATAAATGGTAGTGTTGGCACATATTTTTGTCAGATCCCTTTGTAGAATGCTAAATTGAAAAGAATGGTCACTTTTTGGCACTTAAGTTTTCTCTATAAAGTAGTCATTTGTCTTTTATAAGCAGAAAACAGATGGAATTCTGTCCGGAAACCTACTCAAATTAGTCAAAAAAAAATAAGTGAGATTAATAAGAAAATCTATAATTAGAAAATGCAGATATGTGGCAAGTTTAAGGGACCCACAGAGCATGCTGAGCCCCATGGAGGTTAGCAGACTGCAAAGCTGAAGGAAAAAAGAAAGGATGTTGCACAGACCTAGAAGATTATAGCTGTCATGAGCTTCTGTCAAGGACTATACCACAGCCTTGAAGTAGGAAAGAAATACACCCCAGCATCACACTTCCAAGAGCAGAGAAAACAGACAGATACACAGATGACACAGACACAGACACACAGACACACAGACACACACACACACACACACACACACACACACACACACATACACTGAGATGTATGCTGATGCACAAGGAACAAAATATGAAGTAAAAACATCAACGACATTTTATGCAGTAGCCCAAGAACAGGTATTGGCTTCCGTCCTGTTCCCTCTCCTTCCCTCCTCTTCCGCTTTTTGTCCTCCCTTCCTCTTCTCTCTCATTTTCTTCTTCCCTCCTTTCTCCTTCCTCCATCCCCTCCGCTCCCTCTCTTTTGAAGGTTCTGTTTCAAATGACAGAAAAAAGAGAGAAGCTTGAGGCAAGGATGAGAGAGGAGCGATATGACAGTCAAGGGATAGAAATGGATAAATAAGCATGGCCGAGAACCGTCTGAGGCTCCAATTCCAGGAGAACTCCAGTTCCAGGGGAATCCGAGAGACCCTCTTCTGACCTCCGCGGCATTGCACGACACGGGTGCACAAACTTGCATGCAGACAGTACATTCATACACATACGGAAATAAATAAAATTAATAAAAAAATTAAAAAAAGAAGATATTATTAAAAAAAAATAAGCAAAGATCTCAAAGACCCAGAGGTGAGATTGTCATCTGGCCTTAAAGTCCAGCAGGGAGGGGCCCAAGTGCAGTGGCCCACTGGGGGACTGCAAGAGAATGAGAAGAGATTCTATACACTCCCTATTTCTGGACCTTGCTTGGTTAGGAAGCCATACTTGGTATCAGTAGGAATAAAGGCCCACTAAGAAGGTTAAGAAGTTTCTGAAATTAAATGTAGAATGTAATGGTGGACCAAGACTGAATAAAAGCTGTTTGGGTTACTGCTTAAAAGTTAATGGTTACTAGAAAGGTTTGCCAATGAAATAATGCTTTGGGTTTTGTGACATTTTTAAGATATTAATTAATCTTGTGGATTTCTGTTTAAAAAGGAATCCAATAAAATATGAAAATGTCTCAGTGTCTACAAGTGTTGGGAACATTTTGTTCTGTAGAATTAGTGGAAAACTTTACTTGACTAATAATGTGAGAACAGTTGCAGAGTATCTGACATATGTGGGTTTAAAAACACTATTCATAGGTAGCATATGCCATGTGGGATTTAAGTATTAGTTGAAGAGCCAGATTTTTAAAATTAGAGCAGAATTTGAGGGAATTAATAATTTCATTAAAACATGTAAACACTCCCATTCTTTCCTCCTAGTTACAACATAAGGAGATTTTCATAATTATAATTGTCTGGTGCTGTTGCGAGAGAAAGGGGAAAAATAGCAGACCATTTTTACCCATGATAGAAAGGAAACATCTAGAAAGATTTTGAGCTACATTATGTGCCAGACAGTAATAACATATGTAAGTTTATATAAAGTATTGAAAGCTACTTTTGCCCTCTGGCGATAAAGGATTTTGTTATGCAATTCAATAAGGTATTTAAGTTTTAATTTCAGAGTGGATAGAAAGCTTCTTTTTAGTTTGTGTGTGTGTGGAGCCTTGACAATTGTTCTTATACTAAAATTTAAGAATCGGGGTCTAGGGAATCTGTAGGAGACTCAGAACTTAACTCCCATCGACAACAGCTTTGAATATGATAAGCGGATTTAGAGTCAGCTTTCAAACCTGGCCTTCAGCCACTTCTTTCTCTTTCCTTGTAGAAATGGAGTAATATTAATTTTTGTTTTTTTCACCTGTATTAACAGTAATGTAAAAGCAAATGTCTATGAAAAGCTACATGCTTAATTATTTGCAAGCTATTTTTACTGTGATCTAACATTGTGCTGGGTCAATTTAAATGGGTCAAAGAGACTTGGGTGTATATGAAGCTGTTTCCTAAGGAGACTGGCATATGTAGGTATAGGTTAACAAACTCTAATCTGCTGGCCAGCTCAGAAGAGAAAAACAGAAAAGGTATATTATTCTCTCTTCCTTCTGGAGTGAAGACATACGCCTCTTTCCTGTCCTTGGACGTCAGTCCAGACTCTGGACTGAGGATGGCTTGATTTCCTTTTCTCTAGAGCTTGCTCCAGTGGCCCACTGGGTTCTCAGGGTCTTTTGGCTGGGACTGAGTCAAGCTACTGGCAAAACAGAGTCTCAAAAGAGAGATAAAACTGTGATGAACATTTCAGCCTCGATAATCAGAGCAAATTTCTCCAACATGTCTCATTCTCATCTATATATCTGTTTTCTCTCTACATCCCATGGAATCTATCCCTCTGAAGAAACTAATATGTCTATTTAACTTGTAATATGTGTCAAAATCAAGAAGAAATCAGAGTGCATATCAGAATAGGAAGACATAGAAATTTCAAACTGTTGCTGCTGTTTTAGTTTTTTATACATTTCAGAATTCCTGAATGCTGGGTCAGCCAGGAAAGAGAGAGGAGAATTTTGAACAGACAGAATGAATGTGCTTGGTTTTCCTTTCTCCATGAATAAAACATAAATCTAGATTTTAATCTGAAAATTGAATTGTACTGTACCTAGTGTAGCTTCCCAAGCCTATAATATATATATATATATATGTATAATGTCGTTACCATTTTATTTATTTTTACTTTTTTTTAATTTTATTTATTTCTGTATGTGTATGAATGTACTGTCTGCATGCAGGTTTGTGCACCCATGTCATGCAATGCCACAGAGGTCAGAAGAGGGTGTTGGATTCCCCTGGAACTGGAGTTCTCCTGGAATTGGAGTTTTGGATGGTTCTCAGCTGCCATGTGGGTGCTGGGGATCGAACCCGGGTCCCTGAGTGTTACCATTTTAAGACAATATGGGGTAGTGGTAATTAACATTAGATAATTTATTCAAATATTAATCAAGAATTAATCAGATTATTTTGATTTAATTTGTTTTCTATTTGTCTTCCAAATATAAATGGCTTTTATTCACACCATGAGCTTGTAGAAATCAAGCTTATTATTTCTTGCATATCCCATTATTAACATAATATCTTCCACATGGATATGTTAAAAAATTATTAGATGAAACTCATGCCTGAGCTCTAGAGGAAGGCAGATATAGAACTAACTGATTCACAATATGTTGTTATCACAACAGCCTCATGAGAAGATAATCTTGGGCTGGAGAGATGGCCTAGCGGTTAAGAGCACCGACTGCTCTTGCAGAGGACCCGGGCTCGATCCCCAGCACCCACATGGCAGCTGAGAACTGTCTGTAACTCCAATTCCAGGAGAACTCCAGTTCCAGGGGAATCTGATACCCTCTTCTGACCTCCGTGGCATTGATCTCCGGACGACACGGGTGCACAAACCTCCATGCAGACAATACATTCATACACATACAAAAATAAATAAAATTTAAAAAAAAGGAAAGATATGGGACTGGAGAGATGGCCTAGCGGTTAAGAGCGCCGACTGCTCTTGCAGAGGACCCGGGTTCGATCCCCAGCACCCACATGGCGGCTGAGAGCCGTCCTTGACTCCAGTTCCAGAGGAATTCGCCGACACCCTCTTCTGACCTCCGTGGCATTGCACGACACGGGTGCACAAACCTACATGCAGACAGTACATTCATACACATACGAAAATAAATAAAATTAAAAAAAATTATATATAAAAAAGAAAAGATAATCTCATCCCTGGCTCACACACTCCAGGGGATGAAATAGTATCTCTGGTTAGTGTTAGGTACACAAAGTTGCTCTCCAGGGACTCAAGCATACACAGAGAGGTTCTGGGGAAGACTCTAGACAGACTTCCACAGAGGCAGGACAGCAGCAGTGGGGTCGTACATCACCAAGTGTATTTACTCGTGTGCCCATGTGTGAGACTCAATGCGATCACAATGCTTTGCTATCGCTAGTTATTCTTCTGCTGCTATAACAAGTGCCTGGGCTAATCAACTTCTAAGAGACAACAGGTTTATTTCAGGTCATAGTTTTGGAGGCTCCAGTGATGGGTGATCAAACTCAAGGTTTCTGGATGTTTGGTTGGGGGTGGCAGCAGCCCAGCACGGTGGAAGCACATAGTTTAGCTAAGTTATTCACCTCATAAGTGGGATGCAAAAACAGAAGGAAGAGGCCGCTGTTCCTCATCTCCTTTGTGGGCAGGCCTTCAGCACCTAAAGTCTTCTACCAGGCCCCATCCCTTAAAGTGTCCTCTGCTTCCCAAATGCACCAAACTGCATGCCAGGTGCTTAACACATGGCCATTGTCAGACATTGATTATCTAAACTATAGCAGATGACAGTGAATTTTGAAAGAGGCTGATGTGTTATGGGAGACAGAAACCTGAGATACTAGATTATGGCTATTAGCATAACTGCTTCCTACTTGTGGATTTTGAAGTCTAGGGAAACTTGATCCTTCTTAATAGATTTTTTTCATAGGGTCTTGTAGATGCTAAACCTCCCCTATAGCATCAAATGAGAGAAACTTTCAAAGGGCACATATGATTTCTTTTTAAACAGCAGGTTAAGCTTGGGTTATAAAGAGATTGATATTGTTACCACATATTGATATTAACTGAATTATCTGCTCCTAATTATAGAATCTTGGCTTCTGATTTTCTTGGCCCAATTGACCCAGGATAAACAGCCTTGTTAATGAGAAGGGTTCTCATTACCCTGAGGTTTTTCTTTGCATTTGTGTTCCTTAAATAGTTGTTTTTTTCCCAACACACTAATACCACTAATTGTATTACTGAGAGCTAATAACATTTGAAGGAGTCAACTTATTCACACAAATTGATTTGTGGCAAACTGCTGATAGAAAATATTAGCAATAGACTACAAAAATTTCACTAAAAATATGATTCTAGCATATCATGTTTATGAAACAAGCAGCTCANGAAGGGTTCTCATTACCCTGAGGTTTTTCTTTGCATTTGTGTTCCTTAAATAGTTGTTTTTTTCCCAACACACTAATACCACTAATTGTATTACTGAGAGCTAATAACATTTGAAGGAGTCAACTTATTCACACAAATTGATTTGTGGCAAACTGCTGATAGAAAATATTAGCAATAGACTACAAAAATTTCACTAAAAATATGATTCTAGCATATCATGTTTATGAAACAAGCAGCTCATAAATTATTATTTCATTATAAAAAAACTTAGTATAGTATTTTAAGTATTGGCTATGATATATTAAAGAATTGTACTACTTACTTTTCTGTTGCTGTGATAAAGCATCATGACCAATGGAACTCATAGGGAAAGGAGTTTATTTGAGATATGATTGCAAATTCTAGAGGGATTAGAGTCTGTCATGGCGAGGAAGCATTGTGTGTCTGGAGCAGAAGCAGAAACCTAAGCACTCATGTTTTCAAGCAGACACAGGAAGCAGAGAACACCTGGGAATCTGGCAAGGCTTAAGAGCTCTCGAAATCCTTCCCCAGTGACTTGCTTTCTCTGGCATGGCCACACCTCCTAAAAGCCTCCCCCAAACAGCACCACCAATGGGAGAAACTGTCCATATACTTGGAGCCTATGGGGGATGTTTTCATTCAACTCACCACAAGAATACAATGAAAAATTTCTTTTATAGAGCTCTTTACAATGAAATAACCTCTGTTCAGGTGGTCAAAGACAGCACAGAAGTACTGAAACATGTATAATATATTCAACTTTATTTAAATAACACATTAAGAAATGCTATTATTTCTACTTAGACACAGTATTTCCTTGACTTCCAAATGTGATCTATCATGGCACGCTGTCAATATGGCAGTTTAAACAATAGAGAAATATTAACACGAAAAGTAACATTGTTCTGTATGTGTTGCACATAGTAAATGGTACAAATTTTGTGTTTACAAAGATGTAATATTTGCAAACTGATCATAGAAATCATTAAAAGTACTAAATAAATGAAAAAAATATACTGTAACCTTTTTAGAAGTTTAAATGCAATAACGGCATGTTGTTCCAAAACCGATCTGAAAAGCAATGAAGTTTCATACAAAAACTAAGGAAAAATGGGCTCTGGTGAAATAATGCTAAAATTTATTGCAAAGAAGAGAGAACTTGGAAAACTGGAAAAGGTACTGATGATAGAAAGCTGACTTAGCAGGTTAAAATTATATTGTAAAAGTAGATTTGCTTTGTTTAAAAAAAAGCAGTGGATAGTCATATGCCAAAGAAACAAATGAAGTATAATTACATATGTATATATGGATACAAACATGGAATTAAGATAAAACGTCATTTTGTTAACCTGGAAAAATCAGATAAGTTATTAAATGGTAGTAAGATTGCAAAATATTCATTTGGAAATTAAATTATTTATCAAGACATGTTTAAGCAAGAATTTCACTTAGCTATATAAAAAATAAAAACTTGTCATGCATGGTGGTGCACACCTTTAATTCCATCACTGGAGAGGCAGAGGTAGGTAGATCGCTATGAGATTGAGGTCAGCCTAGTCTACATAGCAAGTTCCAGGCCAGCTGGGGCTACAGGGAGACCCTGTCTCAAAAACAAAAATGAAAACAAAAACCAAAACAAATTAAAAAATGTAAAAACCTGTCTTCGAAAGAATCAAATTAACATTAAAGTTAAAAAACAAATGCTGGGGCTGGAGAGCTTGCTCAGCAGTTAAGAGCACTGACTGCTCTTGTAGAAGACTTGGGTCTGAATCCCAGCATCTACATGGCAGCTAACAACCATCAGTAACTCCAGTTCCAGGGGATTCAATGCCTTTGTGGGCACTACATGACATGTGTGCACTTATACACATGCAGGCATAACACTCATATATTTAAAAATAAAAAAAAAACATTAGAACATATGCAATAAATATGGCAGATGAAAAGTATTACCACTGATGAACAGCGTTTCTACATGTAGAAACCATGAGGAGAATTCAACAATGCATTAAATAAGATTACAAATGTCCAGAAAATGCATGGGAAGAATGGTAGACTCCTTAATTAGAGAAATAGAAATGGGGACAACAGAATTTGATCTTTGTTCTTCCTTTTGGTTTATTAGGATACAAAAACAAAACCACTAAGATATCTAATTGGTAACTTTGTAGCAAGTGAGCCATTATAAGCCTCCTTGATGCTTGGAGAGGCTCTGACTAGGATAGATTTTCAATGTTCTTTGTAATAAGGGAAGCAGAGACGTGAAAATGACTGCTTCCCTAGAGGAAGAGCCTTCTGCCTACCCAGGCAGGTCTGTCCTCCTGACCTCCACCACACACTGTTGGTTTGTAAAACTGCAGTCAGGTTTGTGTACTGATGTGAGAGGTGTAGTTCCAAGTATGTCTCCTTCCAATGCAAGGCTTGCTTTTTATTGTGATTTTGTTTTACTTTTACAGATAGCCAAACTTCTTTTCTGAAATATTTTACTGAGCTCCATAAGGACAAGTCATTATTTGGAAATCATAAAATGCTTTCAGCAAGTTCTCCTTTGCCTCTTTGATACATACTTGAGGTATATTCTTATGGGATCATATTTACATTACACACTCACATTGAGAAAAATGAAGATGCACTTTTGAAAAATTGATAATTTGAATGTAGATATAATTTTTGGTTTTTGAATTAACTAATAAAATGTATGAACATTTTCTATTCTTAGTTTGAATAATTGTTTGTATATGTAGTTCAGTCATATCTAACAACTTATCAACAACTCTCTATTACAGTACTATTTGTTCAGGGGAATTATTCAGTTTGTCAACTTTCCTCCAATACTAAATTACAATACACAAAAGTTGAAGTCCAGGAGCATTTTTTTTGATAAACCATTAGTTTGATCCTTTTAAAAACACCAAGTAGGAAGAATAAAAACAGAAGGATGTTTTATAGTTATTCATTTGCAACTGGTGTTGTTATATTGTATAATTTGTACATGTAAAGAGAAAATAAAACCAGAAAGTGATTTTTAACAAAGAATTATGTCCTTTTTGAAATAAACCATAGTAGAAATTCATACATAGTTGATAGCTAAAAATCCATAATTTGGATGCAGGCAGAACCCGTTGATTAACAATTTGAAGCCTCTGAGGATTCAAGGGGTGACTAATCATTATTTATTACCTGCTGCAAATTATTGTGTTAAACACCAACAGGAAGGGCTATGGTATCAAGGACGGAATGTGGCTAAGAAAATTACCATAACCCAATACAGTTTTTTAAATGCTAACTTACTAACCTATTTTTATATTTGTCAATCTTCTAGTGGAAATTCTTGGAAGAAATGAACTCAAGGCAAAGTTCCATTCTTTTTTTCAAGTTAAAGGTAAGGTTCACTTAGGGAGTATTTAATACCTTGTGTGTTTCATTTAATTCTGTTTATTAGGTACAATACTTAAGCACAATTAAGTAAATAATCTTTAAAGACTAGAACTCATAAGCATTAAAAATCAACATTCTAGGTATTTGTTTTCCTGGATCAATCAAATCCTCAAGGAGGGATCTCAGGGTTATTTCTCTCTGATGGTGGGGACTTTTCTCCCTTTTATTCTTCCCATTTTTAGGGTCTTTTTGAGACAGGGTCTCCCTATAGCCCCAGTTTTTCTGGAACTCACTATGTAGTCAAGACTGGCTTTGACCTCACAGAGATCTGTCTGCCTCTGCCTCCAGAGTGCTGGGATTAAAGGCGAGGATCACTACGCCCAGCTGTATTCCTTCTTTGCTGTCATCATTTATAATTATGAAAGCAATTTTGCATATTAATATGATGGATGTGCTTATTTATTTTTAATAAATACATTATTTTAGTGTATTAATTTTTAATAAATAGAATTAAATCTTGACTGTTTGCTGCTGCAGGACGCTTTCCCAGTTGAATGATGTTTTCTTTTATAACTCTCAATAAGGAAAATGCTGTTGCACATAAACATGCAGTACAAAGTTGCAGAGGAACACTCAGGGCCATTTCAGAAATTGTAGGAAATTCTGATCTAACCCCAAGCCAAAACTCATTAAAACTTTTACTTAAACTTAAGTCAGCAACTCAAACAGTAATTTTTATTTTATTTATTTATTTATTTATTTATTTATTTATTTATTTATTTTTGTTCTTTTTGAGACAGGGCCTCCCTGTAGCTCTGGCTGTCCTGGAACTCACTCTGTAGACCAGGCTGGCCTCAAACTCAGAGAGATCCGCATGCTCTGCCTCCCAAGTGCTAGAATTAAAGGCATGTGCCACCACGCCCAGCATTTATTTATTTCTGTATGTGTATGAATGTACTGTCTGCATGCAAGTTTGTGCACCCGTGTCGTGCAACGCCGTGGAGGTCAGAAGAGGGTATCGGATTCCCCTGGAACTGGAGTTCTCCTGGAATTGGAGTTTCAGATGGTTCTTAGCTGCCATGTGGGTGCTGGGGATCGAACCCAGGTCCTCTGTAAGAGCGGTCGGCGCTCTTAACCGCTAGGCCAGACTAATTTGATTCTTACATGCTAAGGAATGACCGTAGAGAGATATTGTCTTTGTCTACACATATATTTTATTTTTTACTTCTGATAATTCCAAACATGAGTACTGAGTACTACATTTACATAATTTCTATCCTTACCTCTACCCCCTGTGTGACTCTTCTCACATTCCCCTCTGAACCTCTGAACCTCCTCTAAATTCTGTGACCTCTTCTATGTTATTGTTACATGCACAGGCATACATTTAATTGTATATCTATATATTATATATATATATAAACACATATAAATATATATAATGTACTGAGTCAATTTAGTGATGATCGTGTGCCCATGTGTTTAGAGCTGACCACTTCAGATCAGATAATCTGTCAGTGGACTTGTTCATGGAGAAAATTTATTCTTTCTCCACTTTTATCCATTTTTACAAAAGGATATTATTGAAAAATGAAGTTAGAAAGGAGGAAAGACTATGGTTTTTCCAATATAACTCCCTTAAATTCAAAATTTAGGATCTATTTCTCAGTTATTGTAGGGTACATTTGAAATTTACTTTTTCAGATAGTGGGGAAGTAAAGTGAGTCAGTGTGGAAGGAGCTGTGAGATAGAGGAGTGAGTGCTACATCTTGACAGCCTGGGCAAGAGGCTGTCATCAAGAAGACTAATGGGGGTTTGGGACCAGCCCATTTATGCTGTTCCAGAACTCACGTCTAACTTGCTTAGCTAGTCAGGACCCACCTGTTTGGTCCCAGGTCCCTTTGCCCTGCTAGAGAGTTACCTACTAACAGGGTAAATCACTCAGATCTGGCCGCTATATCCTGTCACTGTTCATTGGTACCAGCCCCAATTAGCACTGCTCCAAGGCCCACATCTACACTGCTTATCTAGTCAGAACACACCTATGTGGTCATCATCTTCCCATTTTGGGACTAGGCCAATTCACACTTAAAAGAGTTCCTGACTAGTCTGCCTAGAACCACTTCATGCCTCCAATAAAAAAAAAAAATAAAGCTTTGAGAATCTGAAGCTAAGACCAACCAACTATTCAAAACTGATAAGAAAAATGAAACTACAACAATAAGAATAGAACCAAACTTCAACTCAACAAAGACAGGCTAGAATTTCATATCAGACACAAAAACAAAAAAGCCCATATACCCAGGTCATAACACAAAATGATAAACAATATGAAAAACCAAGATATGTTTCCACCAAATCCACCAGTCCTATGGAAGTATGCTACAATGAGAACTACCTAGAACTCCAGAACACAGTTATGAAATGAATGATCATACATGTAATCAAAGAATTCAAGGATTTTTATAGAACACATGAAATGACCTTGCCTTGGATCCCTGAGACCAGCCTGCTTTCACGGTAAGTCTTACAACGCCCACTGCACCTTGACGTCCCTAGAGTCTGAGCCCACCATGCCTTGACCCCCCCTAGAGCCTGAGCCCACCACGCCTTGACCCCCCACAGCCTGAGCCCACCACGCCTTGACACCCCACAGCCTGAGCCCACCACACCTTGACCCCCTTACAGCCTGAGCCCACCATGTCTTGATTCCCTACAGCCTGAGCCCACCATGTTTTGAACCCCCTACAGCCTGAGCCCACTGCACTTTGACCCCCACCTACAGCCTGAGCCCACTGCACCTTGACCCCCCTACAGAATGAGCGCACCACGCCTTTACTTCCTACAGCCTGAGCCCACCACGCCTTGACCCCCTTACAGCCTGAGCCCACCACGCCTTGACCCCCTTACAGCCTGAGCCCACCACACCTTGACTCCTTACAGCCTGAGCCCAACACGTTTTGAGCACCCTACAGCCTAAGCCCACCACTCTTTGACCCCCCACAACCTGAGCCCACTGCTCTTTGACTCCCCTATAGCCTGAGCCCAGTGCACATTGACTCCCTACAGCCTGAGCCCACCACTCCTTGACCCCCCCTACAGCCTGAGCCCACTGTGCCTTGACTCCCTACAGCCTGAACCCACTGCGCTTTGTCACCCCCCTACAGCCTGAGCCCACCGCACCTTGACTCCCTACAGCCTGAGCACACTGGGCCTTGATCCCCCTACAGCCTGAGCCCAGTAAGCCTTGACTCCCCTACAGCCTCAGCCCTTTTATTATTTTGCAGGTAAATGAATGGAGCCAGAGACTCTTATGTGAAATGAATTAACACAGACTCAGAAAAACAAATGACTGGTAAAATCAGTGAGCCCAGACTGAATGTGTAGTTTGTTTGGGATTTTGTCAATAGAGCCCCACAGGTTCTGAGAAGGGAGGGTTCCCTGCCCAGAATGTACAGGTTTGAAAGTCCCAAGACAGAATTTGTAACCAGTTCAACTGCTTTCCTGATAACTTCTGGTCAGTTTGTATGAACAATGTTTTTGTAGAAATAGCTACATGGCATAATAAAATGCAATCATTTGTAAACATGTGGCTGGGGTTTGAGAAATGCATACATGTGGACAAATAGCACCCCAGCAAGATGTCAAGCATTTCAACTGAACCAAAACAGTTTGGAGCTCCAATAGTTCCCATTCCCACTCCCAAAGGTTATCTGCTGATGTACAAAAATCAAGTGGATGTGCAACCACTATGAAAAGCAGTGTGGAGAACTCTTAAAGACTAAAAATAAACCTACCATTTGGCCCAATTATACCACTCCTAAGTATATACCCAAAAGATGCATCCTATAGCAGAGATACATGCATAACCATGTTTATTGCTGCTCTTTTCACAATAGCGAAGAGCTAGGAGCAGCCCAGGTGTCCCTCAACTGATGAGTGGATAACGAAGATGTGGTAAATTTATAAAATGGAGTTCTATGCAGTGGTGAAGAAGGATGACATCATGAAATTTGTAGGCAAATGGATAGAACTGGAAGCAGTTACACTAATTGAGGTAACATAGTCTCAGAAAAACAAGTGATGTATGTTGCCCCTCATTTGTGGTTCCTAACACCAAATCCTTATATGTAAGTCAAAGGGAGTAACTGGTCAGTAAAGAAAATATCACATTGAAAAAAATTCTAACTACATACATGACTCACAGTGCAAACACCAGTAACATCTTTCATCAATACAGCTTGATGCAGACATATCTGTGTGAATATGTCTTTGAGTCCAGAGGCTCATTAAGTAATATCGAACATGTTTCCCAGTGTTAACATACTGTATCTTCTGCATCTGTCCATGTGTTTTAAGTTACTGATTGTATTAGTCACTTTTCTGTTGCTGTGATAAAGCACCATGACAAAGGAACTTATAAAAGGAAGAGTTTATTTGAGTTTACGATTGACGGTTCCAGGGAATTAAGAGTCCATTGTGGTGGGAGGCATGGGGGCTGGATCTGGAGCAGGGAAGCCGAGGGTCACATCTCGCAAAGAGCACAGGAAGCAGAGAGAGGGCAACTGTAGACCATGAGGCTTGTTAAAACTCACTAACCTGGGGGCTGGAGAGATGGCCTAGCGGTTAAGAGCGCCGACTGCTCTTACAGAGGACCCGGGTTCGATCCCCAGCACCCACATGGCAGCCAAGAATCGTCTGAAACTCCAATTCCAGGAGAACTCCAGTTCCAGGGGAATTCGACACCCTCTTCTGACCTCCGCGGCACTGCACGACAAGGGTGCACAAACCTGCATGCAGACAATACATTCATAAACATACAGAAATCAATAAAATTAAAAAAAAAAACTCACTAAGCCTGCCCCCAGTGACACACTTCCTCCAGCACGGCCACACCTCCCAAGACCTCCAAAAACAGCGCCACCAACTGGAGACAAACGTCTGAATACCTAGAGCCTATGGGGGACACTCATTCAAACCACCACGCTGATTAAGTATAGATATTTTATTAATTCCAAAACAATATTTATATCTATTAAAAAGCATATTCACTTAGAAAAATGTTTTGGCAACAGTTAATATCTTCTTTGAAAATCATTTATTAGGTAGAGTTTTGTTAAAGTTTAAATTCCAATGTTTATCTGCTCTGTGCTCTTGACTATTTGGCAATCGTATATAAAAATGAGGTCACTCAGATAAGAAAGATTAGTACTAACCAACTGTCTTTGGGGTCTCCATAGTAAATATTTACTCTCCCAGTCTTTAGTCTCTATCTCTTGAAAATGCCCTATTATTTTCAAGTTAAACATGGTTATTTTTATACTGGTGTTTAAATAATATGAAATAAACTTTCTTTTTGAAAAAAAGAGAAAATACATTTATTGAGCACTTATATACACATGCCAGAGACAGCAGTCCTAAGGAGTTTTACATATGTTATATTGTTTAATTATCTGGATATTATTATCTGAATTTAAAAAGATTTTACTAATCTTAAAATGAAGTGGAGCTCAGCTTAGCCCTAGATTTTTAGGCAAATGATGAGATGAGGACAGGTGCTCTAGAATAGTCATTTTGAGGTCTAGTCATCTTTCTGAGTCTCAGCTGGGAGTAGCAGAGAAGAGGTGCATATGGACATTTTATCCAGTGGTTGTTCCTTAAGCCAGAAAGCTTGGGTTTTGGTTGTTATTCAGTGGAAAACCTGTGCAAGAGGGAAGTGTAAGTTGAAGGTGTTAGTTTCCAGCTCCTACATCCTCTGTGTCCTTGTTAGCTCTGCTAGTGAGACATCAAGTTGAAGATTCATGTTAGTTTAATAAAATCATTTTGGACGTATCTGTGGGGCATGTTCTTCAATACTAACTGGCTTAGCCCAATGTAGGAAGTGTCATCCCTGGACAGGTAAACATGAGCTGTATCAGAAGGAAGCTGAACAAGCCATGAGAGACAAGCCAGGAAGGCAGTGTTCCTCTGCACTGCATATTTCAAACTTCTTCCTTGGATTCCCTTGTCTGTAGCCTATACGATTAAATAAATCTTTTCCTTCCCCCCAAAAAAAAATCATTTTGGGTGAATCACCTTTGAATTATTTAATTATAGTTTTATATTTTGCTATAATTTTCTATAAATTGATAAATTGTCCTTTGTAACTTCTACATTTTGTTATTTGAATTTTTCATTCTGTTTAATTTTTTTTGCTTGCTAAGATTTTGATACAAGGTCTTGCTATGTAACCTACACAGTGTGAAATTAACTATATAGCCCAGGTTAACCTCAAATGTTCGTTGATCCTTCTGCCACTGCCTCCTGAGTGTCACTAATTTTCCCTTGTCTCTCCAGGAGTGACTCAAAGTAATGCTTATTACCTTATCAGCATGGTCTATACAAATTCAATGAGGGCGACATAAGCCCAAGTTTCATGCTCAGATGTTTGTATGTTTTCTTGATATTTATCTGACATATCTATAGACCTATATAGCTATATCATCAGTGCTTAGTTGTGTACTGAACTTCTTGTTTGTAAAAATCTTCAGTAAAATAAAATTAAAGAAACTGACCAAACATAAAAAAAGAAAAAAACAAATTATGTATGTTCTTGCTCAGTAGATTCTACACCAAATACTTTAATGAGTCTGTATCCTGATGTAATTGTAGGAACCAGGAAAATTGAAAGTAACCAGATAAGTAAAGGAAAAGATAGACCATGAGAGAGAAAAATAGTAGGAGACAGGTGTTAAGGGGGAAGTGGATAAAACGGGGCATTTAAATGGGACAGTAAGGCACGGTTATACAAGGATCTTCGGGGATAGGGAAAGAAGGAGCTCAAGAGAAGTGGAACATAGGAGACTAGTAATATTAAGGGGGATGTGTGTGGGGGGAATGAGAGAAACAGTTTAAATGAGGAAGACATGGAAGGAGGGAGAGAGAGAGAGAGAGAGAGAGAGAGAGAGAGAGAGAGAGAGAGAATGCTTAGCTAGTGTAAAAAAAATCAGATTATTACTCTGACAACTTAATGACATATTACACATACTAGACCTGTGGTTTGTGGTCATTTCCATGGTGGGTCAGGCCATACAGAAAGCACAAACAGGAAAGCACAACACATGGACATATGGAAGGGTATAGATACAAATACAAAATGGTGCGTTATTCAAATGCAACAGCTCAGTATATAGGCAGTGTGACATCACTTCCCAAGGACCAATCCCAGACCTTTGTGTCATCACATCCCAATTCCTGGGCATAGCAGGAGAGGTCTTGTGACTTTCGCTTATGTCCCTGGGAGGCACTGGCTGGAAGGGTTACCTCATGCATACCTAAGCTCAGAATAGAGACACCCACAATATCTCTACGTGAGTCCATGTGTACAGCTGGAGGGTACATGGCAAGAGGAAGAGCCAGACAGGAGAAATCTTTGCATTGTTGCNCACATGGACATATGGAAGGGTATAGATACAAATACAAAATGGTGCGTTATTCAAATGCAACAGCTCAGTATATAGGCAGTGTGACATCACTTCCCAAGGACCAATCCCAGACCTTTGTGTCATCACATCCCAATTCCTGGGCATAGCAGGAGAGGTCTTGTGACTTTCACTTATGTCCCTGGGAGGCACTGGCTGGAAGGGTTACCTCATGCATACCTAAGCTCAGAATAGAGACACCCACAATATCTCTACGTGAGTCCATGTGTACAGCTGGAGGGTACATGGCAAGAGGAAGAGCCAGACAGGAGAAATCTTTGCATTGTTGCCCAGGATATTCGAAGAATCTCCCCAAATCACACAGACCATTGCCACAGAACTTGTTTGCCTCCCAGAATCTGAAGGGAAGACCAACTCCTTGAAGACAGGACATACTCGGCAGTCCAGAACTGGAGGGATGGAACCAGACCTGACCTGGAAGCCGCCTCCCTGTAGGCTAGCTCTCAGAACTTTGGAGAGCACTGTGTGAGCTCTGAGGGAAAATAGCAATTGAAGGTCCAGCAACAGCTTTACTACCAAATGTCAGGTGCAGCATGCAGCACGGCACAGTAGTGGCACTTTTATCTTGGGTGAAATTAATGGCAGAGTAATTGGACTTAAAACCCACTCAATGCGAGGTATTGTAAATAGAGCCAGCTACCCATGGCTGGAGAGGTCATAGATCTTAGAGAAATTGCCAAGGTTGTCACATCCGTAGACCAAGGTAACCTCTTACTAATTGCAAAATAGGCATCCTTATATTTACAGACAAATATCCCAGACAGCACTGATCAAAGAAGCTTCTTTTGCACCACATGAAGACTATTACGGAGTCCTACAACAGGACACACACGAACAAGGTCTGTGAATTGCCCAAGCCTAAGTGACACAACTACATTGCAACTTTTACACCCAAGGCTTATGTAGCATAGAACATGGGGCCATGAGGACACTAATTAATCTCTTAACTCTCATTAAGGAAGTTCCCTCATGCAACAGGGGGCCAGAAACTCAAAAGATCATGAATGGCCAAACCATGGAGATTAGGAGTCTATAGAGTGTGGGTGCATGGACAGGTCACCTATATTCAGCTTTACTCACTCAGGTCTCAGGGAATATTGAAGAAATGGTGGCAGAATGATTGCAATAGCCATGATGGTGGTGCAAGACCATATGGAAATAGAATCCTACGAGCTCCTGGGACCCTGCTCATGTGAACCTAGAGCATTGGTATCAGCATGCACAAGACTCCTATAAGCTCAACCAGACAAAAAACCCAGCATAGAACTACAGAAATAGATGGTAGAACCTAATCTTAGCTGAAGAAATATTAGCAGCTGATTTTGGTTTGGTGAAGAAAAACTAGTAGTCTTTAGGAAAGGGAGTCTGGATAGGCTGATTAGAGCTCATCTGATGAACTGGCATTGAAGAAGGGCAGAATAGATTACTTTGGCACAATAGGCCCTAACACAAATGACAGACTGCATGAACTCCGGGGGGTGGACTGTGGGAGTGTGTGCCAATGGAGAAGGGGGTATGGAGGAGACTAAGATTGGTTATGTATGAAATACACAAAAATTCAATAAAAATAAAAAATTTTAAGAAGGAGATGGCATTGGGAGAGGTGGGGAGGTCTCTCTGGGAGGGTTAGAGAGGAATGGGGAGTGAGCAGAAGTGCTCGCATTGTACGACATTCTCAAAGCATTCCTTAAAATGTCATATTAAAAAAAAAACAAAAGAAGTAAAACAAAAAACATCATTGTTTTCTTACATTGCATAAAACAGTTCCTAAACAAACTTGGACCCCACCCCGCTCATGCTCCCCAACCTCCGAATGGACTTCATGTGCTCTGCTGCACATGTTGAGTCCTAGCCAGCCAAGCATTTGTACCCAGATGTCTTTCAGTTCAAATTCATCCACTGGAGTCTAGTCAGCACATCTAGAGATTGTAAATAAGGAATAGCTCTCCTTCAGTCGGCAGCAATCAGTCTCCAGGAGTTCTCAGTCCAGGTCCACGTGCCACCCATTTCTCTTGCTCTAGTCTGAGCCCTTGTCTGAGTGAATTGGCATGGGCCCTGTGCCTGATGTCACCATTGCCACAAGTTCACATGTGCATGCTTCCAGTGTCCTGAAAGCCTCTGCTTCCCTAATGTTCATAAACCAGCCCTGGACCCCACAATCTTTCCACCCTTTCTTCTATGGTCCCTGAGCCATAGGTGTGCGAGATTCAGTATAGGAGTCCCACTCAGGGATGCACACTCTGGAGGGCCTCTGTGTGTACCACACTCTGTTGTGTAGGGAAACTTCACTGATGAGAGTTGAGAGTTATGGTGGTTTTCTTTCTAACCCTCATTTCTCTATGTTCCATGAGCCTTAGATGTAGAACTTCAACCATAGATTTGTCACCTAGAACTGGATATCTCTGAGATGTGCATTCTCTGCGCCTGACCAGTTGTGGGATTCTGCAGTAGTCTTCATCTGTTGCAAAGGGAAGTTTCTTTGATGAGCGGTATGCAGTTTTCTTGTCTGTAAATATGATTCCATTTTTAGTGTATGGTTAGAAAATTTTATTTGTCTAGAGATATGACAGAGTTAGAAATTTTTTTTCTAAAAAAAAATTTTTTTTCTAGGATCAATGTCCTCTCCCGCCATGTATAGTTGGCTGATTTACAGTGCCATCCATGGATTCATCCCATTCAGAGGGCTTTAAGTCAACATAGGCAGCTGTTGATTCTGCCTCCTCCTACCCCCACCCCAGATAACAGTGCCCCTACTGGGCCAGTAGAGACAGTTTGCTGTGCTGGTAATTATGGTTATTAGGCTTTAGGGCTCAGTTGGACCATTGATTTTTTTTTTCCCTCAGCAGTGTGCATATTATCATCTAGCATTATAAGAGTTAAACTCCAAGTAGAAAGTTTCCAGGTCAGTTCTTGCTCCATTGCTCAAATCCTGTATCTGAAGGAATCACTCTTTAGCACACACAAAAGAATTTAAAGTCATTATTTAGTAGTGCAAACATGTAAAGGGACTTGAGCATAGTAGTACCTATGATTATTTTATTTATGGTAAAAGACTTTGTATAGACTTGAATCTTTTTTAGACAAAAAAGCCAATTCAAAATAATCAGATTGTCTTATGCTATAATGCAGAGATCATTGAAGTGTATAATTTTGTTCGTAAAGAAGAGTTACTGACTAGAAAGTTTTATAGTTTTTGCCTTTAGTCCTTGGGTTGAGGTGCTAAGACTGCATAGTCTGCCTCCAGAAAGGTGAAAGGTATAAAATGCTCCTGTATGTCTATAGCCTCGCATTTTTAGTAGAGAGTCTAAGTTGTCTTAAGGCATAAACATAGTGAGAGTGATATATTTTCAGAAATGATAAGTGATGACATCAAACTGTGACTTCCCTGGAAGGGGCTATTGGTCTTTGCTGGAAGATTGATCTTTGCTCTCAGATACCTCAGTATTGTCTTGACAATTAAACTAATTGTGTTTTACTATTATATCACATTTATTATTTTATTGTCACTTAATTATTTAATAGCATACATTTACTAACTTAACTGCATTATATTCAAGAAATTTATAGCTACAGCACATGTGAGACAACTGGTATCTATAACTGTATTTTGGTGAACCAAGCATATATGAACGTGCATATTTCTGACTATTCAAGTCAGAATACTCATAAACCATGATCATTAGTAAAAGTAGCAAAAGAATCTACATGACTTTGAAAGAGTTTAATGTTCTTAGACTTTTTTGTAACTCCAAAATATTTTCTGATGTTATCCTGTATATATCTTGGGAAAGTGATTTGGTTCCTTTGGTAACCCCTTGACCTATGTGTTATTAGTTTGACAAGAAGTAAATGGATCTCTTCATAATCCCAAGTTTGAAACAGTGCACAAACCATGAAAAGTTTTAAGAAAGTTTATTGCTTCTTTTTCCTTCTACTCAAAGTGGAATTAAGTCAATAAATTCTACTCTATTGATTCAAGTGGGATGGTATTTTAAAACTGCATGTGTAAATGGTATGTGTGACCTTGTATATATATTTGCCAGCCAGTTATTGAACAACCAAAGTGACAGTTTAATGTTTCTACTTGAGAGACAGAGCTATAAAAGATTATACTTATTCATGAATAGCAAAAAATTTAACACAGTTTTTATGCCAGTCAGAGCACATGCAAGAAGGGCTTGTTTAAATGGCTTAAAGCATTGTTGGCTAGCTAACTAACTTAATGAAATAAACCATTCCTTTTTATATATAGACAAATTGTCTATAAATAGTAGTAGATGAAAAATTTATTTGCAAGTTGATTATTCTTTTAACTACTGGAAAACCACATCTGATGTTTGCTTCAATCACCAATTAGTTAACCATAGGTGATAATTTGACCAAGAGAATCCCCGAACAGAAAAAAATTAGGTTTACCGAAGGTGAGACTGCATCTGCCAAATCTAGTAGGCAAAGACATTCTTTTTCAAATATATTATTATTTTAATTTTAGGTGTATGATTATAAAACTTGCATGTAGGTAGGTGCACTTTTGACATGCAGTGTCCATGGAGGTCAGAAGAAGGTATTGAATCTCCTGGAACTGGACTTAGAGACTGTTGTTAGCTGCCTTATAACCCAGGTCCTCTGTAAGAGTAGTCAGCGCTCTTAACTGCTGAGCTATCTGTCCACCCCCAAGACATTCTTTTATTTTTAATATTTTATTTATTATATTTATTTTACATATATGAGTGTATTGTCTGCACTTATGTAAGTGCATCTGTGTCATTCAGTCTCTGCGGTGGTCAGAAAAGGGTGTTGGATTTCCTGGAAATGTAGTTACAGATGGTTTTTAGTGGCCATGTGGGTGGTGGGGTTCTCTGCAAGAGCAGCCAGTGCTCTTAACTGCTGAGCCATCTTTCCTGGCCCCAATCTTTTATTTTTATAGTGTGCCATATTTCAAAAGGCAGTCAAGAATAGTTTTGAAAATACTTCAAAATTTATGTGACTCCTGGAATGGTGGTACACACACTTTAGTCCAGGCACTCAGGAGGTGGAGTGTGAGATAGAGAACAGCATGGTGTACATTGAAAATTTCAGGCCAGCTGGGGCTTCAGGGAGACCCTTTCTCAAAAACAATTTATGTTTATTCCAGAATCATGGAGTCTGTGACCTTAGCAAGAGCCTGTCTTCTTCTACAATCTCTTCATGGCACCTTTGATTTCCTTATTCCTCAGACTATAAATCAGTTGGTTCCTCCAGCTTTGAAAGTTTTGCATCTGTCTTCTACACTGTGGTTCTTTCTATATTGAACAATTTGTTGAGTGCTATGATTTCAAGTTCAGTATTGGCACTTTTAGCATGGTCTTCTACCACTAGGCCTTGACAAAAATCTTAACCTTAGTCACTGAGAGTTTTACAGGGTCTTCATATAATGACATGTGCTCATTTTCATGGAATATACACAATGTGCATATTTATGCTGGCTGTTGATGGTGTTTAAAGGACCAGGATCATATGGTTTTATGACACTAGCATCTTAGAGAAATAGATCACCATGATGTGAGAGAATTTGCACAACCCATATGTCACTCACATTGTCTCCAACCAGAGGTTCACACCTCATTACTGCACACAGCTTCTGCTGGGTTATGCAGAGAAGTTCATGGATATTATTGGTCAGTGTATCCTCCTATACATTCAGCCCAGATATCATTCCTCACCTTGGTATGGGATTTTCCATCTCCAGTCTTTCAGAACCACTGTTTCCATAGTAGAAGTCTACTTTTATTTTAAACCAGCCTGAACACACCTGTGCTTTGACTGTGCGCTCTTGCGTTACTTTACATAAATATCAATTATCCAAAAATATAGTTTGTATTTATCTATTTGTGTGCTTTGTTTTATAACCCAGTATTTAGACTCTGTGGGTCCTAAAAGAGAATATTTTAATAACCACTACATATGATAGAAGTATAAAAGGACAATTTTGAATGCTTTGGTCCTCAGGGTCCCAGGACCCTTATTGGTGAGACAGATGTGCTACCTAGTCTTGCAACTCGTTTAACGTTTTCCAACTGACCTTGAGAAAACAAAAACCTTGGTTATTCTGGGCTTATGTGTGCCCTTACACATCCAAAAGGAAAGTATAACTAGGAAAAAAAATCATCAGGCTGGTGTAACTTAGCCTTTCTGGATGCTTAATGACCATACTTAATGCCCATACCAAATTGGCTGAGAGACTTTGAGGGATAACTTTGCTCCTTGCCCTCAGAGGTCAACTAAGTCCCAGGGGACCGTGCATGCGGGCATCTCTTGAAATGTCCTGCAAATGTGAGTCACCAGTCTTCCTGTGCAAGGAGATCTTGGAGATCCACTAATGGGACATCAGCCAATGTCCAGTCTATAAAGAGGAAAGTATGCTCATGCTTCAGAAAGAGAAGCCTGGTCTAGCAAGACCTGACTTTGTCCTTGAGTGGATGGAACTGGTAAATGAAAAGCCAAAAGGAGCCAGGGGCCCCCTCCCCCTCCAAAACCTGTGACCAGATCCTCAACTGACCTTGAGAAAACCAAAACCTTGGTTAATCTAGGCTAACTGTGTGGCCTTAAACATCAAAAAGGATTAACCAGAAATAATCAGTAAGGCCTGAGAAATTGTACTTCAGGTATAAAACTTGAGGTCTTAGTAAAAAGACAAAAAGTAAGAAAAAGAAGCACTGTTTTTTGCCTATCTTCAGTTCTTTTGGCAAGTGCAGCTACCCTGTTGCTGCTGCTGCTTTTGTCATCCTTCAAAGACTTGAGACACAGCTTTCCAACCTTCCAATATGGACTGAAGATTCATGTCTCTCCAAGAATCCTCCAAACCTTCAGTGCCAGATGGAGACTGCGGAGACATCCAGCTTGGGGACTGAGCAGCTACTGGGGTTTTAGCCTCTTCATAGTATAGACTGCCATTGTTGGACTACCCAGGCTGTATCAGGGAGGCCAGTACAGGAATATCAAGACAGGATGTGGTGCTTACTGGACCTCATTTGGTGACCATGGGAAGCGAAGACCCCAGTGTGCAGCACAAGAGCAGGACAAATGGTTGTTTGGGCTTGCTAAGGAGGAGCCTTCAAATAATTCCTTAAGGAAAACATGATCTCTTTCAGCCTAATAAAGAGAAAAGAATAAAAAAATTAAAAAAGAAATCCTAAGCTGAAGATGCTAAAACCTATGACTCCATATGATATATGTGTGGCATTCATATTTGCATTTTTTGGAGTGATGCAAATTGGAAGGAACAACAACAACAACAACAACAACAGCAAAAGACTGGGTCATAGAACTGACTGAAATGGTGAACTTCTGCCTGAAACAGTAAACTTCTGCATGGAAAATTTTAAGAGACTGAGACAGTGATGAAAAACATGTGTGGCAGAATGCGTGAGCTCTGGTGGGGTGGGGGGCAAGGAAGGGAAATGGGTCTGGACTCGATTGGGAAATGCTGTATGAAATGCACAGAGCTTCAATAAAAATTGGCTTTGAAAATAAAAAGAAGTTTTCATTATTACAAGCTTCTAGCTTGGCAGCTCTTCAACCTTTGCACCATGCAGACTCATAGGTTAAATAGCTTCTAATGGGAGGTGCCACCGGTGATGTTTGTGAGTGTGGCAGTGATGGATTCAATACCAGAGAGACTCATTACAATGAGGTCTTGCTCCTCAATCAGCTGTCAGTTCCCTAGCCTACATGGAAAAACCAAAATGTCATCTGGGCTTGGATAGATTTCTGATGGATTAGATTGCCCCGAAGTGAAGCCAAGGTGCTTGGTTTTCAGACGGCAACACAACATATCTATCATTCCATGTGGATGCTATGTATAGTAACCAATAACATTTAGAGATAGATGATAGACTTATTCCTAGGAAAGATGTGGCCAATTGTGTTGGATTAGGATCAGAATCTTTTAATGGTAGCAGCACCATGGGGCTTTTATCATCACACACCATGGACAGTTTGAAAAAGCTCAGCTCACTAAAAGACACGTGAAGGAATGTAGTATAAATACTTATTAGAACTAATTCTTAAATAGATCCTTACATTCTGTCCCTATCCATTTAATTGTACTTATTTTATTTCAAGAACTAAAAGTTACCTCCTAATCATTCCAAGGACTGGTCAAGTGTTATCACTGTGTCAGTCATTAGTGTACATTATCCATCTGTCTAGTGTCTAAACCTAATTTCTCCTTCTGTTGTGTTATCTTAGCTTTAATGTGTGGAATTATACCTATAACATTGGTTCAAAGAACAATGTCTCGGGCTGGAGAGATGGCCTAGCGGTTAAGAGCACTGAAGACCCGGGTTGGATCTCCAGCACCCACATGGCGGCTGAGAACTGCCTTTTGCTCCAGTTCCAGGGGAATCCGACGCCCTCTTCTGACCTCTGCAGCATTGCATGGCACGGGTGCATAAACCTGCATGCAGACAGTACATTCATACACATAAAAAGAAGTAAATAAAATTAAAACAAAAAAACAAAGAACAATGTCTCTTTTGTATAGTTATTAATAAAAGAAAGGTGATATTTTCACATCTTTGCATTTGAAATATTCTTTTCTCTACTTTTGTTGATTTCATATCATTTATATTTCTACTATGGGTGACAATAGGATTGATTATGTGGAATTATACAGAGTTTCATTTTGCAGGTTTTGAAGTTGGTGGCTTACACAAAACATAAAGTATAGTAATTCTAATATTTGTTGGAATGTGATTAAAATTACAAGAAAATAGAAACATTAAATGAAGGGTAGTGAAGAGATCAAATGAGAGGATTTGTATCACAATTTAGAGGGATTTTGTTTTCATTACATATAAGGTTATTTTTAACTCTATCACAGGCTATTAGACATGTTGAATTATCTAAAATATGAATTCTATTCTTTGCCCTGGCTCCCTCATTTCAAAATATACAAGGCAGTTAACTCTAAACATCATCAAATGTATTCAAAACAAATTTCATTTACTTTTGCCTTTCATATCACAGTTAGCCAACATGACTAAAGAGAAAATAAATTGGCTTAATAAGCTCAATTAAGTAAATATTTGCTCAAAACATTTTTCATACTCAATGCAGCAACAAAACCAAATAAAGAGCAAAGGAATTGGTTTATGGATGTTCACTGGTATATGATGAATATGATTGTTTTCAAGGGCCAGGGATTCTTTTATTTTCCTATAGGTTAAAGCTTAGTTAGAACTTAGGGCTGGGGAGGCAGCTCTGTAGGCAAGCCACTTGCTGTGAATGTATGAGCACTTTAGTGTGATTCTCTAGTACTTATACAAAACTGGGTATCATACTTGTGTCTGTGCTGCCAGTACTATAATAAGATGGGAGGTAGGTACTGGAAAAACCCATGAGTCAGCTAGTGTGCAACAGTGAACAACAAAGACCTTGTCTGAAGGTGGAAATGAAGTACACATGTATATGCATGTATGTATATACCCCCTACATAGACACAGACACAGACACACAGACACACAGACACACACACACACATACACACACACACACACACACATGGAGAGTGAGGGAGGAAAGGAAGGAGGAAGACAGAGAGACTGCTTAGATAGAATTTAATTTAATACAGTTTTACTACTTAAATATTTCTGTGTAGGTGCTTGCCTTATACTTGTTATTACCATTGATTAAGTTATCTCAGAAAACAAAACAAAAAAAACTTTTAAAGATACAGCATATAATGCAGTCCCTCCTATTTACTTGAGGCACATCCCATGAATTTACCAGTGCATTGTTCAACCTTTAATTTTATGGTAGTGATTGAAAACACACAAAATAGAGGAATAAGATATTAGGTTTTCAAAGAGGTGTGTGAGATTAATAATATCATTTTTGTGAGAGAACGACCTTTTAATGATGTGGCTGTGATTTGTTGCTATTTAGTTTAATTTTTACTTTCGAAGGGGGGGTTAATTTGATGTATAGTTTTTTTTTCCTTTTGGAAGTGCATAAGTTACCATAGTAACAACTTCATTTGCAGAAATAGAAATTTCAAAGCCTCAGATGTATAAAATAAAGTTAATTTAAGCATCATATTAGAATTCATACCTCTGTAGTTAGAAATAAAGAAAATCACACAAGAGTTGTTTATTTGTGTGGAGCTGGAGGTCTGGCCCATGTGCGTGACTTGGAAGCAAGGCCTTGATTGGTATTTATATAAGAGAGTTTAATTTGAATTGGTGGAAATTTCTTTTTTTTTTTGGAAATTTCTTTTAAATAAGTTGCTCTAAACTTAAATTTATTTGATCCCCAGTAAATTTATTTTGCAGTCTGGCAGACTTCAATATTTTCTTCTGTTCCGAATAAAATATGACCAATTTTGTCCATCTTCATACATGTTTTAAAAATCACAGACAAGTTTGGAATTAGAATTTTCTGTCATTGGCAATTCTCTCTTGTCTAGTAGAAGTGGTTCCAGTTTGCTCTCTGGGACTTAATTTTGTATTCTCCTTGGCTAGTGGTTGGATATTCATTAGAGACTTAAACAGTTAAGGCCCCAGATTAAGCTCCCCAGGACCAAGAAGTCAGTCTAGAAAGAAGATAGGGGATTTTCTTAATTGGGTCCTTTTCTAGATTTGTCCTTTTTTTTAATAGTACTTTTATTGATGTTTTGTGTATTTCATATATCATTTTTCAGTTCAATTTAAACATGTTCCCCTTTCCCTGCTTCCCACCCCACCTCAGTCCATGCATTCTGCCAAACATGTTCCGTATCTTTCTCTCATTCTTTTTAAAGTTTTTCTTTGCAGAGGCTTATTGTTTGGGTCAGAATTTAACTCTATCAATCGGTTCTTTGATTCAGTCCTTATGTTGTTGTTCCCTTCCATTTGTATTGGTCCAAAATATGCCTATATAAATGTCACATATGTACCAGAATTACTTTTTGATCAGTCACCCAAGATCTCATTTTTGTCCATAATGAGATGTTGAGATTTGTATTTATTTATTTATTTATTTATTTATTTATTTATTTATTTATTTATTTATCGTATGAATGTATTGTCTGCATGCAGGTCTGTGCACCCGGGGTGCAATGACGAGGAGGTCAGAAGAAGGCGTCGGATTCTCCTGGAACTGGAGTCAAAGAAGGTTCTCAGCCGCCATGTGGGTGCTGGGAATCAAACCCAGGTCCTCCTAGAGCAATTGGCACTCTTAACCACTAGGTCATCTCTCCAGCCCGAGAGATTTGTCTTTTAACTGAAGCAAAGCAGAAGAACGTCTGTCGTCAGGTTTCAGTACAGTCTCAGCATTCCCTTCGTTCTCTTCCCCGCAGCAGGAGAGATGGAAGGTAAGATGATGGTTAACACCCACCTGCAGCATGCAAGAGTCAAGCAGACCAGAAAGCCAGAACTGCGTACAATTGCTAGCCTGCTCTCAGCCTGCTTCCTCCTAGAGACAACAGCAGAGAATGTTTCTTAGGGGGAGCTATATTACCCAAGAGGGAAAGGGGAGAAACATTTGAGCAGTCTTAGTTTTCTTCTCAATCTACAGCCAGGAAAATGACATCATCTCCCTTGGGGCAGAGTGAATAAGCACTTGTTGGGAAATACTGGAAGTTGTGTTCCTCTGACAGAAGCTGCACCTCTTGTTCTGCTAATCCTCTGCTCGTTTCCTGGTTCTCTGTTACACTGTGAAAGGACACTGACTCCTTTTAAGACTCTGCTTTCTGAATATTACCTGTCATTTTTCTATTACCATCTGACAGCCCACGGACTGAACTATTCACCTTTCTTCATCTTTCCCACTGTTGATTTGCATGACTAGCTGTTAGATAGCTGTAGAGAGGTTGCCTTTTCTTCTCCTTGACTTTCTTGCTACCTTGACCTTCCTCCAGATGTACTTTGCCAGGACGCTTCCCATAATAATGGTCTGAATGAGCTTTCTGCTCTTCTGCCTGAATTGGCAAGTGGTACTGGAGAAGTCACAACAAAATGAGAACTAGTTCATATGTAAAAACTAAACTAAGATAAGGTTGATTGTTCACTGACTTTTCATGCACCCTTTACTTAACTGATTTTCTCCTTTAAAAATTCCATCTCAAAGCAATAGGATCCTCTGTCATTTTTGCATTATTTACTTGTATTTTATTTAAAAATGATATAATTATATCTTTATTTTAGGAAAAGGAATGAATATAAATATTAGGGAAGCAAAATGTTTCTATAAAATTAAAGTAAAAGACAAATGTTTAATTTAGCTATATGTATACTTAAAGTAAATATTAAGTACAATTTTATTTGTTGGCTGACATATAATAATAACTGCAATGCTTAAGTACTACCAAAGTCATTGTGAAGATGGCAATATTTTGTTTACATAAACATGTATATTTTAGTTGAAAAATTAGGGGGCAGTGGAATTTTCTTGCCGAATAAATAATGTTTGGACTTTTATGAAGAATTAGTATCCCCTACTAATTCTGTGTCACTAAAGGACCTATTTAATAATGAAAAGATTCCATCTACAGGCTTCAAGACATTGTAGTTTACAAAAGTCTTCCCCTAACCTTCTCATTCCTCCAGATATTTTCACTGTCTACTTTATGGAGAGTATAATGGCATTCTCTTTGAAGTCTCGGTTTTATCCTTCTGCACCTTGAGCTTTGCCCCATTGTCTGGGGGTCTGTCTGTCTGTCAGTCTGAGGCCACACCATCTCTCCATGACTGCCCTGCCTTGCTCATTTATCTGGAGCTTCTGTTTCTTTGAATTATTTCTGCCCACTGGCTTCTTTCTCTCTGTCTTCATAAGAGAGGTCTCCTTGCTCATTGAAAAAAATCCCCCAAGAATATTTTATACGTGTGCCTCCACTGCTAAAGGGCTCACTCAGTCTCTAATCCTTAGTTTAGATGTTTTTTTTTTTTTTTGTCTTTTCGAGACAGGGTCTCCCTGTAGCCCCAGCTGTCCTAGAACTCACTCTGTAGACCAGGCTGGCCTTGAACTCACAAAGATCCACTTGCCTCAGCCTCCTGAGTGCTAGGATTAAAGGCGAGTGCCACCATGCCCGGCTGTAGACGACGTGGTTTTTATAACACCACTGAAACACTCATGATAGACAGATTCCTGAGGCTATGTCAAGTAGTTCCACTGCTAGCTTGTCTGAAGCTTATGATCCTGGGCTGCTAAACCCTGCTTGCTTTCTTTTTCTGTGTCTCTACTTTTCTGATATTCTTGCCATCTCTAGGGAAAACATTTCTTTCTTTTTTCTCTGTCATTTTCTATTGTAATATGTACTTCCTAATGATAATCTTATGAGTTCTCTGGGTTCAAAAACCTCTGTGCAGATTGCAAAAACTCTACAGTTGTTAATCCTGTGTTCTGTTTTCCAATTATTTGATGGTCATCTGGACCCTAGAACAATGTTCTAGGGATCTATGAGCTTAATAATGTCACAGTTCTGATTTCTCTTAGGTACCAGTCTTTCTTTTAGTTTTTAAATCTCTGTTGCTGTTTGCATTCATTCAGTTCTTACTCATCTCCTTCTACCATAATTCTGAAGACAGTCTTCCTATATTTATACCCACAATCCTCATTCATACCTTACTTGTCTATAGATTGGTGGTTCAGTAGCTGCTTATCAAGTCTCCTTTGTTGCTTCCAAACTTCAATATTATCTACACAAACCAGATGAATCCCCCTGAAACAAACTCTTCTTGTGTTATAACTATGTTAAAAATTGAAGTTTCAGCAAGAACTTATACCATAAGCAGATTTTCAAAGGAAGTATTAGAGATTGTTATGCAACTTTGAAAATTTCCATTTATAGGGAAGGTTTTGATGTTGAAAGATAAACTCAGGAGATGATGTGAAGGTGATATCAGCAAAGGAGCTGTGCTAGGAATTTCAGCTTCTTTAAATGGGTAAAAATATTCAAGTGGTGCTCCCTTGGGTTTACTCAAGACCCTCACTATATGTCCCTTGTTCTTGGAGGACACCCCAGGAGATGGTGCCTGGCTCCAATGAGAGGAAGCCTCAGTAGCTAAAGGCAGCAGAAGAGAGGCTGGTACCCATGAGACCAGGGATACTGCTCTTAGCAGGACACTGGTGTGACCAGTATTGAAAAGAGTTTCTACTCGAGACATCAGATGCCAGAGTAGTGCAGAAATGTGGAAAGGTGCCAGTGAGATTTTTTTAGGGTAATCCAAAGATGCCTGATGGGAAAGTAGCTGAAATCAAAGTCCAGATATCACATTTTAGATGTCCAAGGAGATCCTGGAGAAAGTGCCATGAAATGAAATGCACAAAGAAGGAAGGGGAAGGATACTTTTTTGAAAGGTTTGAAAAAATCATATGGAAACCTACTACTATAGAAGCTTCTTAAAATATACATACATGTGTTCATACAAAGTTTAAACAGAATTACTCTAATTTTTTAATTTTTTTCTTATGTGTATGAATGTACTGTCTGCATGCAGGTCTGTGCACCCATGTCGTGCAATGCCGCAGAGGTCAGAAGAGGGGGTCGGATTCCCCTGGAACTGGAGTCAAAGACGGTTCTCAGCCACCATGTGGGTGCTAGGGATTGAACCCGGGTCCTCTGTAAGAGCTGTTGGCTCTCTTAACCACTAGGCCATCTCTCCAGCCCTAAACAGAATTACTCTATAACGAGGAGACAATGTTCCTACAAGCCATGACAGCGTACCAAACAATACCCAGCACCCAGAATGCGCTCCCTCTTTTGGAGTTGTGTACCAGAGAGTGTTCCCATGGACCCTGAAACCATATTAACTATTGCCATTGCTCATGGCCACCTGGTGGAGCATAATGGTAAGATCCCATTGCTGAAAATACTACACATGTTAGTCATAGAACAAACATGGAAATCAAGTCGGTATGGACTTTAAGCCTTCATTTCTACTGGATAATTTCATAATGTTGGAAAGTGCTATGCAAGCTACTGGAAAAGAAAATAAATCATCAGCCTCACCTAGTGCTGAACTTTGCGAGCTACAATAACAGTTGGGCTGGCAAGATATGCCCAATATTGCAGTAGTAGAAGAAATGTTATGAGAGTAACCAATGACCTTCTTATTCGATTTATGGCCCACTTCACAGGATGCAGTCCATACCTGACAGCATTATCAGGGCTAAGAATTATCACAGATCACAGGTGAGAACTTACTACTATTATTCTCCTAAATGGGTATAATATTAAAGTTAAACCATAATGACTTGTCATTATCCCTATAGATTAGTGCATCTCTCAACTTTCACCAGAGAAACACCTTCTTGCAGCAGATGAAAGTTTACACAACTGATAAACATGCAGTGAACAGGAGACTTCAGAGTGCTCAGTTCTAAATGGGACACCTATACACACCTTCTCCCAAAGTTCAGGGATCGTTGAGAAAGAGGTGGCAGAAAGATTCTAAAAGCCTGGGGTGGTGGAAAAATTCAAGGAAACTGCTTTCTAGTCTCAAAACGGAAGTTGCACTTAGGAACCTATACTGCTTGTGAGACCATGAAGAAGACCTATCTATACATGAGCAAGCCAGACAAAATCCCAGCATGGCAGGGGAAGGTAAGCAAAAATCGCCAGCCCTAGCTGAGGAACTATTGGCAATTGGAAGTTGCTGGGAGAAGGAGAGTCAGCTTTCATTAAAGTTATAATGCTGGTTAGGTTGACCTTGCTCCAGTGGATAGATCTATAGCCAAGGCTATTTGGGGAACACAAATTAGACTCTGAGAGCTTTAAGGAAAAATAACAAAAGACATGAAGTGAGGTGGGTAGAGTGGTGGGATGGATCTGAGAGGAGATTGGAAGGGTTCTGAATATAATCAAAATAGGTGGCATGTATTCTAAAAAAATCAATAAAAATATACTTTAAAATGCCTACTACAAAACAGCTGATAGTTCAGGATACCAAAAAGTCATTTCACGTAATAGTAATGGGGTGGAGTCTTCCCACTATCAAGTTCTGGATTCTTTTAGTAACCAAGTTTTTTCCAATCCAAACCTGTAATCATCATAAATATTAACTAGCCAATAAGTGGGGCAGAGTTGTATGAGTCAGTGAGGCATTAGTCAGATGCTGGCTAGAGGCACCAAGTGCCCATCTGTAGCTGGGGAGGAGGATGAGGCCGTATGATGAATGGAAATTGAAGGATGAGCAGGTGTTGAACTGGATACTTGTGTCTTGTGTGTGTGTGTGTGTGTGTGTGTGTGTGTGTGCGCGCACATGCTATGGTATATATGGGATGTGGGTAGCTGGACTAGAACTCAGGTCAGTGGTTTGGTGGTAGCCACCTTTACTTGCAGAGTTGTATCACTGGCCTGTCCATTTTTTTTTTTTTTGAGTCATTGTCTCTCACTGAACCTGGAGCTAGCTATTCTGAATATACTAGCTGTCCAGTGAGGCCTTGGATCTGGCTATTTTTGATTCCCCAGTACTAGGTTACTGCCTGTTTTTGGATTTTTTTTGTCTTTTTGAGACGGGGTCTCCCTGTAGCCCCAGCTATCCTGGAACTCACTCTGTAGACCAGGCTGGCCTTGAACTCACAGAGATCCTCCTGCCTTTGCCTCCCAAGTGCTAGGATTAAAGGCATACCCACCATGCCCAGCTCTGCCTGGCTTTTACATAAGTACTGGGAACCAAACTTGAGTACTCATGTTTGTGCAGCAAACAATTTATCACTGACACATATTCCCAGTGTGAAGTGGACACTTTGGATCAGGATCTTAAATTACACCTGGGACAATACAGCCAATTCTGCTATCTAAGTTTGACCAAAATGTGCTTCTTGGATGAGTTTTCTTCCTAGGGATGAGAGATAACTTCATGGAGAAGACTGACAGAGATGGTTGGAGATGCTTTCACAAAGACAGAACTGCTTTGGTGGTGACGCATCTGGAGTCCTGCTAATATGGGAAACTGAACAAAAGCATTGATGGCTTTTCAGTTTACTGAAAGGCAACCTACCTAGTATGGTGGCCCGAGAGTACCTTTTCTTATGCCTTTAGTTTATTTAATTCATTTTTGTCCTGCTCTGTGTATAATGGAAAGGCACAGATTTGAATGTTAAATTTGTTGATCACTGTGGGTCTTTAGACAAATTATATAATCTGATCCCAAGCTTTTGCTTTCTTATCAGTAAAATTAATAACAATGTGTAGTCCATCATAAGAAGTAAATGAGAGCATGTATTAAAAATTTCTTGCATTACATATTGGTTATCTATTGCTATGTAACAAATCATACCATTTAATAGCTTCAGACATCACACATTATTTATTATCTACCATCTCTGTGAGTCAGAAGCCCAGCTGTAGCTTGTCCTGGTGCCCAGGCTTGGGTCTCTCACAAATCCATGATCTTGGTCTCAGCTGCTGCTGCAGTTATGTTACCACAGGCTGGAGAACAACCCATTTCCAAGCTATTTCCCATGACTGTTGCAGAGCCTCGGGTTCTGGTGGATGTTGGCTAGAGCCAGCAGTTCTTTGCCTGAGGCTCTTCTGTGGGCTAGTTCACAGTGTGCCATCTGGCTTATTTAAGTGTGGAAGAGAGTGAGAAAAATAGAAGCCACAGTGCTTTTTCAACTTAGTGTGGGAATGAATCCCTTCACTTCTGTAGTATTTTATTCATTACCAGTGAGTCCTCATTCCCAGACAACTAGTAAGAGAGAGCTACCCAGGGCATACATATTCGCTGTGGGAATGCTTGTGAAAGTTCTGGCAAGGCTACCCAGCACATGTGGTCTGGTGAATTGAACCTGTTTCCTCTTTCTGCACATTATACCAAGACAGTTTCCTTAATACTGTTTTCTCTTTCCTCCAGGAAAAGACATATTCAACTTCCTATGATGATGAAGATGTTCTAATATCCTTATAGAACATACTAGTCTAACATATTATCAGTTTTTATATTTATACTTGTTTGTATTCGTTCATTAAATAATGATTGTGGGGACTGGAGAGATGGCTCAGTGGTTAAGAGCACCGACTGTTCTTACAGAGGACCCTGGTTCGATTCCCGATACCCAAATGGTAAGAACCGTCTTTAACTCCCCAGGGGAATCCGACGCCCTCTTCTGACCTCCAAGGCATTGCACGGCATGGGTACACCGACCTACATGCAGACAGTACACTCATACACATAAAAAATAATAAATGTTTAAAAAAATGATTGTGTTATGCATGAGGACATAAAAGTGGGATGTGTTTCCTATCCCCAAGAAGTATGTCCAAGTTTCTCACCTGTAGGGCCCTGGCCACATGTACAGTATGTGTTCAATTGAGTGACAGAAGTGGTCCCTTTCCAAGGAACCCACTCCTCTGCAAAAGACGGCAAATTTGAACATTAACTGTTATACCTGCATGGTACAAAAACCAAAAAGCCAGGTAGCATAGATTGCTCAAAGGGTAAAGTTGCCTTCTGAGGAGCCTGAGGTACAAAGCACACACAAACACACACACACACACACACACACACATATACACACATGCACACACCTTACACACACAATACATAAATGTGGAAAAATATAGAAAGTTGATATAGAAAGTCAACTGTGTCTGGTAAAGCCGAGAACAACTTCATGGACTGTGGGATCTGTGAGCTGATGCGGGAAAGTAGTAACTGTTTCCAGACAGTAAAACTAAAGCAAGAACACTCTAAGCTTCAGCATATGGTCTCTGCTATCTAAATTTTGGCCTTGTCCTGTGACAGGAATGGGTCTAAAACTGGTTGCTTTAGCTTGCTTTCAATCACTGTGACAAAGCACACTGACAAACACCAACTGGGTAGGAAATGGTTTATTTGGCTTATATTGCCTGGGTCACAGTTCATCACTGAGGGAGCCCAAGGCAGGAACTCAGGGCAGGAACCTGGAGGCAGGGGCTGAAGCACAGGCCATGGAGGTGGTTACTAGCTTGCTCCCCTGGCCCACACTCAGCTTGCTTTCTTATATAACCCAGAACAGCCTTCCTTGTGCTGCCCTCATTGTGTTGGGCCCTCCCACATAACTCAAAATTAAAGAAGATGCTGCACAGATGTGATCACAGGCCAGCCCAATGGAGGCAATTCTCCAGTTGAGGCTCCCTTAACCCAGGTGTGTCAAATTGATGCTAAAGCTATCCAGCACAGCTGGTATGGTAAATAAAATATTTTTTGGAACATCCTTTAAATGTATGTAATTTCTCAAGGTGATTTCAGGATGCAGGAATGCTTAGTGATTGTGACAAATTCTTATGATACAGAAAATGTAAAAGACTCAATCTTTTACCAAAGAAGGCTGCTGACTTTACTTCATGATATGGGCCATACACTCAGTAAAGGACTAGATACACATACAAAATGTCTGAATAATCACCGGCAATCTGTGATCGTTCTGTATACAGGTGAATGACAAATGAATCTATATTCACTCACTAGCTTAGAGGCTTTCTTCCCAGGGAATCTTAACAAGTGTCCTAATACATGGCTGTTAAGAGTAATGAGAGAGATTTTCGCACCAAAAAGTAAACTGAAAATGTGTTGTTTCCTTGATTAGAGAGAAAACTGTAGAGATTTTTTTTAGCTTCAAATTCATAATTTATGTTTTAAATGAACTTTGTTTCTTTCAAAAAATAGGTTAAGCAATTGAAGGAAAGTATAAGTATATAACAACAAAATTCTTGTAAAGAAATGCTTCTACTAATAAAGAAATAAAGAAAATATATATTTAGTAATATCTTAATGATATCCCAGGAAAGGTTACAGAACTTTTTCTCCACTGAGGTCAGGGACTATCTTTCATGACACTGAAAATAATAAAACTCCTGTCCTAGTTTGCTTTCTGTTTCTATGATGTATCACTGACCAAAAACACTTGGGGAGAAAAGGGGTTATGTCATCTTACAGGCTATTGTCCATCATTAAGGGAATCCAAGGCAGGAACTCAAGGTTACGAGCTTCAAGCAGAGATGGAGGAATGCTGCTTACTGGATTGGTTCCCCTGGCTTGCTCAGCCACTTTCCTTATTCAGCCCAAGCCAGTCTTCCTAGTGAGGACATTACCCACAGTAGCTGGGCCCTGGAACATCAATCAACAATCAAGAAAATGCTCCCATATATATGCCCTTGGACCAATCTGAGGTTCCCTCTTTCCAGGTATGTCAAGTTGATAATCAAGATCAACCATCACAACCCCAAATTATCAGTGGCAAATTCAGCATCAGATGGCTTACCATTTGTCTATCAGTATGCGCAGCAATGCTATTCAGAAACACAGAGTAGTATCACAAGCCTACCGGCTTGATTTTAATGAAATAAATTTAAGATATTAAAATGAATGCAATATAAAATCATTCAAGTATTCTTAAAACATTTAATATGTCAAAACTGACTGGACTAAGCACTCAGTTTTACTACTGTAGGGATGAATGTTGGGATTTCATTGGGAAAAGGTGAAATTATGCACTTGAGTTCGAACTAATAGAGAAGTGATTTCTGAAATTCAGTAACTACTAGACATGAATGTGAGAAGGAGATTTATAAAGAGAGTGCATAGGTGGGGGTAGGAGGGAGATGGAGAGGTGGGAATGTCAGGGAGTTAGTATACAGGATGGACATGTGAAACTGTCAAAATCAAATTGATTTAATAAATAATTTGGCTATAAAAATGAAGTAGAAATGTAAAACTGGAATGGAATGTCTCAAGAAAAAACTGAGATAATATACTAAGGTGAATTCTGTATTGATTTCAATAATATTTTTATGTATTTCATTTTAATTTATAGTGTTTGATAACCTTAAAATGATCAATTTACCATTCATTATCCAGCTGATTCAGAAGTGTTTTAACTTTCTGGAGTTCTAGAACATCGCTGGAATGTGAACTCAAGTTGTAGGAAATATCACCTCAGAAGTTAATCCCAAGAAACTGGACCTTTCCCTCAATTACAGGTACCACAGAGATTGCAGTCTCCACTGTAGGGAAGGGTGCTGGGATGTAATAGGGGAAGAAAAGAAGTAATATATCTGCATTTGAAGCAGTGGAAATGTCTCACATTAGATCAGAGAGTAAACATTTTAATGAGGATATTTAAAAATAGTTTTAATTTTTAATTTTAATTTTGCACAAAAGTTCAGAGTGTAAAGTTCCCATATGTCCTTAACACTTACTTCCATATACCCTTATTCAACTTCTTATATAAGTATAGTATGTTTTCTAGAATTAAGAACAACATATCACATTTTTATCAGCTGAAGTCTTATTTATTTATTTTTTAGTATTTTTTATGTGCATGAGTGTTTTGCCGGCATGTATCTAAATACAACCCATGTTGTACAATGCCTGTGGAGGTAAGAAGAGGGTGTCAGATTCCCCTGGAACTGGAGTTACAGATGGTTGATAGCCACAATGTGGGTGATGGGAATCAAACCCAGGTCCTCTGAAAGCACCCAGTGCTCTTAACCACTGAGTCATCTCTTCAGCCCCAGCCTTTTTAAAGATTTCATTAGCTTTTACACTAATGTCAAGCTTCTACTCTAAAATCTCACGTGATATATATTGTATTTAATTGCTGTGCTCCCTAAGGTTTTCTTAACTATGAGAGTTTTTCAGATTTGTTTTACCCTTGACCTTGGAAGTTTTGAGAAGAATGAACTAAGTATTATATAGAATCCTAGATTATTCTACACTGGTAAAATATTATGAATAATCTGAATAAAAATATTTTTGGTCTTTTTGAGGAAGGGTCTCCCTGTAGCCCCAGCTGTCCTGGAACTCACTCTGTAGACCAGGTTGGCCTTGAACTCACAGAGATCCACCTGCCTCTGCCTCCTGAGTGCTCGGATTAAAGGCGTGTGCCACCACACCTAGCTGAATAACAATTTTTATTATTTATTATTTATTTTCTTTTTTCTAATGTCTAAACATGCTTTGCTTTAACTCTTTTCTTAGTAAATGTTGTTTTCTAACTTTTGTCAAAGATTGATTGAGTTATAACCATAGACACAATGTTGTCAAAAGCTGAGATCTTAGTGAGACTGAAATATATCCTTAGCAGTCTCACATTAATTATGAGGGTATTTTTATTTCTTCATTCTGTATTGATCTTTTTTACATTTCATACAGCATTTCTTAATCAAATTTAGGCCTTCCCCCATCTTCCCCCCCCATCCCCACCGGGGCTCATGTATTCCGCCATATATATTAAGTTCTATTAGGTCAAGTGTTTGCATCTAGGTGTCCTTTGGTGCAAATTCATCCACTGGAGTGTAGTAGCCAGTCTAGTAATCCTAAGTAAGATTTATTTTTTCTCACCCAGGTCTCTAACAGCTCCCAGGTTAGGGGCAGCTGGTTGCCCATTTACTTTACTCCACTCTGGACCCTTGTCAGATTGGTTTGGCATGAGTCTTGTGATTGACAACACCACTGCCACAAGTTCACATGGGCAAGCTTCCAGTGGTCTGAAAGCCTCTGCTTCCCTATGTTCATGGACCAACCCTGTCTCTTCCAATCTTTCTGCTCTTTGTTCTGCAATGGACCCTGAACCATGGGCGGGTGAGATTTAATATAGGAGTCATACCCAAGGACACACACTCTGCAGTCCTTCACTCTCTAAAACTTGGCCACTTGTGGCCTTCTGTGTGCATTTAACTCTGTTGTGTAAGGAAGCTTTGCTGGTAAGAGTTGAGGGATGCTATTCCACTATATTCCCTGAGCTTTAGGTGCAGAGGTTCCACTATAGATATGTCACCTAAGACTGGGCACCTCCAAGATGTATATTCTGTATGTGACCAGTTGTGGAACTCTGCAGGAGCCTTCATATGTTGCAGAAAGAAGCTTCTTTGATGAGTGATGTGAATATTAGGATTACTGTCTGTTAATATTAGGATTCATATTAAGTATATGGTAAGAAAGTTCATTTGTCTAGAGCTATGACAGTGATAGAGTTTTCTTTAGGATCTATGACCTCTTCAGCCATGTGTATTTGGCTGTGTTTACAGTGCCACGCATGAGTTCACTCCCATTGAGAGGACTTTAAGTCTGTTAAATAGACATTATCTAACCCCCCCCCCCCCAGATAACAGTGCCAATATTGCAACCCTTAGGGGTAGTTTGCTGTGCTAGTTATTATGGTTATTAGGCTTTAGGGCTCATTTGGACTATAGCCTCTAGAACACTGAGAGCTAAACTTCAGGTAGAAGGCTTCCAGGTCAGTTTCTGCTCCATTGCTCCAAGTCCTGTGTGCCTGAAGTATGTCCTATGTCCTGTCTTCAGCAGTAGGGTCTTGTCTTGGAGTTCTGGGTTTTGTCACTTTTTTGTTTTTGAGACAGGATCTTCCTATAGCCCCAGGTGGCCTAGAACTTGCTATGTAGATCAGGCTGTTGCTATGTAGATCAGGCTGGCCTTGGTCATCTGCCTATGCCTCCCAAGTGCTGGGATTAAAGTTATCCAACACCATGCCCAGTGTATTGATTGTTATTTTTAATGTTGAAGCAGCCTTGCATATTGAGAATGAACCCCATGCAGTCACTTTAAAGGTTGAGGTGGAAATGAAAGAGATAATGTCCAACTATAGACCATATGTACATCTTTCTATTGTCAGATACCCCCCCAGTGAAACATACAAGGGGATAGACAAAGTTCATCCAAACTACAATTCCTTATGTTTATAGCCATGAGTAAGATAAATCCAGTGAATGTCTTTTTTAGGTGTCTGGGATGGACAGAAATTCAACTGCCTTTTGTATAATGCCAAATGTTCTCAGTTTCCATGAACTTGAAACAGATTTGTAGAGGCAAAGTTTTACTTGAGATTGTAGTTCAGTTTTGACTGACCATGACTAGTGCATATTGTGCAATTTATTAAATGATAGCTGTTTGGGACCAATCCTTGTCTTTACTCTGCATAATCCAAGTTAAAGATTTAAAGAGACAAGACATGTGGCTCAGTGCTCCAGCCAATATACGCAATATAGGTTTCTGCTGAGAAACTCGAAGTAGAACACAAAAAAAAATTCATATCAGATCATTAGACAGATATGTAGATGATGAATTGAGTTGAACAACTGAAATCTAGATGTCTAGATGACAGCACCGGCTCTGTGTCTGGTGTAGAATGAACATTCAGAAACACAAAGAAATGGTGACTGTGTGTCAGTGTTCCATAATCACAATCAGAAATCAAGAATTCTATGTGCTTGCTTGCTGTGGTTATGAAAAATTGTGAGAAGGCCAATCAGAAAATGTACACCCATCTGTTAGGGACTACTTCTTGTGTGCTTCAACATCCTTGGCGATAGAGCAGTGCTCTAGCCTCTGTCCAGCCATGCTTTTGTTACACATACTGAGTTTTTAACACAAGGAAATGTATTGTTTCTACTGAAGCATCCAGGCAATCTGGACACATTTACACATTTACAGCTGTGGTAGCAGCCACTTATTTACTCAAAGCATCTGTGGATAATTCCTCTGGATGTATGTACTACTTGACAATAAGATCATGTAGCTTTAAATCTTTTGTGAATTTTGACTAGGCTTCATTTTGTATGAAGGAGATTGTCTCTGAGATGCAAATTAAAAAGAAAGAGATGGGAGGAGGAGGGGATTTATAATATGCCACTCAAATGTTGATGTCACATAGCCGCTGGCATGAAACTTGTGCATGGGTAGGTATGCGTGTAAATGGAGTCAAAAGGTGAGCTTGTCACCTGACAAAATGTAGCTCTAAGACAAGATGAAAAGTGAATATTTGGGTCAGTGCAGTGACTAAATCATACTGTTCATGAATTATGAATAGGCACAGCTCTGAGGTTTCCACAGAGCTTTTCGTTGATTTTTTTCCTGGAATTACTTTCTTAAGACGTACTCAAAACTTTATTATAACAGCTGAAGCTAAGAATCAATTTTAAGATTTGTTTAAGGGTTTAATGTTTCTATTTATTTTTATTTTTTTCAGAAGACTAAGTATGTGAGTGTATGGAAAACTACTGATCTTTTAGTTTGCTAGTCAGAGGATTATAGACCTAACACATGTACACACAAATACATTTTTTTATTTTTTATTTTATATATTTGAAAAAGTGCACCCATACATGCACTGCTTGCAGAGGCCAGAAGAGGGGTCTGATCCCCTGAAACTGGAGTTAGCAAGTTAACCATCATGTGGGTGCTGGGAATTGAATCTGGGTCCTCTGGAAGAGCGGCCAGTGCTTCTAACTCTTAAGCTAGTTCTCCAGACCCCCAATAATTTGGTTCTTCTGGGACATGTGACTTTGTAAGTTTTTACAGAAAATGAACTTTTTAGAAACATTAAGTAAAGTATGTTGAGATTATTATAGATTTGAGTTGGTTCAGCTTAGTAACAAGCACCCTTACACGTAGAAGGGGGAGATAAGAGAATCATGAATGATATAATGAAGGAAGCAGAGGCAGAAGGATGCTCTTCCTGGATATGTAGAGGAAAGGGGGCCAAGAGCCAATGAACACAGGGAACCTTTAGATGTTAGGAAGACAGGGAGGGCTGCACCCCAGAGCCTTAGGATCATGGTAGCTTTCCTATCACCTTGTAAGAACATAAATTTGGGCTGTTTTAAAGATTTATTATTATTATTATTTTGTGTGTGTGTGTGTGTGTGTGTGTGTGTGTAGGTGCCTACAGAGGACAAAAGAGGGCATCAGACCCCCTGGAGCTAGAATTATAGGTTATTGTGAGCTGGCAGGAACTAAACTCTGGTCCTCTGCAAAGAACAACAATCAATCTTGTGTCTTTTAAAACACAAGTATTAGATTGGGCATGGTGATGCCCACCTTTAATTCCAACATTCTAGAAGCAAGGACAGGCAGATCTCTTTGAGATCAAGGCCAGCCTGGTATACAAAGCAAGTTCCAGGCCAGCTAGGAGGCTCTGTCTAAAAGCAAAGCAAAACCAAACAAAACAAGAAAAATGACAAAAAGCTCCCAATCCCCAAACCTACAAATATTACATTATCATTTCCTAGAAATGAATACAGTGAGGGCGAACTTGTCACTGGTGCTGGGAAAAAGTAGAAACAAAGCTATTTAAAGGAGAGGAAAAAGATACTGGAATAGATGACTAAGGCCTATGAGACTGTGACCTGTTTGAAGAGCTTCTACTCTCAGTGTGTTAGTGACAACGTGTATGTGTGTGTATGTGTATGTGTGTATATGTGTGTGTATGTATGTGTGTGCATGTGTGTGTATATGTGTGTATGTGTGTATGCATGTATGTGTGTATGTATGTATGTGTGTATGTATGTGTATGTGTGGTGTATGTGTGTGTGTGCATGTGCACATGCAGGAATGTGAGCAAATGTTACTGCAAAGCTAGGTAAGGTCACATCATTGATGTGACTGCTAAGGTACTGGCTTGCCTATGGAATTAAGTGTATACTTTAGATACATCAGACTGGTGACCCAATAAATGTTGGGGTTGTGAGACTGGCAGAAAGAAGAACCAATCATGAGAATTTGTAAAAAGCCAGATGGAAGGAGTAGTTGTAGGTATACAGGACAGGATGACAATCATTTTGAGGAAGTAAAAGGCATGAGTTTTTGGCTAACATTGAGAGGGAGTCTAGGTACCTCATAGCTGAAGGGGACTGACACCTGAGACGGTAAGTACAAGTGTTCACCTAAACTGGTGCTGGCTGGAGCTGGTTGGAACTGGAGCTAGTGTTAACTTCTGATTACCCCTAGCTATGGTCTTAATTATGGTCTCAGAGATGGCTGGAGCTGGATAGGGCTGTTCCTGCACACTGTTGACAGCAGGCATGAGAAGTATCAGCTTATTCCTACCTTGGTGAAGGGTGGAGTGCCTGCTGTTACTTCCAGAAAGGAGTGTTAAGGAAGGGGAGTCTCAGTGCCTTCACACAGAAAGATTCTACCAGAAACATGGCCAAACTGCTTTGGTCCTTCAGGGTTCACTCATAACATCACAGGTATCCAGGTAGAGGGGGGGTCTTTGACATGATGTCTTCACCAAAGTGTACAAAGCTGAGTATTCCACTGTCAGTTACATAGCTCTAAGAATTCTTAATGAGATGCATCTCTAACCTGGATGTGAAGCCTGGAAAACAGTCTGATTTTGAAAAGCAAGGTGTGGTTCTTTTGGGTTCTCTTTAGCATCAGATTTTTTTTATTAATTTTATTTATTTCTGTATGTGTATGAATGTACTGTCTGCATGCAAGTTTGTGCACCTGTGTCGTGCAATGCCGCGGAGGTCAGAAGAGGGTCTCGGATTCCCCTGGAACTGGAGTTCTCCTGGAACTGGAGTTTCAGACGGTTCTCAGCCGCCATGTGGGTGCTGGGGATCGAACCCAGGTCCTCTGTAAGAGCGGTCGGTGCTCTTAACCGCAGATTCTTGAGAAGACAAGGAAGGTGAGCCTCAGGTGTTATATCATTAATTGCAAAATGGGCTTCTTGAAGCCTCTGAAAAACCAGAATCTGAACACCATAGTTATGGAAAGGTGAAATGAAATATTAACTTGAAAACGTCATAGGAGGATGAGGTTTGTGTCTTAAATGTATTTCAAAGTACTGTTTGCGAAAGGCCTGGTCAGCGTTTCGTGAGCTACTGGGAAGTGGCAGAACCTTTAGGCAGCTTTGTCCTAGCTTTGTTTCCTGTTGTAATAAAATATAATGACAAAAACAGCTTTAAGGGGGAAAGGGTTTATTTATACAGCTTAAAATCTCAGGTTGTAGTCCATCATCAGGAAGGTCAAGGCAGAAACTTAAAGCAGATGGTCACAAGCACGATCAAGAGCAGACAGAGAACTGTGCACATAGGCACAGTGGGCTGATCTCCCTCTTTACACAGTCCAGAACCAAGCCTAGGGAATACTGCTGCCCACAACAGTGGCTCTTCCTGCCTTAATGAACTTAATCATGCCCCCAGGTCAACTCCATCCAGACAACCTTCCTTCTTAGGTGATTCTAGATTGTGTTAAGTTCACAATTAGATCTAAGTAGCATAGCAGGGACCTGTCAAAGGAAATGAAGTTGTTTCTGATATGTCCTTCTGATATGTCCAGCCATAACGAGGTACACAAACTTGCTCCACGATGCACCCATGACGTAATGGGTTTCCACAGGCAGGCAGCAGCTGGGAAGTGACCTATGAAACTGTAGGACAAAATAAACTTTCCCCCTTCTACATTGGTTTTCTCAGGTCTTTTGGTTGAAGCCATGGAAAGCCAATTAACACAATTAACCCTTCGATCCTGTAATTTTAACCAGCTAACACATTTAATCTACCCACTAATAACAGCAATGTACCAGCTTAAGTCAGGAGTAGTAATATTTTGAAATCTATTTCTTAGTTTAGTTTTACATGTTAATTTTATTTTTTTCCATAATCTTACCTTCAATGTTAATAATTAAAATAATGTTTAGAATCTAGTTAGTTTTTCTAATAAGTGGCTGATTATTTAAGTAGCTCAAGGAGTAAGGTCTAATAGGTGAATAATGTGTGGAATAAATATAAATTGTTATTAATGATGGTGTTTTCATCTTGATTTATTCATTCATTTAATGAGAAATATAATGTTCTAATTTTTAATACTTCTGACAGGTAGATTCAGAATAATGATAATAGCCAAGATAGATAGGTGAGAGATAGATAGATAGATAGATAGATAGATAGATAGATAGAGTTAGCTTTAACCATAAACTTGACACAATCTAGGAAGAGAGACTTAAGGAAAAATTATCTAGATAAGGTGAGCCTATGGGCACTTCTGCTGGGGAATTGTCTTGACTCTTAATTGAGATGGGAAGACCCTCCCTGAATATGGACAGCTCCATTTCATGGGTTGGGCCCTTAGTGAGCGAGAATAAAGAAAACCAGCTGAGCAGGAGCAGTAAGCAAGCAGACCACACAGTGTATTCATTTGTTCTGAGCAGGAGCAGTGAGCAAGCAGACCACGCAGTGTATTCATTTGTTCTGAGCAGGAGCAGTGAGCAAGCAGACCACGCAGTGTATTCATTTGTTCTGAGCAGGAGCAGTGAGCAAGCAGACCACGCAGTGTATTCATTTGTTCTGAGCAGGAGCAGTGAGCAAGCAGACCACGCAGTGTATTCATTTGTTCTGAGCAGGAGCAGTGAGCAAGCAGACCACGCAGTGTATTCATTTGTTCTGAGCAGGAGCAGTGAGCAAGCAGACCACGCAGTGTATTCATTTGTTCTGAGCAGGAGCAGTGAGCAAGCAGACCACGCAGTGTATTCATTTGTTCTGAGCAGGAGCAGTGAGCAAGCAGACCACGCAGTGTATTCATTTGTTCTGAGCAGGAGCAGTGAGCAAGCAGACCACGCAGTGTATTCATTTGTTCTGAGCAGGAGCAGTGAGCAAGCAGACCACGCAGTGTATTCATTTGTTCTGAGCAGGAGCAGTGAGCAAGCAGACCACGCAGTGTATTCATTTGTTCTGAGCAGGAGCAGTGAGCAAGCAGACCATGCAGTGTATTCATTTGTTCTGAGCAGGAGCAGTAAGCAAGCAGACCATGCAGTGTATTCATTTGTTCTGAGCAGGAGCAGTGAGCAAGCAGACCACACAGTGTATTCATTTCTTCTGAGCAGGAGCAATGAGCAAGCAGACCATGCAGTGTATTCATTGGTTCTGCTCTTGATTATGGATATGGTGGATTTCAGGTTCCTGTCTTGACTAGGCAATTGTGGATTCTATCCTGGACTTGTAATAAAAATGAGCCCTTTCCTTCTCTAAATTGATTTTTGTCAAGATGTTTATTATGACAACAGAAATGAAACTAGAACAGAGAGATTCTCTACAAACTGCTGTTTATTTGGCAAAAGTGGTGTTGCAATGGGAACAGGCTGGTATAATCAGTTATGAGTGCATCAAGAAGTTTGAGGCAAGGGGAAGTTGTAAAAGCCAAACCCAAGAAAGATTATGTTTAATCAATAACCTTTAGCCACTATGACTAAGAACAAGAGTTGCTATTGTATAGGACTGACCTCCTCCTGGGACAGACCTCATCTTCCGCAATGTGGCTGAGCCCTCTTGTCCAGGATCATCACAGCTAAGCTTGTTGACTATTTTGTAGTGCAAAGAGAGAGGGGCAGAGAAAGCCACCCCACTTCCAAATGAACCAGTTAGCCCTAGATACATCGGGGTGGGGGAGAAGCTAGAGGTATCTAGGCTGAGAAAGCCTGGGGGAGGCTCTCTCACCATTTTATGCCACTGTGGCGAAGCCACCATCCATACTTGGATGAAGACTTTGTAGCGCAGCCTTCAGCAGGCAGCATCCACACTCCTGTATGGAAATCCTCACCTACTGCTCTGTAAGCAAGCCAAATAAACTCATTGGTTTCACAGATTGCAGTTTGGTAAAATCATACCTGGGTTATTCTTAAACCAAGGGAAGAAGGGGCCGGGCCGACATTGTTTACACCCCCTCAGAACAATGTTAGCTGCTGTTATATGAGCTCAACTGGATCATAAAGGTGTTGGGGGGAAATTCAGAAGTTTACTTTTGTTTAAAGTCACCTTTGTGCATGGCAATGGGTCCAACAGAGAGACAGGATAATTGCCAAGAAACCAGATGTGAGAAACTTTCCTTTAAAATATGCAGGTTCTATCTATCTATCTATCTATCTATCTATCTATCTATCTATCTATCTATCTATCTATCATCTATCTATCTATCATCTATCATCTATCTATATCTACCTACCTACCTATCATCTATCATCTATCTACTCATTTATTTTTAGGACAACGTGAGCAATTCTATTTTGATCATCAGTATTCTCACAGTAATATGTTACTAAGTCAACTTTGCCTTCAACCTAAAAAACCTCACAGAATAAGTGTAACAGGAAGAGTGTGGCTGAAAGGTTAGCACAGTGGCTAACTAGTTTCTTTTCACATGTTCAGTGTGCTATCCTAGCTTGTTCTTTTCATGTTTATCTATAAGATAAATGTTGATGTTCTAGATATCACATGAATTCAATGGAATTCAGAAGGGGAAAGAGAAATTAGTTAACTTTGCAGTTTTATTCTTGGTAAAATTTTCCAAAGCCCTCAGCAGACTTGCATTTCCTCCTCAGTTACAGGAATGGTATTGAAGGCCACCAACTTCCTAAATCACTCAACCAGTAGAGAAAGGAGAGGAGTAGTTATCCGACTGGAGACTCCAAGTCAGGCCCATTATTCTCTCCCAGAGTGTTGGTAGACATGTGCACACTGAAACTGACCCATTTCAACTGTACTGTGGCAGGAGCTCTAGAATCTGGGCTTTTCCAACTGAATAATAATCCCCCAATGGGATTCCAATTGAGCCTAAAGATTGGGACTTGCTGGTTTGGAGTGACTGTAACTCACATTCAGGCTGCTGTTGATTTTGCAAAGATTTCTCTGAGGTACACAGTCATAACACAGAAATGTCAGAGGCTTCTGTATTTAATTTTATATTTTACACGAAACATAGCATCTGCTTACAAGAAGGTTCTTAGAGGTTTTCCTGATTTGTCATGCTTTTCCAATACAATGGACGAAGATACTGTGAGGTGCAAGCCCATAATAAATTATGTTCAAAACTCTTTCAAAATGATGCCTCTTACATTTGAATAGTTACTCTTAACACCAAAAAATATGTAGATATAGTAAAAATATGTTAGTCTTTCTTATAAATAACATCTCTAATAAAACCTCACATTTTGAAGTAGAAATAAAGACTAAATTTCTAAGGACTTCTACTTGATGCTGTATTGATATTCAAATAAGGAAAATTGAAAACATTTCACTGGAGTTTATTTTTAAGGTAGTTTAATAAATAATAGTTTCAGTGATTATAATTAGCTAGCTGTAGGATAGACATTGTAGTTTTCTTATAGGAGATAAGACTTTTTACGTGTGTTGGAACAAGTCCACCCATTCTGGTTTTTATTGGGACATTTTCAGGTGGCAGGTGGGGTAATGAGAACAGATTTATCACAGTAGCTCTCATGGAGTGGAAGCATTGCTCACTGCATGTCTTATTTGACTTTTTTCAATGAACTAGAAGGAATCATTTGGAGTCCTGTGACGTTACCACAGCAACATTCATCACTGTAAAAAATTGCCATGGGGACAAAGGAGTGAGACACTGACACTTTTCAGATATCCAGGATTGTTCCTTCTGATCCAAGCTGTATTAAGTGTGTCCTACAATGTGTGTGTAAAACAGAATAGAAGAAAAGGGTGAACCTAATCTGTTGATTTTCCCCTTCTTTTGCCTCTCTGAGTTTTTGCTTATACTGCATTCTGCGTTTGATGTCCAGTTCTGCATAAAAGTACCATAATCTAAAGAGTTTTAAATTATGGGTGTCTGTTACATCAATCATCTGGGGTCAGCAAGTCTCAACCATAGATGAGCTGATGCTCAGTTCAGGGATTCGCAAATCACGATTGATTTGGGGTTTGCCTGACAGGAGGCTCAAGGTTCTCCAGGCTGCGAGGATACTAGCAGAACACCATTTCCTTACAGGGATAAGATTGAATCCCCCTTCTATCTGTCAGTCATATGGAGCATTTTCAGCTCTTAATACCATCCTTCATTTTTTTTTTTTTTTTTTTTTTTTTGGTCTTTTCGAGACAGGATCTCCCTGTAGCCCCAGCTGTCTGGAACTCACTCTGTAGACCAGCCTGGCCTTTGAATTCTCAAAGATCCATCTGAATCTGCTTCCCGAGTGCTAGGATTAAAGGCGTGTGCCACCATGCCCGGCCCATCCTTCATTCTTTTTTTTTTTTTTTTTAAGTTTTTTTTGGTTAGTCTTTGAGTTCTATAATAAGATTCAGAAACACCACAGGATGAGGAAAGGAACTGAAGTTACCCAAAGGTTTCTTTAGTTCAGACGAAAGAGATTTTAAAGGTTAAATTTGGGCTTAGAATACAGTTTGGCACCTGTCAAAATATAATTAAGGTTCCTTGAGTATTGCTGATGAGGAGCTTTCTTTCTACTAACTTCTTGTTTTTCCATGAGTAGGAATATCTTTTGGGAAAGTCTTATCATATTAATGGTATTTATAAGCACCTTATGTTTGAGGACATGATTTTTAGCTCCTAACTTAATATAACCTTTATTCTCAAGAGAAGAATTAGTAGCCATCCTTCATTCTTAAGTATATAACTTCTCTCAAGCCCTGGATGCTGGAAGGGCAGTTGCTTCTTCAAGGCCAGGAGGAAAATGTCTTTCATGCTTCCTGACACAGGAAGATCTAGTGCCTTTAAATAACTCAATTTAATAATTTCCTGTTTGTCAACTAATCACCCAAAAGTCAACTGATGTTGAGCGTGAACTACATCTGTGGAAATTTCAGTACCTTTACAATGTAAAGTGATTTCACTCTGTGGTCTTTATCCATGTACAAAGAGGTGTACACTGGTAAACAGCCATCTGAGTGCCTGCTCAGTGTTGCCTGTCTCACTTTTGCTTCTCTCTCAGCCATCCTTTCTCTTCTTAGTGATGATATCATGCACCCAAGTGTGTAGGTATACCTTCCCATTTTACCTGTACAGAGGAGTAAAAGCAAAAGTCACACACACAAAATAAGAGAATTGCCAAACCCATTAAAAAGAAATGTTTTTTTATTTTTGTACTAACAACTGACAGTCTATGAAAAAGTTGAAATAATCGCAGCTTTGAATGATGGAAATTCAGACAAGTGCTTTTTAAAAATATTTTGTTATTTTTATATGTTTGAGTGTATTATCCACATACATATGAGTGAGCCTGTGTCCTGAAATGTTCTCAGAAGTTGAAAGGAGGCTTTGGATTCCCTGAGTTTCAGATGGCAGTTAGTTCCCAGGTGGGTGCTCAGATTGATCATACTTTTTCTTGAGTTTGACAATTCTGGTACAAACTAAAGAAAGGGGCTGGAGAGATGGCCTAGCGGTTAAGAGCGCCGACCGCTCTTACAGAGGAGCTGGGTTCGATCCCCAGCACCCACATGGCGGAATCGTCTGAAACTCCGGTTCCAGGAGAACTCCAGTTCCAGGGGAATCCGACACCCTCTTCTGACCTCCGCGGCATTGCAGGACACGGGTGCACAAACCTACATGCAGACAGTACACTCATACACATACAAAAATAAATAAAAATTAAAAAAAGGAAAGTATATTTTCTGGGCAGAGTTTAAGTATGTGCAAACTGCAGCCTTGTTCATAGGTAAAGGGTGCAATCTTTGCCACATAAAAATCCCAGGATTTTCCAAAATCTTGGTGCTCTGAACATTTGTGTTTGGTGTATGGGCTTTAATAGGATCTTGAGTTGCTCTACAAAATAATGGTATAATAACAGATGCTGTTTAAGAGTCTCAGGATCGTGAGTAAAACTGACCTCTCTTTCCACATTGTGTGTCCTAGACTGAAGTAAAATCACATTCTCAAATAGTGCTGTTTATTCAGATCAAAGAGCAAAATTAAAAGCACTTTACAATTCACTCGTTTTTGTTGGGAAAATAATAGCTGTGTTAAAATCAGCAGATAGAGCTTGGATTTTACACACTATGTACAGGAATTACTGTCAACTCATCTATTAGAAAAAAGAAAATTAAAAAATTAAATGAGGTAACTAAAAGAATAAAATACTTTATTCTTTTATGCTTTCCTGAATGAATAACCATCAACAAATGCATCCTATAGATGATAAAATTAATATTTAAAAATAGGAGAAAATGATTTAAGCTTTTTCTTATAAATCTCCATTGGTAACTTGTTACTAGTTTTGATTGTTATAAATGCATGAATGCAGTGTTAGTTCTAATGATATAATACTTTAAAATAAAAAAGAGGTATTAAAATGCCCATGAGGGTGCACACCATTCTCTTTACTGATTTTCAAAGTGGTAAAATGCTCCTAAGCCCTAGTGTGAACTTATTTAGAAATAAGGTCTGGGTAGATAGTCACACTGAGAGTGGACTCTAGTTCAATATAACTGACCATACCTTTAGAAGAAAGGGAAGTTCAGGCATTGAGACAGCCACACAGGAAGAGGGAGCCAATGGAAAGAAAGAATGCCACCAATAGGCCAAGGGACACCTGGCATGGTCAGATGCCTGGAGAGAACAGAAGAATACATCCCCTTCATCGCTCTTGGAAAGAACTAATGCCACCCACACAGGAACTCATGAGCTTGAGACTCATGACTTTCAGAACTGTGAGTCAATATTTTCATTTTTGTGGGTTCCTCCATGTCCATGCACTGGTCACCAATCTCTAGGTGCACACAAGGCCTTTTGGCAATGCTGAGCTGCAGGTGGAGGCAGCAAGGGAGAGGGGATGGAAGTCTGGCAGATCAAAGAAAGATCTGTGAGTTAGGCTTCAAGGGGCCAAATAACTCATTTATTGTAGGAGTTCAGGGTCTTATATAGTAGCTTTGGTGGGCTCCTAGCAAGGGTGGGGGTGAAACAGCAAAGGAAGTCTGCGTGTGCACTTTTACAATACCATTTGTTTCCCAGAGATTAAGCTTTATTTGGCGGAGATGCCATTTGGTTCCCCAGACCACGGTGTGACAGGTTCAGGAATTTTACACCTTATATTATGCTCCCTGAGAGATGAGCTGCAGGCACCTGAACATCCACCAGGTGAGTGGGGGCTGGCTCCAGCTCCTTCCACCTTTGTAGGTTATTGGGCAAAGCCAGCTCGCTTACTGATCAGCCATATGGACTATCAGGCCCCATACATTTTCATACAGCCAGCCTGTGGGACAATTCAACTGCAATCACAAGAAATTAATACATATGAGTTTTTAATTTTTTTATGCTTTAAAAGTCTTTGTGTGTTCATGGTATGTGCTTGGTGTGTGTATTGAATGCATCTAAGCTGTGTATAATGTATGTATGACTTGTATGTGTGTGATGAATACATGCATGCGTGCGTGCATGCATGTGTGTGTGTGTGATGTATACATGCATGCGTGCATGCGTGTGTGTGTGTGTGTGTGTGTGTGTGTGTGCGTGTAGGTGCCTGTGTGCATTTGGAGGTCAGAGGACAACTTCAAGGTTAGGTCTGCATTGCACCTTATTTGAGACAGGCTCTCTTGTCCTCTCCGACCTGGTTCCCTCCTCTCTCTCATGGTAGGCCTGCTGGGATTGCAGGTGCACACTACTGCATCTGCCCAACTTTGTGTGAGTTCTGACCTCCACACTCAGGTCCTCATGCTTACACAGTAGGTGTATTCCTACTGAGTCATCCTCCCAGCCCCAAATTTTGATTCTTTGTAATGTTACATAATTTTTAATTAATTTTGTAGAAATTAATCACTTATGATACTATTTTAATGTTATTCTTTCCCATTTTTTCAGTGGTTTATATTTAGTTCCCTCATGGTTTGCTACATGATTTGCAAAGTCCCTGAATTTCTGTTCCTAAATTTCTCTTTTTCTTTTATGATGCTATGCAGCACCTGGCATAGCTTGAGCCTTTTGAACACAGAGGATTTTCTCTCTCTCTGGGCATTTATTAGAAGGCATCATTTTCTTCTGTCTTTCAGTACAAAACCTGAAAACAGGCAGAATTGTACCAGAAAGTTTTCTTTCATATAAAATTATTTTGAAGATGTCTGGGGAGAGAATATAAACACATATTTCTTGGGTGAATCCAGAGGGGATGATATCTAGTAGTTTTCCATACAGTGAAAAGCCTGAGAAATTGACCTCACCCAGCACGATGCCAGGCCTGACATGGAACATTTTTATTGTTAAGTTTTTCTTAAAGGAAAGCCCTCAATCATGTAGCGTGATATGCTCTAACCAGTTGTCTAATGCCAGTTCTGCTCTGGGGACACAAATTGGCTCTGCAAAGTACATTCCATACTTTTACAATAATTGTATACTATCTATTAAGGGGATCTTAATTGTGACTTGAAAGAATATGTGACAGCAGAAAAAGTTGCATATATTTAACAGTTACAAATAGGAACAAAATACACACGGTGAGGACAACTGCAGCATGCAAATGGTACCACTGAGGTGGAAAATTTAATTTTCCTTCTCTCAATTTTCTCAATTATCAAGTATGGTAACTGTGCTGGGATTAATAGACAAGAAAGTTATTTAAGTGCCATGGAAACATAACTACTGTACAACTGTCTTCTAGATATATCTGTGACTTGATCAAATCCAGGGTCAATATACCTGTGAATACACAGCATTGCTGTACATCCTGGACATCCAAGCATGGTGTAACCTGAGAGGAAGACTTCTCAGGAGGACATTCAGCCATGAGGTAAACTGGGGAGATTTGAGAATGCAATACCCACTGCCCTGCTAATCTATGATGCTCAACTGTTGGGATACAATTTGGGCTAGAAATATTTTAAAACATGAATTACATACGGGCTTATGGCCATATGTTGTGCTCCATTTGTAACAAATTACAGTTTAGAAGACCTCTTTTGGGGCTATAAATTTATAACAATTTTCTCACAAAATTAATGATTTTGGTTGAAATAGCTTAGAGAGATAGATTTGGTTAGAGAAACCAAGACCATACCGAAGGAGACAGTCTGTAGTTATTGGTGTCTTGGACATATATTTTGAGTGTTTGCACTGTGTGTGCATATGTGTGTGTGTGTGTGTGTGTGTGTGTGTGTGTGTGTTTGTGTGTGTTACTAAGCCCTAGGGAAGAGTCTCTTAGAATGGCAAATAGTAAAAAAAAAAAAGAATGGCAAATAGTGAGAGACAAGTTAATAACAAGAGTTACTTGGTATGAATGTTCTACTGCTCACTCTTTTCATCTTTCCACTCTTGTTCTGAAATGAGTGGTGACTGTAACAGCAGTGACCGAATAGCTAGATTTGATGCTTTTGTTGTTTGTTTGTGTGTGTGGGAGGATGACTGGATGGTAATATACTAAGTGTACATTTTCACCCAATGCCCATCAAGAAAATATCAGCGAAAGTAAGCACTGTTAACTGACAGAATTATAGTTAGTTTTGAACATTTTTTCTTCAAAGTATTTTTACTGAATATTTATGCACTTCACACAACACAAACATCTTAAATATTTTTGTATACCCTGCCCATATGCACCCCACTACAGAACCCTCACCAGATTTCACGCATCCTGCCATTTACATTAAGGCCTAATGAATCAAGTTAGTGTCCTCAGACATCCTTCAGTGCAAGTTCTTCCACTGGAGTCTATTCAGGCTATCTGGAGTCACTCCCATAAAGATCAGCTCTTCCTCACCCAGCAGTAATCAGGCTCCAATAGTCCTTCAACTAAGACTGGGGTCTGCTACCCATTTCCACAGTTCTATACTGGGATTTTGTCTGCTTGAGTTTACAGGGGTCTTGTGCATGCTGGCACCCTTGCTGAAAGTCCATATGAGCAAGGTCCCAGGAGCCTGTAAGAATCTGTTTCCATATGGTCATGCACCTCCTCACCCGGCTCTTACAATCTTTCTACCCTTGATGGTTTTCTGTTAAATATATATGAGAGGCGCTGTAGCCAGGACATAGGTGGCATGGTAGCCATTCTTTTCTGAGAACTCATTGCAATGGAGGCTCCTGCTCACACATGTCTCATTTACTCTCACAGTGATACTCTGACATGTACTTTATTGTCCCTATTGAGACTAGTCAATTGTGTTTCCTTTAAAAAAATCTATTAGTTTCAGTCAATAAATGCTGTAATAACAAATGATCCTGAGCATACTAAAAGTTGATTACCCAGTGTGTAACAGTCAGTGCAAGTGCTCCTGGCTAGCTTGACTCCTGGTGGAGATTTTAGTGATCATAGTCATTCTCTACCGTCTTTGGAGTCCTGTGCATTCATTTGGCATAGAGGCATAGAAAGATCAGAAAAGCCAAAACTTTCTTAAAGCTCTTTTCCAAGACTTTTTGCATAACGCATGGGCTCATAGTCCATAGATACACATTCCATAAGGCATCTCACATGACCATCTGGTTTCAAGGAAGGCTGTCTAAAGCAAGTTCCCATTAGATAAACACATTGTAAAGGCAACTTCACAGCATATAGGAAGGGAAGCATGTATTTCAGTGAACAGAAAATGACTTCTGCCAGTCCTGTTTATTAGTCTTGCCTACACACTCACTGTGTGGTTTTCATAGCACTGTAATTTCATTTAAAAATCATATCAGCAGTTCTTATAACAGAAAGAAGCCAGATATTGATATCAGAATTCTACATCATAATAATGGGATATCTCCATTTAATTATCATGTGCTTTAATATTAGTATGGAAAGTACAAATAAAGGATCATGATAAATAAAGAACTATTTCACAGGGAAAGTGACAAAATTAGGGAGTACATTTGCCTAGACTAAATGCATATTATTTTACTGACTGGAAAAATGACTTCTAGGGTTTGTCATATTAACAAAAATTTGCTTCTAAAAGGAGAAGTTTTAAAGATATAAGAAATGCATCTTTTACTTCCTATGAAATACAACAAAGTGGGCTCCAGAGAGAAAGGGTGCCTTTGGGCTTATTCAGTTTGCAGATTAAAGTTATAGAAGTGTGGTTACAGGGGGAGGGGCTTTTTGCCACATGACATTGAGTTTAGAATGTTTGAAATGCTATGAAACCTGAATGTTTTAGTTCCATCTCCTGTCACTATGATTAAATCCCCTGACAAATGCAACTTAATGGAGAAAGGGTTTACTTGGCTCACAAATCCAGGTTATGGTACATCATTTTTGGGAATGCAAGGCAGCAGAAACCTGAAGCATTGAGTCACACTAATTCAATAGTTAAGAACTGAGAACAATGGATTAACACATGCATATTAGTGCTCAATTTGTAGTCTCTACACTTCTATAATCCAGGTTCTCTTGCCCAGGGAATGATATCACCCACAGTGGACAGGTCTTCCTATTAACCAAGATAATTACCCACAGACAGTGAAGTCTAGATTGTGTCTAGATGACAATTAAGAATAACTACAGCCAGCTTTCAATAATGAGATTTAGTGGGTTATATAAAAAGAAGGACATGAAGTTGGTTGGGGGATCTGGTGGTTTGAATGAGAAATGTCCCTAATGTGCCATGGTATGGGGGCTTCACAACTGAGTAAGGTAGATAATCAATTTTCTCCTCCATTTTAACACTTTGTCCCCAGTTAGTGCCACTGCTTGGAGGGGGTCAAGGCATCTTATGGTCTAACCTTGCTGGACTGTGTCACTATTGGCAGAGTACTAGCCTTTCCCCACATCCAGTTTGCTCTCTCTGTTAGTGTTTCCAATTGAAGATGGTTTGAGATCTCAATTTTCAGCCCCTGTCACTTGAATGCACGTTCATTGTCCCTCTGGAACTATAAGCCAAAATAAATTCTTTCTTTTATCCATGGATCTTGATCATGCTATTTTATCACAGCAAAGGAAAAGTAACTGATACAGATGATGTGTTGGAGCTCATGGGTGAGCTAAAGGGGATTATGTGTAATTATATTTCATTGTATATATGCATGAAATTCTCAGGAATAAAGAAAACATTTTAAATACCACACTGAGTATCTTAATTAAGGAGCATTTTCATTGCCTTGGCTTAATTTGGTTCTTAACAAAAACACAAGGCATAGCAATCATAATCAGATGAGTTATTAGACTTGAAAACCCTTCTCCACCATTGTGATCCTTAAAATTTTATTACATTTGTTTATATATGTGTGCAGGGGTGGGTAGGTGCAATTGCCATGACACACAAATGAAGATCAGAGAGCAACTTGTGGGAGTATGTTCTCTCCTTCTACCTGTGGCTTCTGGGTACTGACATCAAGCCCTCAGGCTTGGGAGCAGGTTCGTTTACCCTCTGGACCATCACACTGGGTTTATCCTTATTATCTTAAGAGATGCTAACATAAAACCTCCAAGCCACACAGCTCTCTGGGTAGAATTCAAGTGTCCTGATAACTATACATTTTATCAATTTCTTTCCTCATTTTATTATAAAAATGGTTTTTAAAAGATTATTATTACTGTTAATTCCTTGAGAACTTCATAGAATATAGTATGATCATAATCATTTGTCCCTCCAACTTCTCCCAGATCCCCCCCATCTTGCTGCGCACTCTACTTCTTTTATTTTATTTTATATTTTACATTAATGAGTCCAATATGTATTGTCTAAGTACTCTGGTGTGGAAACTGCCCTGGATTGTGCTTGACCTATAAAGGTCACACTCTTAATGAAAAATTATTCATCTGCTCCCAGCCTCTATCAAATGCCAACACTCCTCAGCCAGGGCTGGGGCTTTATGTGCAGCTCCCCATCTCAATGCTCGGATTTTGTTTACCTTGAGATTTGGTCATGCTGTCATAATTCCTGTGAGTTCATATGTGCAACTTCCTTGATTTCTGAAGAGCATCATTTCCTTGTAGTAATTTACCACTTCTGGCTTTTATAAGCTTTCTGCTCCTTCACATCTTCTGCAAAGATTATACAATTGTCCTATTTAGGAATATAGACTCCACAGTCTCTGTAATAATTACTTTCTACTGCAAGAAGAGGCTTCTCTTATAATGGTTGAGAGATGCACTAGTCTATGGTTATAGCAATAAGTCATAAAGAGTCATTAAATACCATGTTTGTTTAGTAGAATATTACTAGCAGTTTCTCTCCTAGAGCTCATGATCTATCTAACAGCAGGTTCTTGGCCCTGATAATGGATCCAGGTATGTGTTCCATCTCATGGACTGAGTCTTATATCCAATCAGAGGTAGCTGGTTTCTCTCATAATATTTGTGCCACTGTTGCACTAATTAGCATATCCAGCCAGGTCAGTCCTAACAGTCTTCACAGGGTTCATAGACACAGGGTTCAAAGACTTATGGTGATTTTTCTCCTTTAGTAGTGTCAATAGCACCTTATGGCACTATGAAAGGTTGTTAATGGATGAAGCTTCAACATCAGTAACTGCGTGGTTTCCCTGTTTTATGACTCAAGTATGTAGTTTCTTGAGCAATAGGGTCTTATCCTCAAGTTCTGGAGGGTAACCAAGAGCGATGACAGTATGCTGTGGTCTGAATGATAATGTTCCCCAGAAGCTCAAAGCAATTGGACACTTTGCCTTCAGTTGTTGGTGGTGGTACTATTTTGGGAAATTTTAAGAGGTGCAGGCTTGCTGGGGGAATCCTATCACTGGGGAAAGACTTTAAGAGTGCATAGACACATACTTCTACTCTGCCTCTCTCTGCTTTCCTTTCCTCCTTGAAGATGTATGTGGACACTAGCTTTCTGCTTAGGCTGCCTCTGCTGCCAAGACTCCCCCCTCATGATGGACTCTCATCATTTTGGAACAGCAAGCCCCATAAACTCTTACTTCTACAAGTACCCTTGGTCATCGTGTTTTATTAAAGCAACAGAAAAGTAACTAATATAGCCTGTATTGTTTGGGGGGGTGCTCTATAAGACCCACCAGCCATTGACTCAAGGAGCAGTAATACATTATTGGTAGTACTTCTGAAAGGTAGAAATTGATCTACTGCCTGATACAGGCATACCATTCTTGGGCATATATCCAAAAGACTTTGTATCTTATGACAGAGATATATGTTCATCCATGTTCACTGTTGCTGTTTTTACAATAATCAGGAAATGGAAACATTCTAGATGTTCATCAACTCACAAATGCATAACAAAAAATGTGATATATTTACACAATGGAATACTGTTTAGCTATTAAGAAAAATAAACTTATGAAACTCACAGGTAAATTGATGGACCCGGAAACAATCATCCTGAGTGTGGGAACTCAGATCCAGAAAGACAAGCATCACATACTTTATCTCACATGTGGATGTTAGATTTGAATCTTCAGGTATATGTGTTTAATGGGGAGTACCTCTTGAGGTTAGGAAACTAATAAGGGGTCATGGAGTCTGGAGGATTTTCAAGGGAAGGGAGTTAGAATAGAGTTATATAAAGGGTAAAGGGAATAATGGAACAGAAAGATTCAATGGGGGGTGGGGATGGGTAGGTAGGAGAGAGGAGGAAATATGGGGAGGGGTGACGCAAGGCCTTTTGAGGAAATAATATAGAAATCTACTACAGTAGAAGTTCTCCAATATGTATACATATAATTTCTTTCCTTTTAAGCTTAATACCAATTTAACAAAAAATATATCACACACTTAAGGTACTAGGCAATGTGTTATATTGTATAGATATAATGAGTCAAAGTTAGACACTGCCTCATGAATCTTCCCAAGAAATTAATATTTGACTCTCACGGGTATTTCAGATTATGCAAAAAACTGTACCTGCCTTATGCTGGGATGCTTGTCACAAAGTTATCTCATTTCCATCTGTCCTTGTGGAACTCTACAGGATTTCACCTATTCTCATACCAATTAACATTCTAGTTTGATACTATGGTTAAAAGTACAATGAAAACATATCAATAGACTTTTTCATCTTGAATATATCATCTTTTCCTTAACGATCACCACCTCTTTTCCAAAGATTCTAATTTCAAGGCACAGTTGTGGTGTCTGTTATCAATTATAAATGGAATCATCAGCAGCTATACTGCCTAATTAGCAGAGAACCTCATGTACTAGGTCACTGGCAGTCTGCTATGATGTTTCTACAGGGGAGATTGGTCCCCTCAATAGGTTCTTAATCTAATTCTTCAAAGAACTTAAGAATGGATTCAAATAGAAGCTCAAAAACAATTTTGTTAAAGTTACAGAAAAACCCTCAGGGCAGATACAAGGGAAAGAAGGAAAAATAGCCTTGCTTTGGAGGTGAGAAACAAAACAGCCTAGTAGCCCCATGATGGGGAGGGGAATATTAAAGAAAGTTAAGAATCCACAGATGTGGGGGAAATAGAAAATGTTAGGGAAAGCATATTAGAAAAGATAGGAAGAAGAAAAAAGGCGGTTATACTTTTCTGAAAAATTTAGAAGAGCATGCATGCTTTCTAGGCCTCATGGCTGCAGACTTGTATGCTACTGATCTAGGGGTGAGGATTCTCAGGAATAAGTACATTATCTTACCAAAGAATGAATTCTTCCACTTACCTCTTTTTAACTTATTTTACTTTTTTTGTTTTTGACACAGGGCTACCTTGAAACCCCAGCTGGCCTGCAACTCGTTATGTAGACTAGGCTAGCCTTGAGATCCACACACCTCTGCCTCCTGAGTGCTGGGTTAAAGGTATATTGCACCACATTTGGCCCTTCCACCTGTCTCTTTAGCATGGTTTAAGGTGAACCAGCCTACCTAGGTGTGATCCCATGGCCAGATGATGTTCCTAATCCAACTGGAGCATTAGGTCTCTACCTGGGCCAAGGATTCTATTCTTTTGACCATAAGTTTTTTTCTTACGTGGCCCCTATTTCTACTGTCACATGATGGGCAACAGGACATTCCTTCTTTTTTTTTTTTGTCATTTAGAGACAGGGTCTCCCTGTAGTTCCAGCTGTCCTGGAACTCACTCTGTAGACCAGGCTGGGCTTGAACTCACAAAGATCTGTCTGTCTCTGCCTCCCAAGTTCTAGGATTAAAGGCATGCACCACCATGCCCAGCAGGACATTCCTTCTTTTCCAAAGTAATACATATTTGCCAAGTTGCCTGTGAATAGCAGCTGTGCAGGGTGTGTGTGTGTGTGTGTGTGTGTGTGTGTGTGTGTGTGTGTTGGGGGAAGTTACTGGAAATTAAAACCTTCTTTCTTTGGATGGGACACCCATGTAGGAACCATAAGGATTTTGTTTTGGCTTGTTAGTACTTATTTCATGAGAAAAATGTAATTTTACTCAATTTCTGATATTGCTAGTAACATGGCTGGGGTTCATGATATCAGGTTGTATGATTCATGTGTCTTGAGCTTTGTTTCAGAAAATATTTATTCAAAAACACAGCTTATGTATTATGGGTAAACTCCTAAATACTCTTTCAGTGGATACTGTGAACGGAAGAATTGAAACCAAATGCTTTGTGCATAATATGGCTAAAATGTAATATACAACCAGGGTAAATGGATGTAGCTTTGAAAAATCTCCTCATGGAATATGACTTCTATTGATGAACTCATCTCAAAATATGATTTTTATTACTGGTTTTCCATATCTACAGGTAGGTAAAACAACAGCAACAACCACATAAAAACAAAGTAGATTTCTAGTATCAGAAGAGATTTTCTAGGTCATTTAAGTTCATCTACTTCATTTTACTAACAGGAAAAGTCAAAAACCCAGAGAGGTAAATGACTGCAGTTACATAGTAAATGGATGAAGAATGAAAGCATAAATCTGTTGTGTATTGGTTGCATGGTCTTTGGAAGGCTATAGAAATGAAGACCCAATAGGGTGGCAGGTACCTTTATTTGCTGAGCTATCTTACTGTCCCTTTGAAATATTTTATAAGCAGATGAAATTCATTGGCTTTTACTCATAAAGAATATATATGGACATGCTTCATATTATTTTTAATTTATCTTTATATTAGATTTCTATTAAGAGGCAACAAAGTCTTTAAGTAAAAAAAAAAAAAAACTACATGTGAACACAGAGTTTGATGACATTTGAATCCTGAAATAACAAACTAATAAAGCACATTTGATATTAAACCTTAAATATAAGCTAGATTACTGTGGTGGTTTGAATGAGAATGTCTCCCATAGGCTTCAAGTACTCAGATATTAATGTCCCCAGTTGGTGGCGCTGTTTTGGTAGGCCTTGGAGGGTGTGGCCATGCTAGAGGAAGTACATCACTGGGGGTGGGCTTAGAGAGTTCAAAACACTTTGCCAGACTCCAGTCTGCTTTCTCTGCTTCCTGTGCCCACTTGAAGATGTGATCCTTGGCTTTTCTGCTCCAGCTCCTGCCACCATGCCTCCCACCAGGATGAACTCTAATACCCTGGAACCATCAATGGTAAGCTCAAATAAACTCTTCCTTTTATAAGTTCCCTTGGTCTTGGTGGTTTTACCACAGCAACAGAACAGTGATTAATACAGCAATCCTGTATAAAATTAAGTAATCATTATTCCAGTGGTATCTGAACAAAATCTCAAATACATTGTTTGGTTCTTGAATTAAGATTTTATTTTAAGCTGAGCATGGTGGTGCATGCCTTTAATCTCAGCACTCAGGAGGCAGAGGCAAGCAGATTTCTGTGAGTTCAAGATCAGCGTGGTCTACAGAGTGAGTTCCGGGCCATCTGGGACTAAAAGGGAGACCCTGTCTCAAAAAGAGTCCCCCCAAAAAGGATTTTATTTTAAAATGACAATAACTATGTAGGCATATTGCCTATCTAAGTTTGTTTTTAGATATCACTTATTTAAAAAGTATTAACCTGGGGTTGGAGAGATGGCCTAGTGGTTAAGAGTACTGACTGCTCTTGCAGTGGACCCAGGTTCGATCCCCAGCACCCACATGGTGGCTGACAACTGTCTGTAACTCCAATTCCAGGAGATCTCCAGTTCCAGCATGCATTGCATGACACGGGTGCACAAACTTACATGCAGACAGTACATTCATACACAAAAATACATAAATAATAAATAAATAAATAAATAAAGAAGTATTAACCTTTACCATCTTCCTTATTGACAGTATCTGCTTCATGGGAATTAATGGATGCCGTTTACACAATACACAGGCATTTGCTATAACAAAACACTTTTTGTAAATCCCCAAATATTTATTTTCTTGAAATAAAAGAATTGGATTTCAGTTTCTGAATATTTCAAATATTCTTATACAAACAAATATTCAGTTTCTCATACTTCTTCAGCTTCCATAATCCTTGTAAGAAAACTGCTTAGGTGAGAAGAAAATTTTGGGAGCAAGAAAAGTGATGCTTGCCTAAGAAATGAAATTATTGAGATTTCACATCCATGAAATTTTTGGCCCTATGATATTTTATCACTCTTATTTATGGAATCATTATTGTACTCAGCTACAAATCTTGTGCTTCAAATACATTTCTACAAGAAGATTACTTTTTGAGATTCAGAAATGAAATTCAAAATGTTAAAAGGGGAAAAGAATCCACCTTGATATATGTGTACATGCCTGTGTGGGATTCTGAATGTCTGTTTTCTACAGGAGTCTCATGGTTTTATAATGGCAGAATTCTGAGGTATTTCCCTTAATCAATTTCTCTATGTGCACAACCTTCAGAATAATACCCTTACAACAGTGAACCGACGGGTGGTACTGCCTTGAATATGTTGCTATCCAGCCCAGTTAACTAAGAAATGTTTACTATAGGCATGGGCCTGATGTGACCGAGTTACATGCCAAAGATGATGGCATTAGTTCTACAAGAAAAGCAGGGCCTTAGTTCCCACTGAAGGTGCAGACTTGTGCCAAGGAATAGTTGGGAAGTATGTTTTCTCCCAGGGCTCTAAAACTTACTCCTGATCATTTCACTCCTGAAAAGAGACCCAAGCATACCATGCTGGGTTTTACACAGCACTATATGTTGAAAAATGGGCAGGTGGTGAGCCCCTAGTTTCATAGAACTATCTTGAAATATATACTAGAACACCAAAATGGGTGTCTATAGATATCAAGGACCACTCAAGTCTATCTATCAATGTTATTTTATTTCTCCACTTTTTGTTGTTTATCCTAGAAAGGATTAAGATTTGGCCCAAGAAGAAGCAGAATCACAGTCAATTCCTCTAGACCCAACTATGTGACTGTGGGGAATTTTTTCCACGGCCAAGGATGAGAAAAAATCTTTCAATTTCTATCACTTATGGACATAGGAAGAAAGAAGTAAACCTAGAAATTATGCATTTTCAGTTCAAATTCTTCCACAATTGAATTATTTGCCCTGCATTTCCTGATCATTATATATGTAAGATTGGTAAATGTCAAGAAAATCTTAATTGAAACAGAAAGGATATACATAATTGTCATATAAATTTGATTCTGCAAAGTAGAAAGTTTACTTTCTGCAAAGGGAAGTAGACAAATGTTCATAAAATTGACAAAACTGCCTATCATTTCACAAAACAAGCTACCATTTACTTGTGACCCAGAGTCTTACCTAGAAGTTTTCCTCTGTGGGACATCAGAAGATAGGTTTTCAAGGCGTTGTAGAAAATAAGAGAACAATGGTTGTCCTTGTAGACTGCATTGACAGTACTAGCAGCACATCCCAAGTCTCAAAACACATGCTAATGATATTTTTGTGTTTCAAAATCCAGTTAAGAGCACAGCTGAGGAGCTTCTTCCTGATTGTCAATGGGGAATCTGTAACCCAATGATATCAGAAAAGGAAATACACAAACAAGCATCTCATTAAATCCTGTAAGTGTCTGATACTAAGTGATGAATGAAGATGAGAGATAAAGAAGAGGCTCTTGGATTTGTATCAGTATTTGGCAGAAGAGTGTAGAAAGATCTTTTGAAGAAGAGATACAGAAAACCTAATTAAGTTGTAGGAAACAATGGCCATGAAACCCTACTTGAAACGAACGTGAGTGTCCACATCAAGATTTCTATGTTCTCATTGGATCTATGATTTTTAAAACTAGCTCAGCATTGAAGAGCACTGCTTTCACAGAGGACCCAGGTTCAGTTCCCTGTACTCACATGGTGGCTTACAATTTTCTGTAACTCCAGTTACAAAGATTCAACCATCACAAGCACGGCATGACACTTACATGTAGGCAATACACTCATGCAAATAAAAAATAAAAATAATGGGTAAAATATTCTTAAAAAGAGAATTTGTTTTCTTTCCTGATGTGTATAGCATTACTGATTAGCATCTGACCCACAAAGCCCCAAACGCTTACTACCTGGCCCATTACAGAAAGGTGTCTGCACTCCACACTTTGGACTGTCTCTGATCTGGGCCCTGCACCCTTCTTGATCTTCTCCAACACTATTGCCAGTTCACTCCTGTCCAGCCACAGTAGTCTTCCTTCAATTAATCAAAGCTCTTTCCTTCTTTAAGGGCATGGCAAAGGCTTTGTCTTTACCTTTCTAACATCCATGCAACTCTGATGTTATCCAGACTAAATGCTATTTCCTCATGAAGCTGTCTGTGACCTGTCCCACCTTCTACCAGCTAAAGTCAGGCTCATCTATGAAAATTACTTATCAAATTCTTCATTTGTCCCTATAACATATCAGAAAAGTTCAAGTAGGATTTTTTGGGTACTAATAAGTGTTTTATTTTTGGCTTCCCATTAGACTATAAGCTCAATTACAGAATGACATGTGAACTGAATGTCCCCACTGTTACATAATTAGCTGTCCTAGTTATGTGGACAGCATGACACTTCACCCTTATTGAAAATGTGCTGAGTCAAAGTTATGAGAATCCATGATTTAGGAACTCAACAGTGTTCTCTTAATATCAAACATAAGGAGCATTTGCTAGAGCAGTTTATAAGGCAGACAACCAGCAAAGTCAGAAAAGGGTTATTTGATGCATGTATGGCTAACCTTAATTGTTATTTGAACTGGATTGAGAGATGTCTAGGATTACCACAGTACATCTCTGGCTGTCTCTGCTTGGGGGTTTCCAGAGAAGACTGACATGTGGGACAGTGACTAAAGGGAAAAGACTTTCGTGGGAAGCACCATCCCATAGGCTGGGATTCCAGATGAAACGAACATGAAGGAAGAGAATGCCAGCTATCTTGGGCTGGCAGGTTATTGCTTCTACCCTAATTGCCTCTGCTCTGGGCTACAGACATTAGACTCCAGTTCCTTCATTCTCTTAGTGCAGACACATACCAGTAACTATTCAGAGAGGTTTCTGAGCCTTTGGCCTGGGGCTGAGACTGCGTCTTGGTCTGTCTGTGTTCTGAGGCTTCCAGTTTCTTGAACTCGACAACAATTTGTTTCTCTGCTTCTCTAGTCTCAGCCCTTGTTGGAATAATCAGCCTTCAGTCATATAAGCTGATCTACTAAATCTTTGTATATGCTACATATAATAATTTCTTTTAGCAAATCCTAAGATAATAATCTGATAGAGATACTAAGGAAACTCCATCTGATAGGCGAAGTGAAAAGCAGAGTAAAAGAAAAAATAAACCCAAGTATCTTTAATTTCAGAAAGTATTCTGCCTCTGAAGATTCCCAAGGCTGAAAGCTATCTTAGTAGTTATGACACACTAATGGAAGGGTCGTTGATTTCTAGAAAATGAGAAATGACTTTGAAGTTTAGATAAAAACTGCCTTTTCCCCTAAGACTTGTTCATATCAATTGAATTGTTAGAACATTTATAGATCAACAAACACTCATTCTATACTCAAGTATGCTATAAGTTTTCCAGGTATCAAATACTATACCCATTAATCATAAAAATATGAGACAATGGGGGAAAGATGGGAGGGTAGGAAGGAAAGTGGTTGAAGGAGGAACAACCAATGCCAACAATGTTTAAAAAGTCACATACAAACCTAGTATTTCGTAACTTCCCTGTGTGTGTGTGTGTGTGTGTGTGTGTGTGTAGATAAAATGTCTAATTGAAGTTACATTACACAGGGGATAATGCTCCTCTCAGAGGCCACAGGCCTCCAAATAAAGGGCCCAGTTCTAGGTGTGGGGTACCTCTCTTCAAATTTATTGTCAAGGAGTGTCCCAGAGACTCCTACACCCCAAATAATGCAGGGTGTTACCACTGCTCTTGATTGACAATGAAAACTTGATGATAAGACCTTATTGCTGATACGACATACTTTAGACAAAGGACTTAGAGAAATCAAGCTGGTAGTTTAGAAGCACTATGAGCTACAACAAAACTGGCTTGGTAAGATAAGCCCACTGGTGCAATAGTGGCAGGAATGATAATGAGGTTGACTATGTGTTATCCTATTGGATTTAAGACATGGTTTACTGGAGGAAATTTTTTGCTTGGTACTGTAAGTCTGGCACACATTGGATGGGAAGTTCATAGGCCCTAGGTGGAGGACCTACTATTGTCATTTTGATAAATGGACATAGTATCAACTGCTTTTATTAATATGTCTCTGTTCCTTTAAATTCTCATAACTCTCAGTCCTCATCAGAGAAGCATCTTTGTGTGGTGGTTGGTGGTTAATACAGAGACTTCAAACTGGCTAAATTGTAAAGAACAAATGTAAATGGGACAGGTAGCTATATAATACTGGTTCCCCACAAGGCTCAGAGCCCATCTTAATAGTAGTGGTGGAAGCTTTGGAGTGAAATAGGGTCTTCTGGAAGTGACAAGATTGTTGCATTCACAAACGTATATCAGCTACACTTGTCTGCCCTCAAACTGCAGATGAACAATCCAGTCAGCATTACAGTGTGGGAAGAAGAGGAGGACAGCTGTGCCCAACCTTAGCTGAGGAGCTATTGACAGTTGATGGCCTCTGGTGGAATGAAAATTAGGTTATTTTGAGGGGTGTGGTCCCTAGTAGTTTGACTATGCTTCAGTAGATAGCCAAATACCAACACATGTTTGGACAGCACTCACTGGACTCAATAGACTATAAAAAAGCAAACAAAAATAAGAAGCACATGCAATTGTCAGGAGCATGTGTACATAAAGGATCTGGGAGGACTCAGAGGTGAGAGTGGAGACAGACAGGGTTGAAGTACATTGCCCCTATATATGGAATCCTCAAAGAAAATATTTTATTTATTTATTTTTTCTTCTATTACTTCTTTATTTTTTTCATTTTTTAATAATAAGTAATAATTTATGAGTACAAGCATTCTTCATGTAAAACCAATTTGCAAGCAGTTGTGCCCAAACCCACACAGCCCAAGGCTCCCACCATCCAGCTGGGGGACTTGTATGTACAATCAAGTTGATCAAATAAGTGTCCAGTTTATATTGCTGTAGTTTTGTCATTCACCCCCATTGCAGCCCTTACATTCTACCATGCCCCCTCTTCTGCAGATTGCTCCCTAGGCTCAGAATAGGGGCACAGGTGGACAAGAAGCAAAACAGTCTACTTTCTCTGGAGATGTTGTTTTGGACTCTGGTCAATTCTGGCTGTTTCCTTTCATGGGCTGACAGTTTGTCCAGGAATAACCTTTCAATCCTACTAATGAAGCACAAGCATATTTAAACAGTACTAATTGTTATGATAGGTTACTTTGGTATAGACACAGATGTTTGGATGGTATGTTAATCCATGACTTACGTTTTTTCTGTAAAATATGACAGGGTCTTACTGTGGCTTATATCATCTCCTAACCACTAGAGGATGTAAGCTTGTGGCATCAGCTGTGGGTTATTCCTCCAAGAAGAGAGCTAATAGCCAATTAGATTTGGGGTATACATACATATGGCTGCAACTGCTGCACAGTATTTCCAGGCAGGTGAGGTGTAGCTGATGCTGACGGAGGAGTCTTGCTTGACTCAAGGAGACCTATATTTGCTTTATTGGCTTAGTGGCCTTTGGTAACACTCTCTGGTATTCCAGAGACCAACTGTACTTGCAAGTGTGGTCTCAATACATCTTTCCCATGCTTACATCAGGTCTTTGACAGCAGGTCCTTATTGCCTCTCTTCTTGCAGGTATCCCAGTTTACAGGCAAGAAGGCTTTACCTTTTGTGGGGGCTTGGATCCCCTGGCCAACATCTCCTTGGTAGAATAATCCATTGCTGATATCAGAGCTCTCCTGTATTAATATATTTTGCTTAAATGCACAGTTTAAGGAGACTTTAGTATTATATTTGGTTCTGAATAGAGAATAATCCTTTTCACAGTTCCTATGTCTATTAGTCAATTAAAGAAGGCAGTTTTACCAGTTTTATAAGAGATTACCTCTATAAGAGGTGTGCCTTTCTGCTGGCACTTCCTGGTACATCCTACACAATGCAAAGCTGTATCTTTTCTTTCTCAGCTGTTAAGTTGGTGACATTTTGACCTGTGGGAACATACAAATCTTTTCCCGTAGTTAGTTTTAAGATTTAAATTGCAAAGTTTTTGACAAAAAGGTCTACACAGGTCTATATTCGATTAATATATATTTAATTGATGTGAGTTCAACAAATATCCAATTTTGCCCAGACTCTGTCTACAGGTTACATGGTATTTTAGGGCTTAGTAAAAGTAAATATGTGTATATTAAACAGCATTGGTTTAAAGGTTTTGATAAAAACGGTAATGCATCTGAGTTAACTGGAAATATAAATTGTTGTTGTCCACATTTGTTTTATTAAAATCTGTATAACAATAAATTTGGGATTGGCACATACAAATGTTCTCTATAATTTTTCTGTTGTACAGTATCATCTTTTAGCATTCTCTTTTACCTGTAGGATGATTTAAGGAATTAAGTTTGCTTCCTAAGTTAATGACATACAGTCACCCAAAACAGCTCAGGTGAATTTGATGAAATCTGTACCTTGATTCCTGCCTATAGGTATGTGTACTACAACTGCCTTTTTGAGACTCATGGGTCAAAAAATAAAAAACTAAAAGAAAATATTTTAAAAAGCAAAATATGAGACAAATAAAAGACTCCTAGGTTTCTGCTAAAGTGCTGAATCACATTTCTCCTAAGGTAGGCCTGTCCAGGTTATGACTGTTATAGAATATCTGTCCCTGAGAGACTTCTGCACTGAGCTTATTGACTGAAACTTCCAGTACAGTCTAATTAATCTGCAGATAATGGGAACTTAAATCCCTGTAGCATCTTTCCTTGATGCAGGGTCTATTAACATGTACAGGCTCAGTGCACAAGGCCAATGGAGAGTTACATATCTATGCCTGTGTAAAGTTGCATATTAACCCTAAAATATGTCAAAGTATTTAACTACTGCTAACGTCCAGCCTTATAATCTAGAAAAATAGGTGCAAGTGTATAATTCTTGGACACATTCTCACTTGAATGTGGCAGCAGAAATAACTATTCTTTTCTAGCCCCAGATCCATCTTTCACTGGGCTTGAAGACTCATGCCTATGTGTGTGGAAACAGAAGTTAGTGTGTCTTAAGTACCCAATCCCTGACACCCTCTGCCAGGGATGGCCACAGCTTGGAAATGCCTGGGAGACAGGGGCAATCTATTTGTCCCTGAGAAGATGGATTTGGTTAAGAACCTTGCACAGTTCCTGGAAGGAGACTCAGAGCTTTGGGGACATAGGACTCTGGAATATCAGATTTTCTAGAGCAGAGGGTAAATATTTTCTGTGAATATCTTTGTAACATATAGTTTCAGTTTTGTAGGTTGCTTGGTTTCCATCCTAAATATCTCCTACAGTGTCATTTGTTGAAGGCTTGATTTCCAGACTGATGAGCTGTTGAAGGCTTTAGAAAGTATGACCTCAAAGAAGGAATTTACATTGTTGAAGATATGCCCTTGAAGGGAATGCTAGCCTGCTCTACATTTTTCCTTGGTTCATTCTTGTCTTCAATGAGATAAGGAACTTTACTACATAGTACGTTCCTAACATGGATGGCGTTTGATCTTGCAGCAGTCCAACACAATATGGACTGAAACCTCTTAACAGTGAGCTCAAACCTTTCTCTTCTTAGTTGTTTATCTCTGGTGTTTAACCATGATGATGGAGAGCTGACTACACCCAGGGAAGCTTGATGCTCAGTGTTGTTAGGATTATTCATTGTGGTATCTGTATTTGCTTTTTGAGCTGTCATCAGAATGTATGACAAACTAGGAGACAAAAGGCAAGGTTTGAATAGGATGCAGTTTAATTCACAATAGGTTCATAACTGAACTACAGTGACTCATAAAGTTTCTAGAGTCTTTACACATGAGCTTGTACCTCAGGTCATGAGCCCAATTCTTGAATCAGTCTCCTGAATTTGTCTGGATCAATACAAATCAAAGATCTAATTCAATTCCTTCTTTGAGAAAATCTGAGCTTTAAAAATTCTACGCGACTTGAGAAAGCTCTTGTCTAAATGATAGGGGGCCTAGGAAAAAGTGTACTTGATTTATCTTCTACAACCTTCCAAAGACACTTTCTATGACAATATAAAAGAAAGCAAAGCTCTATTACCCCATTGGATATCAAGCAAATATTCTATGTTTCAACTTTTCCTCTAGTGTTCTAGATATGACTTTACTTCAATGGTGTCAAACAGTATAGCTGCTCAGAGCCTGGCACATGTCAGACACATCTTAGTATGTGGCTGATGGGTGAGTCATGTTGAAAAATGTAATTTGACCCTGTATATACAAACTCCTCAGTTTCAGTCCAGTCATAGGGCAGTAAGAGACACCCTTGTGCTGTTATATGACTCCACTATCAAAGCAGCAGGACGGAGAGAAGAGACCATTAATTCAACATTAAACGAACCTTATGCTCTTTGCTTTTTATTTTGGACAAAGACATTTGTAGGGAGGCTTCTTATCTGTTACACATCTCCAGCCAGGTTTTTATTCCACTCTGCTCTTTTCTGGGCCCCGATGAGGCTCCCGTGATGGTACCTGCTTTTACCGTGGTTCACTGTTACTCAGACACACAAAAGGCTGAGAATCTTGGGTTATTCAAAATAGAGTTGGAGCCCACTTTCTGGAGACAGGAAGCTACATTTGAACTTGGTTTGTAATGCAGAGGAAAGAAAAGCAAAGGAAGATGAGGAAAAAGAGAACAGGATATATATTGTCAGCAAGTATCAACACAGCTTAGCACTGATTGAGGTAGAAAAATCTATTTACTCAGTGATTTTTCTTTCCTGATTGTGTCGTTGAAAATAGGAACTGTTTTTGGTTTTCTCTTACTATATAAATTGTAGTAATTTGTCGAAAATGCTTAGGGATGGCAGAGCTATAATTAACTTTTAAAAACCACTAGCAAAGCATTGCAAATTTTACTAATGCTCTTTTTTATTCCAAAGGAAGAACATAAATTATTTTTCAAAATAATAGGAATGCTAAAACAATTTATGACATTGCTGTTTCCATTTATTATAATTATTGATCAAAGAATCACTTTTTAATTATATTTGTTCAATGTAACCTCCCTAGACTATCCTAAAAACAAATTTTCTTTTCTTTAGCTATTTGGGTTTTTTTAAATTTTTTATTTATTATTTTTGTGTGTATGAGTGTACTGTCTACATGTAGGTTGGTGCACGCCTGTCATGCAATGCCATAGAGGTCAGAAGAGGGAGTCAGATTTCCCTGGAAATGGACTTAAAGATGGTTATTAGCCACCATGTGGGTGCTGGGAATCGAACCCGGGTCCTCTGTAAGAGCAGTCAGTGCTCTTAACTGCTGAGCCATCTCTCCAGCCCCTTCCTTAGCTATTTGAAAACTACTGTGCCTACAGACTGCTGAGGAAATCCAAAGAGTATTTTGAACATTCTGTTGAGTGACCTCCTGCCACTTTGGGGCATATTTCTCGGCTCAGGGTTTTCCCTGTTCTGTGAATTTGTCTTCAGAGAAAAGCCTGCTCTTGACCTAAGCTAATCCAGTAAATGGAGCTCCTGATCTCCTGGAGAACCTTGATAATCAATTATCTCTGATCTGAAGTTTTTTACCTCTTTGTCTCTGAATGTTCTCATTATTTAAACATGTTGAAAGTCTTTGTTTCCTATATAATATATTGTACTCTATCTTTCCCAGCCTTTTCTTCAGAGCCATTTTATCAAAATAAAAAAACAAACAAGGAGACAATACCTTTCCCCCTTTATAACCAGCATCTTCTTTGATATAGTTTTCATGACATTGCTAGTCAGCATTATCCACTATAGCCTAACTTCAAGTCACTGTCCAGACTCACCAATGATCTCCAAATAACACATAATATAAGTATTTTTCTTTTCCAAAGAAACTTAAGAAACTTAATTTTTTGCATAATGGAAGTGTGAAACATAGTGACTGTTTTAAACAAGTGCAATTAAATTTTAGTCATAGAATGCCTACAAGAATTATAACTTTAGGGGATAGAAATTTTGCTCAGTGTTTAAGAGCACTAGGTATTCTTGCAGAAGTCCTAGGTTCAGTTTCTAGAAGCCCCATGGTGGCTAATAATCATCTATAACTCCAGTTCCAGCAGATTGATGCCCTCTTCTGACCTTCCCAGACATCGCATGGCCTGGGTGCACTTGCATGCAGGCAATACATTCATATACATAAAATAAAAATAATAAACAAAATATTGTTTAAAAAGATTTATAACGTTATATACACAGGTTTTCAATTTTTTTAAAAAAAATTAATTTTATTATTTTTGACACAAGGTCTCCCTGGAGTTCCATCTGCCCTGAACCTCCCTGGGTAGACCAGGGTGGCCTGGATGTTTCAGAAATCTACCTGTCTCTGCCTCCCAAGTACTGGGATTAATGGTGTGTTCACCATACTGTGTACTTACACAGTTTTTAAACCATTATTTTATGTCACTATTTTTTGCTAGATTTAATCCTCTTTTCATTCTGCTTAAGACCCTCCTTCTTTCCCATGTATGTTTCTCTTCTGGCGTCTCCTGGTTTCCAGCAGAGGAGTACTTTTTGGTTCTTCTGGTGGAGGGGGAAGATGTGTTTACCTGGCATGTCTCTGACTCCACAGCTGGCTTGGCCTCTTTACTGCAGCATGAGGGTGAAATCCTCTGATGTTGCCCAGAGGCAGAGTAGAAGGTCAGGTGACATGCTGGGGTTGGGACAGTGGATGAATGAATGGCCCTGTGATGTATCCTTTTGTGTCTTGTTTGTTTCTTTGTTTCATTGTGATATTTCATTCATTAGGTTTACACTTTTTTTGTGAACATTATACAAAGTGCAGTCTTCATGCTGTTTCTATTCCTCTCAGTGTCCCTCCAGCTTTCCACATCCTTCCAACTCCCACTCTATCTCCTGGCTCCTTCTTTGATTAATATTTGTACATATACATTAATGTTACATGTGCAGTCATAATCCACTGAGTCCATCAGTGGTGCTCCTGTGTCCTGTTTTTAAGGCTGCCCACTTGGAGTGAGATAACCTCTCAGGGAGCCTAGTCTCTGTGAAAACTGATTCTCTCTCAGTATCCATTGATTACCTGTAGCTCTTGGTCATGAGGTGAAATTTCCATTTGCCATAGTATGTCCATTGGTTCGGTAATCAGGCAGGCCTTGTTAGACAGCCACACTGTGGAGATTTCATTGGTGCAGCTTCTGTACCTTGTCTAGAATGCATTAAGAGGCAGAAGGTGCCTGGTCCCTCTGGCTCTTACATTCTTTTCTTTTTTTTTTTTTTTTTTTTTTTCCGTACGTGTATGAATGTATTGTGTGCATGCAAGTCTGTGCACCCGTGACGTGCAATGCCGCGGAGGTCAGAAGAGGGCGTCGGACTCCCCTGGAACTGGAGTTCTCCTGGAATTGGAGTTTCAGACGGCTCTCGGCCGCCATGTGGGTGCTGGGGATCGAACCCGGGTCCTCTGCAAGAGCGGTCGGCGCTCTTAACCGCTAGGCCATCGCTCCAGCCCCTACATTCTTTTCTATTCTTTGAGTTCTTTGAGCTGCTTGTGTTTTCTTCAAACTGATCAAATTCTTTGATTATGTTATGATTGTTCATTTAAGTTCTGTGTCATGGGGTTCCTCTGGGTAGTTTTCATTGTACAACCCTTTTATGAGACTGGTGGGATTTGGTGGTAACACATTATAATGGTTTTTCATATTATTTGTGTTTTTGCATTTGTGACCTAGGCATATGGACTTCTTTGTTGGTTGTATGTCTGATATGAAATTCTGACCTGCCTTTGTTGAGTTAAAGTTTGGTTCTTTGTTTTATATTCATAATTGAATTTTTTTCAATTTTCATACATGTAATTTGATAGTATTTAGAGCTCCTCCCCATCTACAGCTTCCTTCCCCCTACTGGTCCCCACTCAATTCAGTGTACTTCCTTATATGTACAGTAGGGGTTATAGTGTCTGAGTTGTGTCTCCATAGGCCCCTCAGCCTGGGTCCACCTGATGGAGCTTGGTCAAACTACTAACACTCCCATCCCTGTGACTGTCTCTTCTTATAAATTGCCAAGAGTTCCGTAAGTTGGACTGGGATTTCTTAACTACTTTCCCAAGTTTTTTCTGGGATTTTTGTCTGTGTTGAGCTTCCATGGGACTTCTTTTGCAATGATGCCTGAGCCTTGTGAGGCAGAGGTTTGGAATAGGTGTCCTATTCAGGGATAAGTGCTCCGTGGCCTCCTGTTGGCTTCACATTGGCCAGTTGTTGATTTCCATATTCAGCACCATCTCCTGCATAAGGAAACTTCTCTGGTGACAGTTGAAAAATGCTTATGTGTAGATGTTTCATTGAAAATGAGTCACTTAGTTCTCAGCATCTCACAGACAATTATCCTCTAGAAGTGTTTGACCAGTTGTGGAACTCCGAGTTAGTCTCCATCTATGGTAAAAGCAAACTTCTTTGATGAGTGGTGATCTGTACACTTTGTAAATAGACTGGATTGCTGAGACAGGCCCTAGTTTAGACACAGGACTTGGAGCAATGGAGCTGAAACTGACCTGGAAGCCTCCTCCTTAAAGGGGAGCCCTCATGGTATTAGAGGATACTATGTAAACTGCCAAGGGAGGAAATGGATTAATGGTCTTACCCAGCAAACTATTGCTATTGATACAGCAGTGACACTTTTATCTTTTGGGTAATCAACAGCTGTCTATTTAGAATTAAGGTCCAATGTAACTTCTTGCCATATTCTAACTATGCATCTTTATATTTACAGACAACCATAGTTCTCACCACACATCAAGGAAGCTTCTTTTTGGTTCTGATTTTATAGCTGTTGTAGCTTGGTTGTGTTTTGATCCAGTATGAATAGTTGGTCTGTTCTTCAGGTTCTCACACCTAAATTTTTATTTGAGGCACAGGATGGCTCCAGTCTGGTCAGATATGTCAGGCGAGAAATCATAGCTAGGACTCTGGAGACAATGCTTTGAAAGGTGTATCTTGTCAGAGTCCCTTTCTTCTTGCTATCTGCTCCCTTGATGTGATGAAGTAAGAAGACCCTCTTTTGTAGGCTCCCCAGTCTGCTGCTTTGCCTCACTGTTGGCTTATTGCAAAGGAATTAGCCAACCATGGACTGAAATCTCTAAAACTGTGACTTGAAGTTATTCTTTCTTCCATCAAACTCTTCCTTTCACATACTTGTCACATAAACAAAAATCTGAATAATACAGATTTGTTACATTTTTAGTCCATTGAGTAAGTATTCACAGGTCTTAGGCCTAAGGAAATAGGTATTTTCAAGGTGATATACTTTATTTTTTTATTGATGCTTTGTGTATTTCATACATCATTTTCCAATTCAGTTCAGGCATATATCCCCTTCCCTTCCCCCCACATCACCCCTACCCATCCCAGATCATGCATTCTGCCATAAGTTTTCTGCATCTTTCTCTGCTTTTTTGTTTTGTTTTGTTTTCATTTTTTTAACAATAAGTGATAATTTGTGAGTACAAGCATCCTTCATGTAAAACCAATCTGCAAGCAGTTGTGCCCAAACCCACACAGCTCATGGGTCCCACCATCCAGCAGGGGGGGCTTGTATGTTCAATCAAGTTGATCAAATGAGTGTCCAGTCTATATTGTTGTAGTTTCACCATTAACCCCAATCGCAGCCCTTACATTCTACCACGCCCCCTCTTCCGCAGATTGTTCCCTAGGCTTAGAAAAGGGGCACAGGTGGATGAGAAGCAAAACAGTCTACTTTCTCTGGAGCTGTTGTCTTGGTCTCTAGTCAATTCTGGCTGTTTTCTTTCATGGGCTGCCAGCTTGTCCAGGCATAACCTTTCAATCCTACTAATGAAGCACATGCAATTAGATATATAGGTATTTAAACAGTATAATATATAGCCTTTCGATCCTACTAATGAAGCACACACAATTAGATATATAGGTATTTAAACAGTACTAATTGTTATGGTAGGTTACTTTGGTATAGACACAGATGTTTGGATGGTATGATAATACATGAATTACATTTTCTTCTGTTAAGTATGACAGGGACTTAGTGTGGATTATAACATCTCCTAACCATTAGAGGATGTAAGCTTGTGGCATCAGCAATGGGTTATTCCTCCAAGGAGAGAGCTAATAGCCAATTAGATTTGGGATATACAGACATATGGCTGCCACTGCTGCACAGCATTTCCAGGCAGATGAGGTGTAGCTGGTGCTGACGGAGGAGTCTTGCTTGACTCAAGGTGATATACTTTAAAGCATAACTCCTTTTTATTTTAATATGATCTGATTCACAATAGACATAGAATAAGCATGTCTTTTCTTGGGTGTGAGAAGTGATCATAGCTTTGTTTGTAACAGAGATTATTTTGAAAACTAGAAAATATTGCTCTTCATTTAAAAATATTTATTATTTTTATTTTATTATATGGCTGGATTGTCTGCATATATGTAAGTGTGCCCATGTCCTGTAGTGCCTGCAGAGGTCAGAAGAGGGAGTCAGATTCTTTGGAGCCTGACTTATGGATGGTTGCTATCCACCATGTGGGAGGTGAGAATTGGACCTAGGTCCTCTGCAAAAGCAGCCAGTTTTCTTAACATCTGAGCCATCTTTCTAGCCCCTGCTCTTCATTTTTAAGAAAGCCCTGAAATAAAAGATTAGAAACAATTTAAAGAATAAGAATTTAGTCTGATTTATTGAGAACTCCTAAAGCAAAACAAGGTAATGCTCTTTCTAGAACACGATGAGATAGGATAGCAGAATGGGCAAGCCGATTTTTTGACATATATGTTTAATCATGTCATAATGAAAGATAATCAAGAGTAGGAAATTGCTTCAAGGAGATAATGAAAGGTCATGAGATACACTGATGTAAAGAGTTAATAATATTCTCCATGAAGAAGTTGACTATTTTGAGCAGAAGTTCACTGACTGAAACAGTGAACTTCTGCTCAAAACAGTCAACTTCCTCATGGAGAATATTGAGAAAGACTGAGAAAGAGATGAATAGCTGTTTGGCAGAATGCATGAGCTCTGGCAGGGTGGGGGAATGGGCAGGAACACAGGTCTAGATTTGTTAAAAAAATAAATTTATGTGAAAAAAAAGAAAGCATGTTTCTAACAAGAAGGGACTAGAAAAAAAAAGAGTTAATATTTAGAGCCCAGTTATTCAGACTCTAAAGGCTATGCTGAATTAAGCAGTATAACAGTAAAATGCTCTTGGCTAACCCTCCAGAACTCATGGGAGGACCTAGTTGCTAAAGATAATTGAGTCAAGACATGGAGAAATCAAGCTGGTACCTTCTTGGAATTATCATCTCTACCAGCTAGATTTCATAGTGCTGGAATATTCTATTTATAGTACAAGGGCAGGGAAGAATTCAGAAATCTTTGTGAGGAGCTATTGATAATTGATGGCTACTGGGGCAGGAATAGCTAATTTTTTCAGGAATGTGGCCCCTGAGAGGCTGCCTAAGTGCCAGTAGATGGTCTTATGCCCATGAACACACAACCATTCCAAATAAACTCAGCGGGTTTTCAAAAAAGAGTACAGGATGTTGGGAGAGAAAAGTGTTGACATGAATAATGGACATATTGGAGGGGAGGGAATGGGGAGGACTTTATTAAAATACATTATATGCATATATGATTGTATTAGTCACTTTTCTGTTGCTGTGATAAAACACCATGACCAAAGAACTTATAAAAGGAAGAGTTTATCTGAGCTTATGATTGACGGTTCCAGGGAATTAGAGTCCATTGTGGTGGGAGGCATGGCGGCTGGATCTGGAGCAGCAAGCTGAGGGTCACATCTCGCAAAGAGCATAGGAAGCAGAGAGAGAGCAACTGGAGGCCACGAGGCTTGTTAAGCTCACTAAGCCTGCCCCCAGTGACATACTTCCTCTAGCACAGCCACATGTTCAAGACCTCCAAAAACAGTGCCACCAACTGGAGACAAAATGTCTGAATACTTACAGCCTATGGGGACACTCATTCAAACCACCACATTCCACTCCCTAGCCCCCATAGGCTCCTGAACATATAAAATGCAAAATGCATTTAGTCCAATCTTAAAAGTCCCCATAGTCTTTACCAGTTTCAATGCCATTCAAAAGTCTACAGTCCAAAGTCTCTTCTGAGACTCAGGCCAATCTCTTAACTGTAAGCTCCTGTAAAATCAAAAGACAAATTACACACTCCCAATGTACAGTAGAACTGAATACACATTCCCATTCCAAAAGGGAGGAATAGAGGCATAGGAAATACTGGACCAAAACAAGACCAAAAACCAGCAGGGCAAACTCCAAGTCCAGTAGCTCCATGTGGGACTTCTGGGACTTGACTTCCAAAGGGCTTAGATGGCACAGCTCTTCCAGCTTTGCTTGCAGCATACGTCTCTTTCTTAGGCTGGTACCACACCCTGTATGCAGCTCTCCTTGGCAAATATCTCACAGGTCTGGCATCTCAAAAGTCTTCTTGAGGTCTCTGCTGCCAACCAGGCTTCACATTCACAGCTTCACCCAATGGC
>VZQC01015259.1:210588-243104 GCA_009823505.1 Rhizomys pruinosus | reverse complement strand
GAGAGAGAGAGAGAGAGAGAGAGAGAGAGAGAGAGAGAGAGAGAGAGAACACAAATACAGCTGTCTTCTAAAAGCTGCAAGCAAGCTGTGACACTGATACATTTCTATGCAGGAATACCAACTTCTAATCCCATCAAAATAGCTATATGAAATGTTTTATCCTCAATGTTCTTTTTCTATCCAGAGTTTTATATTTGTTTTTAAAAAGAAGTTCCTTAGAAATCCATCCAATAGCTGTCCTATGGGCCAAACTGACTGGGATAACGTTAAACAATATAGGGTCTCAGGATGTTAAATTTTAGACAGGAAATGAGAATATTTGTCTTGTCACATCTTTATATAAACTATCTCCTTGAGGATGTGCTAGAAGTTTGGGTATGGGATTATCTGAAGTAAAAAGTAACATTTAGTTTTTAGACAAGAGTCATTTCTATTTTTTTAAGTTGGTCACTGATCACCATAGTCAACAAGATAGAGTATTAGGATAAAGGCAGAAAAATAAGACAGTTGTTGCAACAATGCAAATTGGTCTATTCTTTATGAAACAACATGAAGATTGCTGTCACCTTGAGACTTCTAGAGAAAGCTCCCAGCCCTCTGATGGATCTAGCACCAATTAGCTATGAGTGTCGTAGTTTCCACAACTGGTATGGGTCAGGCATTGGGAACATTGTACTTTATGTGTGATAGCAAATTTATCAGGCAAAGACAGATTTCTTCTGAATCATAGATTCCTTACCCCACCAGGTATTGCTACCACGATGGAACAAGCCGTGCAGAGGGAGATGAGATCTTCCATGAAGTATTTAGTGCCTTATGTATCAAGGTAACATCTTCATTTCTATTGTGAGAAAAACTCTAGAAACAATTGAGGAAGGAACTATACTTGACTAGTGATACATATGTATGGGTTTATCTATGTGAACCCTTGGCATTCAAAATGTAGTCCCTGGAACAGCAGTACCTACATCCCTTGGGATCTTAGAACTGTATAATTTCAGCCAGATAGTAGACAGTTCAAAATAGGATATTCAATATAACAGGTGGCATATAACAGAAAGTCCGAGAATTTGCTACAGACACATATACACAGTCTCTCTTTCTCTCTGTGTCTCTCTGTCTCTCTGTCTCCCTGTCTCTCTCTCTCTCTCTCATAGACATTTTTGAATAAACAAAGGATTTGGGTCTCTTGGACTGTCAATCTTCAGCAAGCATCAGATTTTTTTTGAAAGTAAGAAGGAGAGAGCAGGAATGAAGTAGATAATAGTCAAAGCAAATATCAGACAAAGCAAACTAAAGTCTATGTATCCTGCAATAAAAGGAAGGAACATTGGAGGGCGGCATGGATTTTGCAGGATTAAATGCAGAGTTCCTGAGTAGCAGTATATATCACTTAAACTGTAAGGAGGAAAATGGTATTTTCAATTGATTTTTCTGAGATTTAACACTTCTTTGTTAGATAGTTATTTAAATAGTAGGTGATTCTTTTATTTTATATTTTATGTTAATAATATCACTTAAATTTTTTCTTATATTCTGATAATTGTGTCTTATGAATCAGTTTGTGCCAAATAATGGTTAATTTTCTTTTTTTTTTTTTTTTACTGATGCTTTGTGTATTTCATACATCATTTTCCAATTCAGTTCAGGCATACTTCCCTTTCCCTTCCCCCCACCCCACCCCACCCCATCCCAGATCATGCATTCTGCCATAACTGTCCTGCATCTTTCTCTCTCTTTTTATTTTCATTTTTGAACAATAAGTAATAATTTATGAGTACAAGCATCCTTCATGTAAAACCAATTTGCAAGCAGTTGTGCCCAAACCCACACAGCCTCTTGGTCCCACCACCCAGCAGGGGGGGGGGGCTTGTATGTTCAATCAAGTTGATCAAATGAGTGTCCAGGCTATATTGCTGATTTACAAATCATGTAAATTTACAAATCTTGTAAATCAATTAAGTTTGGTTTATTTGGTACACAGTATAATACAAATTAGCTTTTCTTCAATATCGGCATAAATAGGCTATGTCCAAGAGTACACTGATTTTCATGCCCTTTATTTTCCTAAGATGCTTTATTTAAAGTCATGTCTGTCCTCTTCTGGATCCATTCAACTATTTACATGACATCTCTGTGGGAAGTCCTTTGAATACAGATGGAAGAGTTAGCATAATATATTTCATGTTTGCATGAACCCTTTCCTAAGTTGATTCTAGAAATATGAATCCTGCTCATGTAAACTGAGATTTTGTTTTAAGAGATCTCTGGATTAAAAATCATCCTGACAAAATTGCTACCTAAGGATAAATCAACATTAGAATTATGAAATTCTATAATTTTATAATAACCTTTTCATGTGGGGAAGATTAAGGTCTCAGGTAGACTTGTGTGCATTTAGGTCAAAGAAGTATCCTTAAAAGGTCAGAGTTTTGAACTAGAGTTGTGTCAGCATTTGTGACCACCAGATTCTGAAGAAAGGATTTTGTTCTCCATCGAGTGATCAGGCTGAGATTATTTAAGTTCCTAAAGTGCAAATGTTTCTAAGTCTTTTCTGTGTTTACACTGCCTATATGGAATGCATCTATGTGAGAAGTATCTTTTATGAAAAACCAAGGGGTCTTGTGTGCTTATTTTTTAAGAAATGCATAGAAATAGGTTTCAACAAATAAAAGAAGCTTTTATAATGAGCAAGCTAGTCCCAGACGAATGGTAAGGTCCTATAATAGATTTCATTTGGCCCATCTTTCTATTTTTAATTTGTCTTGTCATGAGGGATGAAGGACAACAAGAAAAGGCCTCGATTCAGTGATGCACTCTCTTTTTGATTGTGTCTTTCAGGAGAGCTCTGAAAGGCACCAAATGAGTCCATTTCAGCACAATCTTGGAATGTAATGAAAATGGAAAATGACACAATTATCTTTTCTAGTATCAGTGAGTATAAGAACAGTTTGTAAAGACATTAAATTAAGTCTCTCCTTTGGGGAGTTTAAACTTTAGTCTACAATTGTACTGCTCTGCTGTGAGAGGAAGTGAAAACTTCAGTTTCAAAAGAATTGAATAGAAGTTTACAGAGTCTTTTCCCCAGGAACATGGGAGTTTTAGGTTTATGAATGCTTAAGAAATTAAAATTTTACTATAATTTATATGTCCTTTACATGAAAATGTCCTACTATGAAATGAACAACAAATTCTTAAAGATTTATTTCTTTCTTTATTTATTTTGTGTTTATGTATGTGCATGTGTATGCCTCATCTCTGTGTGTATTTATTTATTTTGTGTTTATGTATGTGCATGTGTATGCCTCACCTGTGTGTGTGTGTGTACTTATTTATTTATTTTGTGTTTATGTATGTGCATGTGTGTGCCTCACCTGTGTGTGTATTTCAGAGGACAACTTGAGAGTATCTGCTTTCTCCTTCCATTAGGTGGTATATTAGTCACTTTTCTGTTGCTGTGATAAAGCACCATGACCAAGGAACTTATAAGAGGAAGAGTTTATTTGAGCTTACAATTGACGGTTCCAGGGAATTAGAGTCCATTGTGGTGGGAGGCATGGCAGTTGGATCTGGAGCAGCAAGCCGAGGGTCACATCTCTCAAAGAGCACAGGAAGCAGAGAGAGAGAGAGAGAGACTGGAGACCACGAGGCTTGTTAAACTCACTAAGCCTGCCCCCAATAAAGTACTTCCTCTAGCACTGCCACACCTTCACTCTTGCAAACTTCATGCCTCTAAAGCCAGCACCACATGAATGAAATTGCCGAATCTGGCTGCAAGTTTGGGATGGAATCTCTCCTACTTTAACCACGTTTGCAATTTTTCTCTCTGCCCTGGACTTGTTGGAGTAGAAAACAGTATTTTCCTTTCAAAAGCTGGAGGATTAGCTGGTTGTGGTCTTGCCCTGAAGGTACTGATTCTTTTGTTTACTTATAAATCTCCAGGCCTCTCCTTAATCACTTTAGTCTCCTTATGAAAGGGAGCCTCTCCTTCACAAACCGTGGCCACACCTTTAATCTTCCTAGTGTACTTTTCAGATCCAAACTGTACATTATGCATTTCCTTCTGCCCCATTTGCTCTTTTTCACTGTAGATCTGTATAATATTCACCATTAAAAGCCATGCCACCATTTCTACATTAGGCTGTCTTGAAATAGACTCTGCCAAAGACATCAGTCCATTGCTTTTCAACTTTGCATCAGGCAAGCATCTGGGCTGTGGGCAAACTGCTGCCAGACTCTTTACCAAAATATCCCGGTTGCTGCCTAAGTCTTTATTTTCCTCTGGAACTACATTTTTTGCAGCCATGCTTTCTTCTAGGCTTCTACTAAAATGGCCCCTTAAGCTCTGCTTACAGTAGTCAACTGCTTTTCTAGCCCATAGTTCCAAAGTCTTCCACATTTCTCCAAACATCCACATGGTCAGGTTCTTCACAGCCAACAGCCCACTCTCTGGTACCAATTAACTGTATTAGTCACTTTTCTGTTGCTGCGATAAAGCACCATGACCAAGGGACTTATAAAGGGAAGAGTTTATTTGAGTTTAAGATTGATGGTTCCAGGGAATTAGAATCCATTGTGGTGGGAGGCATGGCGGCTGGATCTGGAGCAGCAGGCTGAGGGTCACATCTTGCAAAGAGCACAGGAAGCAGAGAGAGAGAGAGAGAGAGAGAGAGAGAGAGAGAGAGAGAGAGAGAGAGAGAGAGACTGGAGACCACGAGGCTTGTTAAACTCACTAAGCCTGCCCCCAATAACTTACTTCCTCTAGCACGGCCACACCTTCTAAGACCTCCAAAAACAGTGCCACCAATTGGAGACAAATGTCTGACTAGTTACAGCCTATGGAGGACACTCATTCAAAGCATCACAGGTGGGTTCCAGGGATCAAACTGAGGTCATTGGACTCAGGCAAAATGCCTAACTCACTGAGCCATCTCATTGGTCCTGGCAATACATTTATAGGTTTACAATTTTTTAAATCTGTGAGCTCTGTTTTTCACATTTTATTATTTATTTTTGTGTGTGTGTGTGTGTGTGTGTGTGTGTGTGTGTGCATATATGTGTGTGTGTACACATGTCATTGGAGATCAGAGGACAAGTTACAAGAGTCAGTTTGCTACTTCCACCATGTGGGATCTGGGGACTAAACTCAAATCATAAGGCTTGGTGGAAAGCGCCTGTGCCTGCTAAGCCATCTTGACTACCACTAAGGTTGACTTTTATTAAAAGATTACCTTTTCCACAAAGCTTTCCTTAATGCAGTATAATGCTGGGGTACGTTTGATTATGGTGTGTTGTTTGGAAAGAGAGAAGATGGAGACCTTCATCCTAGCTTCTTATTAGTCATACTTGTAGACTGAGATTTGGCATACACATGGTTATTTAGATATCCAGTGACTGCAGTGGTGTCTGGCCAGAAGCAATGTTATCTTGAGAGACGCATAGGAAAGCATCAGGTAGTTTTGCTTGTCACAATTGGAAGTGTTGTTACTGGTGGGGGGATCCTCTTCTTGGTTATAGGATGGTACCAGGGAAATCAGGCCCCTCTTGGGGTTCTTAGTCTCATTAAAAATGGATTTAAGAATGGACTCAGAATCTCAAGAAGAGTTCTATTAAAGTTTAAAGAAAAAACCCTTATGCAAGGCAAGGTGTAAAACTTACCAGCTTCCTGGAGGAGGAGAATGGAGAGGGGAAGGAAAGAAAGCCACACTCCTTGAGTTAAGCTGGCATGGATGACAGCCACATGGCATCAGGCAGCCTTGTGGAGGGAAGGGGACCTTTAGAGAAAGGGTAAGGAAACCCTAAGTCTTAGCATAGCAGAGGTAGAAGGAAGAAAGCGAAAACTACATTTCCGAGTCATTCAGAAAAGATGTGTACTAGATAGCTTCAGTGGTAAACTTGCCACACCAGGGAAGAAGGAGCCTCGGCTGAGAAGTGGGCCCAGCAGACTGGCTTGTGGGCCTATCTGTGGGGCAGTCTCTTAATTTCTGGATGTTGGAGGGCCCTGTCCATTGTGATTGGTGCCATCCATGGTCAGGTAGGCCTGGACTGCGTAAGAGAAGGAGCTGAGCAAGGCAGGGTATCAATCCAGTGAGCTGCATCCTCCATGGTCTGTGCTTCAGCAGCTGCCCTCACTCCTGCGTTGAGCTCCTGCCCTGGCTTTCCTCCTGCAAACCGTAAGGTGGAATAAACCATTTCCTCTCCAAATTGATTTTAGTCAGAGTGCTTTATTATAGGAGTAGAAATCAAACTACAGCAGCTGGGCAGAATTATAAAGCATCATGGCTGTGGCCTGGTAAGCTATTGCAGTGTGTGGAGTTGGATTCTAGGAACGAAAAGTCCACTGTCTCATTGAAGGGTCTATTCTGCCTATATCTTTAGCATGGCTTAAGGTGAGCTTGCCTTCCTAGGTTTGATCCCCACTTCACGAGCTGTGGTCCTTTGGCCAGGTCTTAGACCTGCTCAATTTTATTAACTCTTAAGGAAGGAGACATGCACCTAGAGGTGAATTCCATTCTTTACTGTAATAGCACTATGACATTTGGTATGCAGGGTCAGGAATGCTGAGTACCTGCCTGTAGAAGACAGCGACATTCACAGAAGCGTTCTCCCCTTCCCTTCTCTGTGGCAGGCAGACTCCAAGGGCACTTGCAGAGCCATCGAGTCTTGGCATTTATGTCTTGTGTAATCATGACCCCTTGAGTGTGGGAAGCTATGCCAGGAACCAGTGGGACATAGCAAAGGTGACCCAGTATGTTCGATTCATGTGATAAGGTATGTGAGACTGTCAAAAAGAGTAAATATCCATCTTGCTGTGGACTTTCTCCATCGCTAGTGGGAAAGCAGTTAGCTGTTATTCTGCCAGCTTCCCTGTGGAGAGGGCCAGGTGACAAAGGGAATAAAGTGGGCCTGTTGAAAGTCAGTAAGAAATTCAGGCCCTTATTCTGTAGTCCTAAATTTTGCCTTGTAGAACTAATAGCAATGAAACAACCCTCTCCACACAGTTGAAAAGGAAACAGCCTTCTTGAGAGCCGAACCAGCCTGTGCTTGGACTCCTGAGACAGAGGTACCAAGAAAAAGTACATGTGTTTTGCTGAAACATTTGCAGTGATTTGTTTCTAAGAAACAGATAAGAAATATACTCCCCAGTTTCACCTCAGTCTGTGCTAAGAACTATTGTCCTTCACAATATGTTGCCTAAAATGATTAAAATTTATAGAGAACTTTCTGGGAAGACTTGATGAATTTCATCTAACTAGGTCATTGCTCATTCTACGTGAGACACCACACATGTCTGATGTGAGGCTCTTGTCTTCATCATTATGGTTAAGAGCCCAGCACACAAGAAATGCTCAAACAGCTTGTAAAATCAATGTGTAACTTCATTCTGTATATAAGATGACCACTTATGCACACCCACGCAAAGAGAGTTGGAAAGAGGAGTTAAAGTGAGGGTCACTGGATTCAAAATGGTCAAGTTGAGGATTTAACATGCAGATTAAGAGCTTTGATTTTTATTAAGCAGTTTATTATTTTGATTTTATATGTATGGGCATATTGCCAACATAGATGTACATGCACCCATGTTGTACAATGCCTGTGGAGTTCAAAAGAGTGTGTTGGATGACCTGGAACTGGAGTTACGATGATTGTTAGCTGCCATTATGTTGCTGGGAACTGAATCCAGGTCCTCTGCAAGAGCAGCCAGTGCTCTTAAGCACTGAAGGATCTCTCCAGCACCAGAGTAAGAGCTTTAAGATCTGAACAGCAATCCTTATTTTATTTTTGACATTTTTACTCATTTTGTTTTGCTATTCTTTTTCTTTTCATTTTATAATTATGCAACTGTCCAACTGCAGTACCCACAATGAATTTAAGGGATAGTTTATTCAGCCTGGAACTTTTTACTCTTTAGGCCTAGGAGTCTGTATGATTTTGTCTCTGATCACAGGGCAGATATTCACAGAACTTCACTGGACTGTAGGCAAGCCATGGCAAGAAAAGGGTACTGATGAATTTGGAGAATCTAGAGTAAGCCTAAACATGACAAGGCATGTCTACACACTCTCTTCTTTTGTTTTTTGGGAATCAACTCAGTCAATGCTTGCAATGATTCCCCCCCGTCTAGAGAGAACATTTTAATCTCTTCTTTAGGTTTGTATGGTTAGAGCCCTCATTAGTGGGATTGGTACTCTTATAATAGAGGACTTAAATGGTTTATGTTCCTTCTGTCCTGTGAAAGCATGATAAAACACCATCTAAGAATCAGAAGACAGTACACATCAGACCTTGGACCTGGCAGTTTGATTTTGGGCTTCCAATTTCTAGAAAAAGGAGAAATAAATTTCCATTGTTTATAAGGTTCCTGGGTTAATGGTATTTTGTTATAGCCACTGAACAGAAGAAAGATGCTGTCCATTCACTGACTGGAAAATGGCAAAACTTGAAACATCCACCTTGAGCACTTATAGTGAGGCACAGGGAGTACAATGGGCTCACAGGTGTGTGTGTGAGAGGCACCTGCACATGCCTCATGCCTGGTTTTAATTCATGGATATCTTATTGATTGCCCAGAGGAGTTGTCCACCCAAGTTAAGCTCCTGTCCTCCCACAGAAATTGTAACATGTGGGCATTATCCTCTTTGATGATTGCGTTTTAAAATTAATAGCTTGCAGGTCTTGAGAAAGGCATTCCTTGATCTTAAAGTTGAAAAGAATACTGTCTACCTAATTCATCCCCTTATTTTAATTTTGTATTATCCTGATATGTGATGTGTTTTTGAAGGGTAGAAACAATGCTTTTCATCTTAGTAGACTTCTTTAGCAGCTGTATATGGTGGCACACACTTACCTTTAATTCCAGCACTCAGGAGGCTGAGGCAGCTGGATCTCAGGCCAGAGTGCTCTACAGGGCAAGTTCCAGGCCAGTCAGAACTACATAGGTAGACCCTGTCTCAATAAAAGGGGAGAAGTGTAAGTAACACTAATGGTCTTTGAAAAAGTCATATAGAAACTTACTAAAAGGAACACCTACACTACACCCTTTCCTCCCAAGGCTTGTTAAGGGCAGCTACTCATATTCACAGTGCTCATGACAACATGTACAAGGCCTATGCAAGCACAAGCCAGACCAAAGTCCAGCAGGGATGGGGAAGTGGGCAAGGAGCCTTAGCTGATAATCTATGGGTAATTGATAACTGCTGGGAGAGGGGGAGTCAGTTTTCCTTAAGGGTGTGACACCTGGTAAAAGTTAACTAGACTGCAAGGGATAGACCCAAATCTTAGAACATGTGGAGAAAACAATTAGACTCAATAGGGGCTGGAGACATGGCTCAGCAGTTAAGAGCACTAGCTGCTCTTCCAGAAGACAGAGATTGGAATCCCAGCACCCATATAGCAGCTAACAATTGCCTGTAACTCCAGTTCCAGGGGAATCTGACATCCTCTTCTTACCATTGCAGGTATTGCCTGACACTGGTGCACCTACAACCATGCAGGATGGTAGGGGGAGATGGAGGAAGAGATGTGAATGTGATAAAAATACTTTGTATGAAATTCATAAAAATATCAATAAAAAGTTCTTTAAAATGACACCAGTTGACAGAGAATCCTGTTTGCTTTGGTTAGATGAATCTGTTCTCTTTCCAGAAAACCCTGTAGGAGCCTTAGAAACTAAAAGCAATGTTATTGATAGGCCTTGCATGAAAGGAGGTGAGGAATTTGGAATGTGTCCTTAGGGAATTAACGACAGAGTGAAGAATATGTTACTACAGGAAACATTAACCATTCCATGATGTAAACATAACTCATCATTACATGCTTAATATATATATATATGTATATATATGTATACATATACAAATATATATATATATGTATACATATACAAATATATATATATATATATGTAGTTGCCAATTAAAAACTATTTAAAAAACATTAACAGTAAGATTTCAGAATAAACACATGTAGAAACTGAAGTACCAGTTAGAGAACATTTTTGTGTATGTGTTGCACAGGTGCCTGCTAGTCATGATGCTCATGTGCAGGTCATACATAGGTCAGCCTCACATGGTAGTCTTCTTCTTCCATCTTGTTTGGGACAGGGTCTCCTTTTCGTTCTTCACAGCTGTGTATACCAGGCTAGCTGGCCCAGTAACTTCTGCAGATTCTCCTGCTTCTACCACCAGTCTCTCTGTAGGAGCACTGGGATTATAGACACATGCTGTCATGGTCAGCTTTTATATGGGTTCTGGGAATAATTTCAACTCAGGTCCTCATACTTGCATGGCAAACCTTTTACCCACTGAAGCATCTCCCAGCACTAGAGACAACTCATCTAATGATGTACATATAAAATCAAACTGTCTTGTGAAGACTTTAATTTGCTCAGCTGGAAAGGCTCAGCATTTAAAATGCTCCTTGCATTTTAAATAGACTGACTGAAGCCAGAGGGAATGACAGGGGCTGAGCTCAGAAAGCTAACTGTGAGCAAACCGTTGATTAGAACCCCAGGTACTGGAGTCTTACTATGATGGATGTGAATTCTTTTGCTCCTTGTCTTCCTTTTCTGTTTCAGCATAATGCAGGATTGGGAGTTCCCATTCATATTCCCTGTCAGTGTTTGGTGGTGGTTTAATAAGGTAACTTCCCAGATCAGAAATGAGTCCTGTTAGTTGTGAAAGGGAGGCTGAGCCTAACAGGCAACTAGATGTTGAGTAAAGGTCTTATGAGATGAGGAAAAATGTGGAGCTTGTTTGTGAAGCTATTTAGGGCAGCTGGGAATTCAGAACTCCAGGTGGTCCTAAGAATCAGATGAAATTTCCTGCTCTGCAGGGCTCTTTGTGCAGAAGGGGGCCATACACTGCAGAGGGAGTGCAGATCACCAGCTGACCTTTGCAGGAGAAATGCCAGCCTTTGCAAAGGGCATCACATTGATTGCAAGGCCCAACTTAATCAGAGAAGACAGAGGCAATGGTGACCAGCGCTTCACAGGAGGTCTGGGCCTGATGAATCTCAGGTTTGATTTCCCTAATGTGGTGTGCAAGCTTTGCCTCCTGCTGGTCAGCCTTCTGTGTCTTAGCTTCTCACTTATAAAATAGGGACAAATATCCTTTCATGTCTTTCAAGGCTGGGGTATGAGGGTTAGATACAATATGAAGATGACCAAGGATTAGATATTTTTATAACCGTGAAGTAAGACTAATAAGGAGAACTATGAAAAGAAAGAACAGGAAGCCAAATATTTTTGTTCATTAAAATCAGATCCTAGGCCCTGGATGATACCACCCCAACCATAAAGTGACTGTCCTGAAAACAGGCCCTTCCACCCTTATCAGGACCCAAAACTTTTACAAACGCCAACCTGTATAACTCTGTCCTCAAACACTTACCCTCATTTGCCACTTGACTCACTAGTGTTGCTGAGCTGATTCCTGGTAAGCTTCTACCCCTCGTTAACTAAAAAAAGGTTAATTTGGATCAAGGACTTGGTTTCTATCAGTTTCTACTTGAGTCTCTTTCCATTCTTATTCCTAGCAGTTGGAATCTTAAGCGAGGGTCTCCTGAGATCCCTCCAAATGAAAAATTAGATTTTAATCCCAAGTATAAAACAAATAACCATGAGTCTATATTGCCTTGAGTAAGTGAACAAATAAACTATTAAATAAATAAATAAATAAATAAATAAATAAATAAATAAAGGGCATCTTGTATAGTTAATTACAAATCCTTTGTAATTTTGTACTTGTCTCTTAAGAAAATAGAGATAATTTCTTGTTGAGTAAGGGCTATTCAGAGATCCTTCCTTCCAAACAGTGCATTATAGGAAGAGTGAGAAAAAAGAGAGAGATTTCTGATGGAGACTCAGAGTCACCACCCCAAGTCAGATGATCAAGTCTTAAAGTGATAACTCCTATTGATAGGAAGTATCCTAACATCATATTGACAGCATTATCAGTCCCTAGGAAGAAATAATGTAGGCCCGTTCTAGTTTTCTCTTCAATTGCTGTGACAACACAGTCTGCCTGACACCAACTTGGGGAGGAAAAGGTTTACTGAGCTCACATCTCCCTGGTCACAGTTCACTCAGGGAGCCCAAGGTAGGAACTCAGGGCAGGAACCTGGAGACAGGAGCTGAGGCACAGGCCATGGAGGAATTCTGCTTTTTGGCTTGCTCATCTGGCCCATGCCCAGCCTGCTTTCTTATACTGTACACAACCTGCACAGGGGTGCACCACCTGTAGTAGGCTGGGCCCTTCCACATAGCTCACCAATCAAGATGATATTCCATAAACTTGGCCACAGGCTAGTCCAATGGAGCCAATTCCCCAACTGAGGCTCCTTCAACCCAGGTATGTCAAGTTGACATTAAAGCTATCTAGCACAATTGACCCCTTGTCAACCTGACACACAAAAATATCACTTTCCAGTTCTTGTCCCCAATGTTTGATGTTAACATTAATCACAACATAAGACAGTACAACATTAAAAGCCCTGCAGTCCTTAAAAAGTCCAAACACTTAAAAGTTCACAGTCTGGGGGCTGGAGAGATGGCCTAGCAGTTAAGAGCGTCGGCCGCTCTTACAGACAACCTGGGTTTGATCCCCAGCACCCACATGGCGGCCGAGAACAGTCTGAAACTCCAATTCTAGGAGAACTCCAGTTCCAGGGGAATCCAAAACCCTCTTCTGACCTCCACGGCATTGCACGACACGGGTGCACAAACTTGCATGCAGACAGTACATGCATACACATACAGAAATAAATAAAATAAAAAAAAGTTCACAGTCTGTTTCATACATGTAAAGTAAAAATCATAAAAAATTTGGTAGGATATTCCCATAGCCCCAGCTGTCCTGGAATTCATTATGTAGATCAAGCTGGCCTTGAACTCACAGAAATCTGACTGCCCCTGACTCCCTAGTACTGGGATTAAAGGCATGTTCCACATGCCCATGCCTGGCTGATAAAATATTTTTTAAACATGGATTTGTTACAGAGGTTTTTAATTTGAATGTAAATGCATGTCTAAGCATGGAACTTGTAATCTGATTTTATAACTAGTACTCCATTTTAATCTAATTTATAATTTTTGTTTTAAGCAGCAAAAGAAACTAAAATGCCCAGTGTTAAGACTGTACTGCCTATAACACAAAACGTAAGACAGTTTAGGAAAGTCTCTTGATTTTTGTTCAACTTTGGCAGAGTAAAAAGGAAAGAGAGTAAGCATGGAGCTAGGAAACCAAAGCAAGTTTGTGAAACTGGCACTGTGGTAATGAGTTGCTGTGGAGAGTTGGAGGGCAAAGGGATGGGTCCTCAAGGACTACCAGTGTATAAAGTGCTCAGATAAAGGGCTGTTACATAGAGAACATTCAATGCAAACTCCACACTTCGGAGTCTTTAAAGGGGTTCTAAATATATCATTGTAATAGTGTCTTACCACCAACTGCCTTTGTTCCTTGTTACTATAATAATTATTTGATAGAGTTTCATTTTGTTTATCCAAACTATTATTTGTTTTTGTTCTATGTACTCAAACAAAATTTGAGTAACATGCAAAAAAAAAGTTCACAGTCTGTTAACTGTGGGCTGCTGTAAAATCCAAAACAAGTACTGTCTTATTTCAAAGGGAAGAATCAGGCACACTTAAGCAAAACCTAAGTCCAGCAAAGTAGCTCAAGGCTGGGCACCTGGGATTCACTCGTGATCTTCTGGGCTCCAAAGGGTTCCAGCAGCTCCACTTCTCTGACTGCCCTCCATAGCAACACAGCTCATCTCACAGGCCCAGGCCAGCTCCATTCCACCTGCTGCTGCTCTTGGTGGTCACCCCATGGTCCTGGCATCTCCAAAAAGCTGGGGTTGCCATTGAAACTGAGGCAGTACCTTCACCAATGGTCTCTTCTGACCTCTCCTGGTGCAAAGCCTCAGCTTCTCTTCCTGACCCCTGAAATTCTGGGGTCTTCACTGCAACCAAGGCCACACTTTGACCAATGGCCTTTCCTTGCTTCTCATAGTGCTAGGCCTCAGCTGCTCTCTGTGATCCTTTCATGCTTTCAATACCAGAACCATATAGGCGACTCTTACACGTTACCAAGTCCTGCTTCTGGCTTGATATGGAGGCTCGACATGGAGGCTCTGACTTCCTCTGGACCACAGCTTCTGTGTGCTGACCCTGAAGAAATTCTTCCCAGAAGATTTCACCACAGTGATACTGGTCTCTTGTTACCTACAGCTGATTTTTCAGCCCCAGGTAACCAACATCATTTGTCCCAGTAAAGCAAAGGGTTCACATTAGGTTCTGGTCTCTTGTTACTTACAGCTGATTCTTCAGCCCCAGCTGATCAGAATCCATAGATTAAAACAGTCCTGATGATCTCTGCTTCCCTTTGAAGCTCCACAAGCCAGACGTCTATTATCTACAGCTCTTTCAGCATAACTGTTCCAAGTTCCACAACAACAAACTCTAGGCACTCAATGACTTTTCCAGCCCAGAGTTCCAAATGCTTCCACAATTCTCCCCCCAAACACCAAGGTCAGGTTTGTCACAGAAATACCCCACTCCTGGTACCAATTTTTGTTCTGTTCTAGTTTGCCTTCAATTGATGTGACAAAACACTCTAATTCCAACTCAGGGAGGAAAGGGTTTATTCAGCTCACATCTCCTGGGTCACAGTTCGTCACTGAGGGAACCCACCATAGGAACTTAGGGCAAGAACCTGGAGTCAGGAGCTGAAGTATAGGCCATGGAGAAATGCTGCTTGTTGGCTTGCTCACCTGGCCCATGCCCAGCCTGCTTTCTTATACCATACACAACAACCTGCCCAGGGGTGGCACCACCCATAGTGGACTGGGTTCTTCCACATTGCTCAACAATCAAGACAATACTCCACAGACATAGCCACAGGCCAGTCCAATAGAGCCAATTCACCAATTGAGGCTCCCTCAACCCAGGTGTGTCAAATTGACATCAAAGCTATCTAGCATAAGTCCCAGGATAGATCATAAACTAGTCATATAGCATGAGACCAAGAAAGAAAAGTTTTGACCCAATGGCTTACAAAACAAGTGAAAGAATTGGGAAACAGAGTAGACGAAGGTGACCAGGACACATAACCATTCTTCTTTTTATATGAGTAACAATTACTCCAAGGCATGGGTGCTGGATAGTTTTTGTGTGGACTTGATGCAGTTGGGTAGAAGGAGCTCAACTGGGGGATTTCCTCTATTGGGCTGGTGTTTGGCCATGTCTGTGGGATATTTTCTTGATTGCTGGGTGATGTGGGAGGACCCAGGTGGTCCTGTATTATATAAGAAATCAGGCTGTGCATGGGCTAGGGAAGCTACCCAGTAAGCAGCATTCCTCCATGGTCTGTGCTTCAGCTCCTGTTTCTAGGTTCCTGCCCTGAGTTCCTACCTTGGGCTCCCTCAGTAATGAAATGTGACCTGGGAGCTGTGAACCAAATAAACCCTTTCTTCCTCAAGTTGGTATTGGTCTGAGTGTTTTGTCACATCAATTGAAGATAAACTAGAACACCATGCAAAGGGTGTGTAGGCTACTTACTGTCTCAGCCCATGATGTGCTGAAAAGGATCTATCTCAATAAAAATCACTTCAATCTCTATCCAGTTCCCACCACGAATCTCATGAAAGGCTGCTGGGCAGAGCTGCATGTCACTTACAGTCTTGGGAATTCGTTCTCACTTTCCCTTAATAAACCTCTTCATTCTGCTCATGCCCTGCCTTTCTATATTTTCTTATTCTTGGGTGTGAGACAACCAGCTCAGAACCCATTGACTCTGGGTGGCTTTGAGAGTGTTGAATGTCTGGCACCCTAATTCTGAGTCAAGACTGTCAAGAGATGAGAAAGGTTGCACTCAACAATCCCACATTAATGTTACATAAATGGTATTTTTAGGTGTTTGGACTTTCCCAAAAACACATTGGTAAAGACTAGAAAGCTCAGATGAACCTACACTTAAGACATTTTACAAAACACCTGACCATTTCTCCTAACCCTTCCAAGGTTAACAAAAATAAGGGGGAAAAAATAAGGGGCTGAGAAGCTGACTACTACTTGTAGGTTAAGAGAAGACAGGGTCCAGAAAGATGGCTCTGCATGTAAGGTTGCCTGCAGTTCAAACCCTGGGACTCACATGTGGAAGGGGAGAAAAAGCTATTGCAACATGTCCTCTGACTTCCACACATGTACTCTTGGAGGTCCTTCCTACACCAAAATAAATAAATCCAAATAAAAAAATTAAAAATCAGATATCCTGTGAGAAACAATGATCCTCACTTCATAATAAGAGTACTGGAGATGCACAGGAAAAGCAGCTTATTGTATGATCTCAGAAAGTTGAGCCTCTACTTGAAGAAAAGCCAAAATGGTTTTTATATTCCCAATTGCATATCCTTGCCCCCTGAGCTCCTCCCTGGCTAAGCTCTTCAGGGAGGCATAATTTTTTTTAATTTTTTAAAATTTTATTTGCTTTTTTATGTGTATGAATGTATTGTCTGCATGCGGGTTTGTGCACCCGTGTCGTGCAATGCCATGGAGGTCAGAAGAGGGTCTTGGATTCCCCTGGAACTGGAGTTAAAGTCAGTTCTTAGCCACCATGTAGGTGCTGGGGATTGAACCCGGGTCCTCTGCAAGAGCAGTCGGTGCTCTTAACCGCTAGGCCATCTCTCCAGCCCTGAAGGGAGGTGTAATCTTTCTGGTGTCTAGTATTGGCCCCTTTCCAAGATCTCCATCCTATTGGTACAGGACACAAAGCTTATGTAATATATATCCTAGGGTTTAACATTTTCCTCATACATGTACTGACTCATGGAACAGACATGTTATAGGTATGTAAATTTTCAACCTGAGGATGAACTGAATGTTCCTAGACAAGCAGGTGCTGGCTGCCAGCTGCTGTGTTCTACATATATCTCCTTGCACTCTCTGTTTGTGGTTGCATGCATCTGTGTGCCACTTGGCATGCAGCTGTCATGATGGTGTTAGAAGCTGTCTGGTGGCCACTCTGTCCTCCATCTTTTAACCATTTTTAAGTTTCCAGACTTGGAATTAAGTGTTCTCCCTGAGAAGCTATCATGAGGCAGCAACATCTTTGCCCTATTCTTATTAAATATTCACTTCTTTTTTCAAGAAAAAAAATATCTCCTTATAGAGATATCAAAGTATGGAGCTGTAATGGAATGTGAAGCTTCCCCTCCTTATTTGGAGCACCTGAACCATATCCTTTTAAAAAATTAATCCACTGATGGGCTGGTTAGCCTTTTGAGTGACTTTGGCAGCAACAAGCTATCATAGAAGATATTTAGAGCAGTTTTCCCATGAGGCAATGCTAATCTTCCTTTTGAAAATCTCCTTTGATATGTCTTATTTTTGAAAAAAATATTCTGAGTAAGAGGACAATAAAAGTATACAAAATGGAAGTAAGCTTGCGGATACATCTTCTGCGACAAACTATAGGGTTGTCTAGCACAGGAAATTACTGATCTTGACAAGTCTTTCCTAGGAAAGAAGGACTTACCAGCTTTATAACTGGGAGGGAAAAGATATGCAGAAGAAGTGATTTCTCAATTCATGTGATGGAAGTGTGTCTCATATAGCTTTCTATTGCTGTGATAAAATACTCCAAAGAAAAATAACTTATGGATGAAAGGAATCATTTCATCTTATACTTCTGAATGACAGTCTTGGAGGGAAGTCAGGCAAGAGCTAAGGAAAGGGATCTAGAGGAAGGTTGCTATGTAAAGATGGAACTTTCACCTTTCTTTTCCAGCTGTTTCCTCCCACACCTCCACAGCATAATGGATTCTCATCTCCCTGAAACCGTAAACCAAATAAAACTCTTGCTTCTGTATGTTTCCTGGGACATGGCATTTTATCACAAAACAGAAGCTAGTTAATATGAAAGTTTGCACCAAAGACTGGGCTGTTGCTGTGAAGAACCTGACCACATTGGATTTTGGAGGATCATGGAACACACTGGAAGGTGGACTAGAAAAGTGATGGAATGGTCCAAGTAAACTATTAAGAACCATTCTAGTAGGAGCCTGGGAGAAACTAATGGTGAGGCCAATGTAGTTCCAGAGATAAAAAAGGATTGAAGCAGCAGCTGGAATATTTTGGCAAGGAATCTCATCTTTGCTCCAGGCCTAAGAACTTGCCTGAAGCAAATTAAAGGTAATGAACTAATTTCTTTAGTGAAGGAAATTTCAAGACAACTTAATGTTGAATCTGTGGTGTGATTATTAATGGTGAATATTGTGCAGGTCTAAAGTGAAAAAGAGTAAATGTGGCAGAAAGAAATAAAAATATACAGTTGAGAGTGTAAAAGAAAGTTAAGATGTTTAATGTGTGGTGAGTTAATTCTAGAGCCTGTTAAGGGATTTACATTATAAGAGCACAGTTATTTTCAGGGATGTTGCTCAGTTTGCCTTACAACTCAGTGGTTGGTGCTAGCATCCACAATTAAGAGATACCATTTGTAGTTTGCTTTTCTGGGACTGTGTTACTTCACTTAGCATAATGGCTTCTAGTTCCAGCCATTTACCTGCAAAGTTCATGATGCCCTCTTCCTTTACAGCTGCATAGAGCTCCATTGTGTAGATGTACCACATTTTCTCTATCCACTCATTGGTCGAAGGACATTTGGGTTGGTTCCAGCTCTTCTCTATTGTGAAGAGAGCTTCACTGAACATGGCTGTACATGTTTCTCTGAGGTAGGATGTCTTGTGGGTATATACCCAGGAGTGGTAAGACTGGGTTGGTGGTAAGCTCATTTTGATTCTTTTCAGGTTCTCCATATTGCTTTCCATTGTGGTTGTACATGTTTACATTCCTACTAGCAGTGGATGAGTGTTACCCTTTCTCCACGACCTCTCCAGCATTTGGTATCATTTGTTTTCTTGATCCTAGCCAGTCTTATTGGCGTGAGATATTCTTAAAGTTGTTTTAATTTGCATTTCCTTAATTATTAGTGATGAACATTTTTTAAAGCTGTTTCTCAGCCATCTTTATTTCCTCATTTGTGAAATCTCTGCTCAGCTCTTTACTCCATCTTTGGAGACTTTGTAATCTTGGTATATGGGTGGAGGGTATGTAGGCATATTTTAGAGTAATGTAAATTTAAAAAATGTGAATACCGAAATATGATATGGAAATGACAGTTTGTGTACAGATGATATAATTTTAGTATAGGTATGACACATATATATGCATATGTTGAAGCAATACAGATTGGAGGGAACAACAACAGCAGAGGAATTGGGACAGGGAACCGAATGAAACAGTAAAGTTCCCCCAAGAATAATAATCCTCTGCTTTGAAAAACTTTGAAAAGAATCAGAAAAAGATACAGGGCAGGAATGGCAGGGTGCATGAACTTGGGTGGGGTGGGGGGCGTGGAAGGGGAGATGAGTCAAGATTGAAACGATGTATGAAATGCACAAAAGTTCAATAAAAATGTTTTTAAAAAAAGATATTTAATGTGGCCATCAAGGCATGTCCTAGAAGAGATGCTCTCACTAAGGAGGGGATTAGAGCCCTTAAGGACTTGAACAGTGGAAAGATTACTCTCAGGACAATTCCCCACCCATCAAGTTTCCATCTTATAAAAAGAAAAGGCCCAAGGACTTTTCTGCACCTAGAAAACTACAGCATATGAAGTTTTGGTGATATGGATGAAGAGTGCCAAGGTCCAAGCCAAGCTGGTAGCTACACTGGGCAGTGCTGTCCCCATGGGATCGCCTTTAGAGGCATGAAAGATAAGGGAGTGAGGGGGCATCGGTTCTTCCTCTCTAGTTTCAGAGAGCTGCTGAACCAGGAAACTTATGGCAGGTAGTCACTGTGTAAAGAAGGCCCCAAAAGGCCACTGTGGGAAGATATGAAGGGCAAACCTGGTTGGCAGCGAAGTTTCCAAGATGTTGAAAATGCCTGAGCTGTGAGACATCTGCCAAGGAGAGCTGCATACTGAGTATGGTGCCAGCCAGAAAAAGAGACGTGTGCTTCAGCAGCAAAGCTGTAGAGGCTGATCCATCTAAGACCTTTAAAACAAAAGTCCCAGATATTGGACATGGAATTAAAGGATTTGGCATTTGCCCTGCTGGTCTTTGGTCTTGCTTTGGTCCAGGGTTTCCTCAATGTACTGCCATTCCACCCTTTTGGATTGTGGGTGTGTACTATAAGCCATTATATGCTGGAAGTATATAATTTGTTTTTTATTTTATTTTATAGTGGCTTACAATGAAGAGATCGTCTGAAGGTTCAGAAGAGACTTTAAACTCTGGATACTTGGGTAGCATGGAGATTTAAAGACTTTGGGGACCTCTAAAATTGGACTAAATTCATCTTGCATTATGATATATTATGAGCTATAGGAGCCAGGGTGTGGAATGCGGTGGTTTGAAGGAGATTGCCCCCAAAAGATTCCAAGTGTTTGAGCACTTTGTCCCTAGATGGTGGCACTCATCTGGGAAGGTTGTGGAGCCTTAGGAGGTGTAGCCATACTGGAAGAAACAAGTCACTGGGAATGGGCTTTGTCAGTTCATTAGCCTGTTCCACGTTGAGCTCTATCTCTCTGCTTCCTGAGCCTGCTTGAAGATGTAAGTTGTCAGTGTTCTGCTCTGGGTGCCTCCGGCCATGCCTCTCCATCATGATGTATATGTACTCTTTTGGATTCATACATCAAATAAACTCTTCCTTCTATAAGTTGTCTCAGTCATTTTATTTTATCACAGCACAGAAAGTAACTAATATAGTGTGCGATGCAGCTTGAGGGAATCTTTGGTGATATTTTTATCTAGTGAGCTGGGTTGAAGTCCACTATTGCTTCATCTTTCATTATTACTGTTTTCCAGTTGTAAATAGTTTCATATGACAGTTGATCCTGTCTCACAATTATTCATTTCAGAACCTACATATCCATCTATTTGATAAGGGTAAACATCTGTCCTGCCCAGTTTTGATATAAGATCTCTTTATGTAGCTGAGCCTTGGTCCCAAATCATCTCCCTCCTGTCTCAGAGTCCTGAGTGTTGAGATTACAAGCATATGCTCCAACATCTGGTGTGAGATGTTACAGTTGCAACCTCTAGTGCTGACTTTTATTTTGAAATAGGGTTGTTGCAAATGGTCATGTAAAGTTGAGACCATTAGAGTGGATTCTGATCAAATACACCCCATGTCCTTGTTAAATGAGTCAGTTTGGATATGCACATAGACACAATCAGAGGGAAATGTGGAAAACACAGGAAGAGTATCATCTGTAACCCAAAGCTAACAGCAGACCAGGAGGGGCAATAAATGGATTATCTTTCACATCCTGTAGACAGAAACAAATTAGCCAACACCTTAATTCTGATTCTGATTTCTAGAACTATGGGACAGAACATACATCTTGTCAATGTCATCCAGTTTTTGTTGCAGTAGCATGAGAAAACTGTTACTCTTTACCTAAAAGGTAAGCTTCATTTCTTTGCTTCCTTCAGTAACTTCCATGGAAATATAAGCTGTGCATGAATAAAGATCCATTTTTGCCTCTAGCACAGTAGAGGCAAAAACAAAAAAGAAGACCCATTTTTGCCTCAGAATGGCACCAGGGTGCTACTGGATGCCTCACCATTAATAGTTATACAATGAATTATTGCTGTTTGTCCCAGCAGGGCAAGCAACAATCACAGAACTGGCTGGACTCTCATGTGACTGACTGCTGTGTGATCTTAATAGTTTTACCTTCTATTTTTGAGACAGGGTCTTTCTATGTATGCTAGACTGTCATCTTAATCTTTGTCACAGATTTATTCTAGAAAATGACCTCTCATGAGCAAATAATACATCTTATTTTCTGAAGGTATTTTTATTGAAGTGTTGTGCATTTCATACATTTCTCAATCCAGTTTAGACTCATTCCTCCTTCATGTCACCCACCCCACCTGAGCTCATGCCTTCTGCCGTACATATTTTGCATCTTTTTCTCAGTCTTTTTAAAGTTTTTTCTCTGCAGAGGTTTACTGTTTGGGGCAGAAGTTTACTGTTTCATTCAGTTCTTTGACCCAGTCCTTTTGTTGTTGTTGTTCCCTCCAATTTGTATTGCTCTAAAATATGCATATATATATATATATATATATGTCACACATATACATAAATTATGATGGCTGAAAATAATCTATAAATTAATTCCAAAATGTGTTTAGGAATTCACATTTTTCCCTTTAATTTTATATTACTCTAAAATATGCATACATGCCTTCCACTCATATAACAAATTTACAAAGACTGAACATAAGTGGTAGGTTAATTCTAGAGCCCATTAAGGAATTCACATTTTAACCGTACTGTTACATTCAGATAGAAAGAAATATACCATTGACGTTGCTCAGTTTGCTTTACAACTAGGCATTTGGTGCTAGCATCCACAAATGAGGGATACCATTCATCCTTTGTTTTTCTGGGACTGTGTTACTTCACTTAGGGTAATGGCTTCTAGTTCTGGGAATTTACCTGCAAAGTTCATGATGTTGTCTTTCTTTTTTTTAATTTTATTTATTCTTTATGTGTATGAATGTACTGTCTGCATGCAGATCTGTGCACCCGTGTCGTGCAATGCCGCGGAGGTCAGAAGAGGGTGTGATTCCCCTGGAACTGGAGTTAAAGACGGTTCTCAGCCGCTATGTGGATACTGGGGATCGAACCCAGGTCCTCTGCAAGAGCAATCGGCGCTCTTAACCACTAGGCCATCTCTCCAGCCCGATGTTGTCTTTCTTTACTGCTGCATAGAACTCCATGTGTAGATGTACCACATTTTCTTTATCCACTCATAGGTTGAGAGACCTTGGACTGCTTCCAGCTCTTTGCTATTGTGAAGAGAGCTGGAATAAACATAGATGTGCATGTATCTCTGCCGTAGGATGTCTTGTGGGTACATACCCAGGAGTGGTATGACTGGGTCAGGTGGTAGACTCATTTTCAGTCTTTTAAGAGTTCTCCACTGCTTTCCTTAGAGGTTGCAGAAGTTTGCCTTCCCACCAGCTGTGAATGAGTGTTCTTTCCCCACAACCTCTCCAGCATTGGATGTCATTTGTTTTCTTAATCTTAGCCAGTCTTACGGGGGTAAGTTGAACTCTTAAGTCAGTTTTATTTTGTATCTCCTTAATTATTAGCGATGTTGAACACTTTCTGAGATGTTTCTCAGTCATCTTCACTTCTTCATTTGTGAATTTTCTATATGGCTCTTTACTCCATCTTTTTTTTTTTTTTTTTTTTTTTTAGTATTGTATGAATGTAACTGTCTGCATGCAAGTCTGTGCACCCGTGTCGTGCAATGCCGCGGAGGTCAGAAGAGGGTCTCGGATTCCCCTGGAGCTGGAGTTCTCCTGGAATTGGAGTTTCAGACGGTTCTCGGCCGCCACGTGGGTGCTGGGGATCGAACCCGGGTCCTCTGCAAGAGCAGTCGGTGCTCTTAACCGCTAGGCCATCTCTCCAGCCCCTTTACTCCATCTTTTGATTGAGCTGTTTGTTTTCTTTCTCCTTTGTTTTCTGAGTAATTTGTATATTCTGGATGTTAATGCTCTATCAGATGTATCACTAGTGAAGGTTTCTTCCCACTCTGTGGGTTTTATCTTTACTTCTTTGATAATAATACATCTGAAAAATAATAAATATAGTGTACACTGATCTGCACATTATATTTGTTAATTAGGATAGCTTTGCTGCTCTACACAATCAAGTTACATTATATCTGTTTGGAACATCATGATATGCAGGATGACTATGGACGTTGTCTACATAGCTACCGTTTTGCTCCTCTAGTGATCCCACAACTTACTCCAGGATAAAAGTTTATATGATGCACCAAAACATTCTGGTATTTATTTATTTATTTATTTATCGCATCACACTTTTTCAAAAGGTGAATGGCTCAGAATAGCATGATTTCATTGGCCTGTAGTCTGGAGATCAGAAGTCTGAAGTTGTCTGGGTAAAAAAAATCAATGTGCTGGAAACACTGAATTTCCCTCAGAGGCTCAATGGAGCATCTCTTTCTTGCCTTGGCTAGCTTACAGAGGCCATATGTGCTCTATGGTTCCTGTTCTGTTTGCTTCTCCCAGGCCAGAAGTGGTCAAGACCAGCCCTTCCCAGGCTGAAATAGCCTATAGGTTATGACATTTCTGCTGGCTTCTTTTACAGGTTAGGGGAACTGTGTTTATACAGGGCCTACTTCAATAATCTAATTTTACCATCTGATGATTAATGACCCTAACTCCATTTGTAAATTTAATTTTCTTTTGTCATGTAACATAACTTATTCACAGGTACCAGAAACTAAGACATGAAGGTTTCTGTGAAGAGGGAATTTATTCTACATCCTACAAGGTAAAAGAAACTGGCTGCCAACATTACCTTATCTGTCTACAATGGATTTTGTATGTTGTTTACCTCATGGAACATTATTGTTAGGGGTTATCAAGTTGTTTCACAGATAGGATTTATGAGAATTAGGGCAGAATATAATTTCTTTCTTTATTTTTTTATTTTATTTATTTTTTATGTGTATGAGTGTACTGTCTGCATGTAGGTTGGTGCACCCGTGTCGTGCAATGCTGCGGAGGTCAGAAGAGGGCGTCGGATTCCCCTGGAACTGGAGTTAAAGATGGTTCTCAGCCTCCATGTGGGTGCTGGGGATCGAACCCAGGTCCTCTGCAAGAGCAGTTGGTGCTCTTAACCACTAGGCCATCTCTCCAGCCCTGCAGAATATAATTTCTAATTATTCTTAATAATGGCTTGTCACCCAAATCTATTCTGTAAGTTATTAATAAACACTCAAAATATAGGGTATTGCAATGTTTTCAGTTTTAGGAACTTCATTTTTATACACTGTGTATTATTATTATTATTATTATTATTATTATTTGGTGGGTTTTTTTGAGACAGGTCTCTCTGTAGCCCCAGCTGGCCTGGAACTCACTGTGTAGACCAGGCTGGCCTTGAACTCACAGAGATCTACCTGCCTATGCCTCCTGAGAGCTGCTATACTATTTATTTTTTGAAAATTTTATACATGAATACTATATGTATATCATTTCTACCCTTCACTCTCCCTTTCCAACTGTTCCTATGTTCCCTACACTCTCAAATTTGTGACCTCTTTTTAATTATTATTATTATATATGCATTTTGTGGTTAAATAGCATTGGGAATGCAAGTTAAGCAAAACTTCTACTGTCATTTCTCATTGAAAAATTTTACACAACTTTTTCAATGACGGCATGCTAGGAATATCTCCCACAATTTTTCTGGTCACAAAAAGCTTGTTATTACAGAACATTTTCCCAGGCTAATAAGGGAACATACTGTGAGATTGACTGGTGTAAAACAAAGTAGAATATTGCAGAAAATTCAGAGCCTATCTGAGATGAGGGGTATACAGGAAACTGAATTCTAGAGTTCCTAGAATTCCCTGTACTCATGATTCCTCTAAAAAGTGAATTGCTATTTTGAGGACTGAAAATAACATGGGTACTTACAAATCTTCATAACAGTAAACTGCAGGAGACTGACATGGTACCCCTTAGTTCAAGTTCAAACTGACCTGCCATCCTCCCCTCTTTCTCCAGTTTATTCTACTGTTAGGGATGATTTGTATGTTCCCAAATGTATATGTCGACGATCTAACTGTCTCTTGTCAGCCTCAGTCTGACTGCAGTTGGAACTAAGGTCTTTAAAGTTCTCATGAAGTTTAAGTGAAGTCAATCCTATGTGCCCTAATCAGATATAATCACCATATTTATAACAGATTTGGATGTAGACATTTCCAGAAGGAAGACCACAGGAGAACTCAGGGGGCAGATAGCATCTTCAAACCAAACAGTTCAGCAGCAACTACTCTTCTAGTTCTTTGATCTCAAAGCAAAACAAACCCCAATTTTTTTCTTGTTTAAATCACCCAGTTGATCATAGTCTTTCATGCCAGTCTTAGGAAACTGAGGCATATACTTTACCTTGTCAAAGCTACTTTTCTGTATGTTTTTATTATATATTGCTAATTTCCAAGTTATTTTTGGCACATTTTTATTCTTTTTTTAAAAATTTTATTTATTTTTGTATGTGTATGAATGTACTATCTGCATGTAGGTTTGTGCACCTGTGTCGTGCAATGCCGCGGAGGTCAGAAGAGGGTCTCAGATTCCCCTGGAACTGTAGTTCTCCTGGAATTCCCCTGGAACTGGAGTTCTCCTGAGAACCATCTTCAGAAAGATGGTTCTCAGCCACCATGTGGGTACTGGGGATTGAACCCGGGTCCTCTGCAAGAGCAGTCGGTGCTCTTAACCACTAGGCTATCTCTCTAGCCCCACATTTTTATTCTTTAAGAACATCATAGACCAATACAATGTGTTTTAATTATCTCTACTACCCCTGCTTCTTCCGGACCCCACCCACCACACAATCCCTTCCCAAATATATATATCCCTCACCCCCCCTTTTTTTATTAAAGAAGAATGACTATTGGCTAGGAACTATTGAATCAGTACAGAATGGTAGAGAAAGTGTGTTCTAAAAGTCACATGTAACCATTGGTGCTTCTTGGAGCTTGGGTGTAAGTTTGTTTGAAGTATCTGAGGTGTCCCCCCACTTTTAAAACATAATGAGCTCATTTACATTATAAAATGTAATTTTCAGGGTCTCTGGGCTTCATTCTGAACTAGAGATTAAATCAAACCATAAGAACAGAAGTTAAATGATGATTAAAAGAACTGTTGCAAGATTTAAACCTGTAGATCAAAGATAAAATGTTCTGCCAAAGACTATCAGGTGAGATATCTGCTTTTATTCCAAAGATGCTGGAAATCAGGAGATATGTTTTACAAAGAGCTTGCTGGGGATAGAGATTTTTATATCTACCAAGTAAGCAGAGTAATTATCAAAGATTAAGGAAATGCTCCCTTAAGTTTCTTGGTTGATAACATTCACTTGGCATGAAGTTCAGTAGAAATGAAAGCTTATCAAGGTAACCAAGCACAACTTTTAAATTAGGCAGTGTTATTTGATCTCAGCTAATCAAACTGAACTGATGGCCTGTTTGGGTCACAAAGCTACCTAAGCTAATTACAACAAAATGCACTGGATCTGGATTGCTTCCTGTGAGAGTAGTACTGACTTTATCCTAGTCAGTCAGCTGGAAATGGAATTTATGCCTTGAGTATACATATAATTTGGGAAACTTAGTCTTACAAGGCCTTGGTTATGTTCTTTCTGAACCATTTGCAGGTCACTGGTGCAGTTTATAAAAGTATGAGATGAGGTGAATTAAACAACAACAAAACCCCAAGACTTGGGGTAAAAATATAGTTATTCATATCAGGTAATAAGAAATGTTTACTACACCTGCCCTAATCTGAGTTAATTCTCTTCTCTATATAGAAGTGTTAAAATTTTTGTTTATTATTATTATCAGTATAGTATGCATGTGTTATATGCATGTATGTGCATGTGAGTATGTATGCATGAATGAGCAAGTGTGTGTGTGTGTGTGTGTGTGTTCCAGTGTTAGTACACATTTGGTGTCATCTGAAGTATACGTCTGGTGGTCCTTTAATATGTGTCACACAGGTACTGCTTTCCACTAGATGTTCTTCTCCCTGGACTAGGCCCGCAGCTTCACAACACTGCGAGTCTCAGGACTGCCCTGGGACAGCCCGTTAACTGTCCCCAGGCTTGAGTCATAAGCAGAGAGGGGATGGAATGGAGGGAAGTAACCCAGAAAGAAAAAAGGCAACAGACTCAAAGAGACCCGGAGTAATTCCACGAGGGGGAATAAAACTCAATTTAATGTGTAACTCAAGCCTTTTTATACAGGTCCTTGCAGGGGGCTGGAACACACAGAATTGGGGGTTGGGAGAAGTGAGTCTTCAGGCCATTTGTTCCGGATCAATGCTTTGCCCTCAGGTATCAACGACAGTTGGACGCCTGGAGCAGATTTCACAGGATATCAGCAGGTGTCCAGGCTTGGAGGCTGCTTGCTGACTCTCTTAAATGCTTCTGCCAAAAGAATGCCTACAATTTGGAGGTCAGGAAGGCCATCAGCCTTGGGTGGCTTGCTACTGCTGTCACCTACTGACCCATCCTGCTGGTACCAGGTTGACTTTGTTATAGTAAAAATACCTTTTTACAAAGTACTTATTGGGATTTCCCAGGATAATTCAGTGGTATACACTGGAAGAGAATGAATTTATTTAGCTTCTGTGTGTGTGTGTGTGTGTGTGTGTGTGTGTGTGTGTATGTGTGTGTGTTTGAGACAGGGTCTCCCTTTAGTACCAGCTGGCCTGGAGCTCGCTATGAAGAACAGCCTGGCCTTGAACTCACAGAGATACTCCTGTCTCTGCCTCTTGGGTGCTAGGATTAAAGGTGTGTACCACCACCAGGTCAAGCTTATTTTGCTTCTTAAGGAAGGTTTCATATTACTGAACAGGGCTGTATATAGGGTTAGCTTATAACTATTTCACGATGGGATTCCATTTCCTTGAACCCTTACTCTCAGTGTCTTAACTTCTCAGCCAGGTCTTCACTTGGATTTGGGGAAATATGTCAACTGCTTCACAGACCATTTGGTGACAAACCTGGGTCTTGGGAGGCACTGTTTATTGACTCACTGGGGGGGGGAGGCAGACTTTGTCCAAGACACCCAATGCAGCTGCGGGTTGTGAGAAATGCTGGATGGCTTAAAAAATGAAATATCACAGAATTAGAGGGCCTGAAGGTATTAGTTATTGCTGCTGGGCAGCTGGGATAAATTACACTACAAAGATGGGCTTCTGCAGTGCCCATCTTCTCTGGTGATAGCACAGGAAGAACAGCATGAAGCAGAGCCCTTCCTCTGTGCTCCATCTCTTCTTTGCTGTGGATTTTGCAATGTAAATATGCAGAACCTGTTTTTAGGATCAAGAGGGAAATTTAAAAGATCACAGTTGCATCTGGACTTGCTGTTTCCATCTCACATGTGGATTTCAAAATGTTTTTGTCTTCCTCCTTAAAACCCCAGGGTTATCGTTGCATCTCCTATAATAAAATCATATTGAAGCGTTGGCAGGCAGTCATACAAAATGTTTCAGTTGTTTACATTTTTCTTAATTCCTTCACTCCATTTGTTCATTAATTTGTTACCCCAGCCCTATTCATTGAGTTCCCTCCTTTTGGGGCCTCTGATCCAAGGACCGGGGGTGGGGGTGGGGATTGGATATTTAGAGATTTCCCAGCCCCATCTCCAGCCCTGATGTTTTCTTTATGTCTAGATCAAATGTTGGTCTTTTATTCTGGAAATAATCAGATAGTAAGTACTTTAGGCTTTTTCTTGAGCTGCATATTCTCTGCCACAATTACTCACCTGTACCACCATAGCACAAATATCTACAGATAATGCATAAATTAATGAATGCGCTCTACTGCAATAAAGCATTTTGAAAACACTGAAAGAGACTCAATAGGCTGCAAGCCATAGTTTGTGAACTCTATGACTGCTAATGTTCTTACATGAACATTATACATAAAGTATATATATATATATATCTATATTTTTTTTTACACCCAGACATATTAAAACTGTTATAATTTCCATATTCTGAGTCCTTCTTCCCCATGTGACCTTTATCTATTCCCAGTGTTCTGATGTGAGTGTAAATATCAGTAACTCAAGCCTAAAATCTCAGGGCTGTGGTTTATTCTTTCTTTCTTTCTTCTTTCTCTTTCTTCTCTTTCTTTCTTTCTTATCTTTCTTTCGTTCTCTTCCTTTTTGCTTTTTTCGCTCTTTTTTGAGAGCGGGTCTCCTGTAGCTCCAGCGTCCTGGAACTCAGAACTCAACTATATAAAAACCCAGGCTGGCCTTGACTCACAGACTTGCCTGTCCTGCCCCCAAGTCTGGGCTACAGAGTGGTGTCACCAGCCCAGCTCGCTGTTTCTTACATCCATGCCTTCATAGATTCATTGACAACATCTTTAAAATATATTCCAAATCTATCACTTCCTACAGTCCTTGTTCCAGCCAGGACGTACTGCCCTCCATCCTGGATTCAACACCTTTGTTCGTAGGGGCCACTTGTCTTCTACTCTTTTTTTTTAAATTTTATTTATTTCTGTATGTGTATGACTGTACTGTCTGCATGTAGGTTTGTGCACCCGTGTCGTGCAATGCCGCGGAGGTGAGAAGAGGGTGTCGGATTCCCCTGGAACTGGAGTTCTCCTGGAATTGGAGTTTCAGACGGTTCTCAGCCGCCATGTGGGTGCTGGGGATCGAACCCGGGTCCTCTGTAAGAGCAGTCGGCACTCTTAACCACTAGGCCATCTCTCTAGCCCTACTCTTTTTCTTTTTTTTTGCTTTTTTAAAAACTTTAAAAAAATTATTAATTTTTATTTTTTAATTTTTTTATTTTTGTATGTGTATGAATGTACTGTCTGCATGTAGGTTTGTGCACCCGTGTCATGCAATGCTGCGGAGGTCAGAAGAGGGTCTCAGATTCCCCTGGAACTGGAGTTCTCCTGGAATTGGAGTTACAGATTGTTCTCAGCTGCCATGTGTGTACTGGGGATCGAACCCGGGTCCTCTGCAAGAGCAGTTGGCGCTCTTAACCGCTAGGCTATCTCTCCAGCCCTTTGTGTCTACTACTCTTCACCTAATCCTCAGTCAGCATGACCTTACAAGGACTTTCTAACACTCTCAGTATAGACCTCAATATCCTTTTCATGGTCCTTAAATGTCTATGTGTTCTGTTTTCCTGAACTTATGGGCACCTTATCTCACACTCTTTCTGCCCATCACACTGGCTTTACTAAACCTTCAGAATACAAAGCCTGCTCTAATTTAGCATCACACGCTTGGTTTTCCTTCTGCCTATAGACTTATTCCTTCAGGAAACTACACGCATTTCTCTCACTCCTCATGGAGTGACCTCCCTCTCTGAACACAACAGTGTCTTCATTGTTCTCTATCATCTTATTCTACTGTAGTCTGTTTATGAGACTTGGTATTTGTGACCCAATACTGGAATACATGTGCATTTATTTCCTGCTTGCACACTCTGCTACAATGTAACCTGCAGACTGGAGACATTGCCACTTTTTGAATGTGGTATTCCTGATACCGGAGTAGAGTGAGCCATGTATCAGACACTCAATACCTATCTGTGACTATTCAAATAAATAAGTGAATAGACAAGGAAATAGAAAAACACTTTGCGCCTTTGTAAAGCTCATAGACATTCAGAGGTGATTCAATGAAATAGATGGCCAAATAGCAGGAGTGTGTCAGGTTGAGATCCAGAAGCCCATTGGAATGCAGAGACACCTAAGACTGGAGGTCCTAGAACCTGCTCTACCAGGCATAGCCTTTGGCTATGCTAAAGCAGGCCACCACTGATTACTCAGGAATCTTCTGCCTCGCCCCTCGCCCTTTGGAAGCCAGATTCCAGATTCCGATCCACCCCACTCTCACTGAATCCCACTCCCACCTTCTCCCTTAAATTCCCAAGCCAGATGCCATTCTGGGCTTGGCTCTACCTCTCCCCTGAGCCTAGCCCGGCTACCCTGAATTAAACTTTGCTCCGAAGAGCTTAGACCTCGTGGCCTTTCATTACGGGGGAAGCGCGCCATAACCTTACAGAGTGGACCTCAAAACACAACATGAAGTACTGTTGTTCATATAGGTTTCAATTACCAGAACAATCTTTTCAGAGAAAGTAACATCTTAATTAAGGCTCAAGAATCAGTTAGCCTCCTTATGCAAGACCTGGGCTTCTGGCTGTGTCTGAGCTAGAAGTCAAGACAGCTAGAAGACTGACTTTTACATTGTTTCTCTTATCTGAATTAATACTTAAAGCCTATAGTTTCACTAATTTTAAGCTAAATTATAGGTTTAACTGACTCATAATTTTGTAAAGTCTGATAATTGAGTCTCAGTGTTCCCTGTCAGACAATAGCTATGAGATTGGTGACATTTATATTGGCCAGAACTTAGTGTTGGTAACACAGTGGGCAGTCATATCTGAAGGGCCAAGTAACAGCTCCTGCTTGGTAGTGCCTGGAGATGCAGTTTAATTGTGAAGGGTGCATTCCATGTTTTAAATGAAATATTCTATTCTGGGGAGATGCGATTGTCTTGATTGTCCTGACAACTTTCCATGTTGGAAAAATGCATAAATTAAGCAAAAAGATAAACCAAAACCAAAACAGGCTAACCAAGTAACAATAACAACAACAAGCTTAATAAGATTAAGCCATCATTCTTTTTCCTATTTCCCAAGAAATATAATTTAATCATATTTTTCACTTGCAAAATATACACCCTATGATTTTCCTCAGATTTAAATTTGGAAGTGCTTTTAGCCTTCCTGCATTTTCATTTCAAGCTCTATGAAATCAGTAGGGGTGGGAATTATCCTGGTCTCATATGGGATAAGTAGTTTTCCTTTACCTTGCTGATGGTATTCCTTGTTACCTGTTTGAAAACTCAAAAAGAATTAACTAA
>VZQC01015259.1:84601-210567 GCA_009823505.1 Rhizomys pruinosus | reverse complement strand
TCGGATTCCCCTGGAACTGGAGTTCTCCTGGAATTGGAGTTTCAGACGGTTCTCAGCCGCCATGTGGGTGCTGGGGATCGAACCCGGGTCCTCTGTAAGAGCAGTCGGCACTCTTAACCACTAGGCCATCTCTCTAGCCCTACTCTTTTTCTTTTTTTTTTTTGTTTTTTTTTTAAAACTTTAAAAAAAATTATTAATTTTTATTTTTTAATTTTTTTATTTTTGTATGTGTATGAATGTACTGTCTGCATGTAGGTTTGTGCACCCGTGTCATGCAATGCTGCGGAGGTCAGAAGAGGGTCTCAGATTCCCCTGGAACTGGAGTTCTCCTGGAATTGGAGTTACAGATTGTTCTCAGCTGCCATGTGTGTACTGGGGATCGAACCCGGGTCCTCTGCAAGAGCAGTTGGCGCTCTTAACCGCTAGGCTATCTCTCCAGCCCTTTGTGTCTACTACTCTTCACCTAATCCTCAGTCAGCATGACCTTACAAGGACTTTCTAACACTCTCAGTATAGACCTCAATATCCTTTTCATGGTCCTTAAATGTCTATGTGTTCTGTTTTCCTGAACTTATGGGCACCTTATCTCACACTCTTTCTGCCCATCACACTGGCTTTACTAAACCTTCAGAATACAAAGCCTGCTCTAATTTAGCATCACACGCTTGGTTTTCCTTCTGCCTATAGACTTATTCCTTCAGGAAACTACATGCATTTCTCTCACTCCTCATGGAGTGACCTCCCTCTCTGAACACAACAGTGTCTTCATTGTTCTCTATCATCTTATTCTACTGTAGTCTGTTTATGAGACTTGGTATTTGTGACCCAATACTGGAATACATGTGCATTTATTTCCTGCTTGCACACTCTGCTACAATGTAACCTGCAGACTGGAGACATTGCCACTTTTTGAATGTGGTATTCCTGATACCGGAGTAGAGTGAGCCATGTATCAGACACTCAATACCTATCTGTGACTATTCAAATAAATAAGTGAATAGACAAGGAAATAGAAAAACACTTTGCGCCTTTGTAAAGCTCATAGACATTCAGAGGTGATTCAATGAAATAGATGGCCAAATAGCAGGAGTGTGTCAGGTTGAGATCCAGAAGCCCATTGGAATGCAGAGACACCTAAGACTGGAGGTCCTAGAACCTGCTCTACCAGGCATAGCCTTTGGCTATGCTAAAGCAGGCCACCACTGATTACTCAGGAATCTTCTGCCTCGCCCCTCGCCCTTTGGAAGCCAGATTCCAGATTCCGATCCACCCCACTCTCACTGAATCCCACTCCCACCTTCTCCCTTAAATTCCCAAGCCAGATGCCATTCTGGGCTTGGCTCTACCTCTCCCCTGAGCCTAGCCCGGCTACCCTGAATTAAACTTTGCTCCGAAGAGCTTAGACCTCGTGGCCTTTCATTACGGGGGAAGCGCGCCATAACCTTACAGAGTGGACCTCAAAACACAACATGAAGTACTGTTGTTCATATAGGTTTCAATTACCAGAACAATCTTTTCAGAGAAAGTAACATCTTAATTAAGGCTCAAGAATCAGTTAGCCTCCTTATGCAAGACCTGGGCTTCTGGCTGTGTCTGAGCTAGAAGTCAAGACAGCTAGAAGACTGACTTTTACATTGTTTCTCTTATCTGAATTAATACTTAAAGCCTATAGTTTCACTAATTTTAAGCTAAATTATAGGTTTAACTGACTCATAATTTTGTAAAGTCTGATAATTGAGTCTCAGTGTTCCCTGTCAGACAATAGCTATGAGATTGGTGACATTTATATTGGCCAGAACTTAGTGTTGGTAACACAGTGGGCAGTCATATCTGAAGGGCCAAGTAACAGCTCCTGCTTGGTAGTGCCTGGAGATGCAGTTTAATTGTGAAGGGTGCATTCCATGTTTTAAATGAAATATTCTATTCTGGGGAGATGCGATTGTCTTGATTGTCCTGACAACTTTCCATGTTGGAAAAATGCATAAATTAAGCAAAAAGATAAACCAAAACCAAAACAGGCTAACCAAGTAACAATAACAACAACAAGCTTAATAAGATTAAGCCATCATTCTTTTTCCTATTTCCCAAGAAATATAATTTAATCATATTTTTCACTTGCAAAATATACACCCTATGATTTTCCTCAGATTTAAATTTGGAAGTGCTTTTAGCCTTCCTGCATTTTCATTTCAAGCTCTATGAAATCAGTAGGGGTGGGAATTATCCTGGTCTCATATGGGATAAGTAGTTTTCCTTTACCTTGCTGATGGTATTCCTTGTTACCTGTTTGAAAACTCAAAAAGAATTAACTAATGAGTCATCTTGTATTGACAAAGTGCTACATAATGGCACCTGAACTAAGACTGTAATCATAATAATGCATTTTCCACAATAGCCTGGGGCACTTTCAGTAATTTCAGGAACTGTTTGAGACAGTATTCACAGCTAGACTTAGCAAGTCCAAGCTTTTCACTCTGAATACATGCTATGAAGATTGTAAATTAAATGGAGCCATTAAAATTTACTTCCAACCTGATAAAAGGTTGTGAAAAATGTTTCATGTTCAGTCTTTTGAAAATTGTATCGCTCTTCCAGATAAGTGATGTCAACTCATGTGTTGTAGATTTCAAACAAATCTCTAAAGAAAGAAATTATTTGGCATGCAATTGGAAAATGGGTATATATCCAATATGCTGAAACTAAGAAAAAAGATAAACTATGTTTTAAAAATATGATTTCCTTCTAGCCATTTAACATTCATTAATTTAAAAATAGATTTTATAAGCTGAGCATGGTGGGATATGCTTTTAGTCCCAGCACTCAGGAGGCAGAGACAGTTGAAAATTGCCTGCCTATCTTTTGCACCTGCCCCTGCCCCCTAGGTGAGAATGGCTCCTGATATGCCTCATGAGACAAACTTGTGATACAAGGCAGGTTTTGCATGAAGGATGCTTGTACTCATGGATTATCACTTATAGCTAAAAATGAAAAAAAAAAAAACTGAGAGAAAGCTGCAGGACAGTTATGGCAGAATGCATGATCTGGGATGGGGTGGGGGGGGGGGGAAAGGGAAATAAGCCTGAACTGAATTGGAAAAAATGTATGAAATGCACAAAGCATCAATAAAAACTAATTTAAAAAAAAAACAAAAAACAAAAAACAAGGCTCATCATGTTTATAGCATGTCACAGGGGGTCTGGGAGTGGGCCTTGAGAGATGACATCATTCTGTCTATATAAGGGAGGTGCTGTATACAATAAAGGCAATCTTCACTGCCACCAGAGAAGAGTCCCAGGTCGGTTAATTGATGCCTGACTTATGGCTAATTGCGGGTCCGTCAGATCCACAATTAGGGTTCAGCTAGCTCAACTGCTTAAGGGGGCATTCATCCCCTAAGCCAGAGGTAAAGCTCTAAGGATAATTAATCCTTTAGCTTAGATGAGGCTACTTAGTGAGGGTCTTGAGCAAGGAGTGACCAACTCCTAGACCAGGTCTAGCTAAGAGTTTGAAGCCTGTGAAGTCACCAGCTTCACAGCCCTTGGGCTGCAGAATAACAAATTTTGTAGTCGTCAGCTGCTGCTGAAAGGTCATCAGCCTTTCAGAATAGCTACCAGCTTCATTGGCAGTCTTAATCAATAAACAGGGTGTGTCAACAACTTCCCTTCTTCAGTGGCAGCCCCCACAGGTCTACACAGGAAGTGCCAGAGCAACTGGGACTACAGGGAGACCATGTCTCAAAAAACTAAAAAAAAATAAATTTTATCTTTCCCCAGGTCTGTGCTAAGTTTTTGTCTGATTGACATGGGTCTTGTGCATGCTGACACAATTGTTGTGAATTATTATGAGCCAGGTCCCAGAAGCCTCTGTTTCCTTGTGGTTATGCCCTTCCTTCCCTTCCCCGGCTCTTACACTCTTTTGACCCTCTGTTCTGTAATTGTCCCTCAGCTCTGTTCTGTTGAAGGTTAATAGGGGAGTCCAGTCCAGAGACCAACTGCAGGCTCTTATCCTCTATACTTTGGCTTTTTGTAGACCTTTGTGTTCATTGTCTTCTATTGCATGAAGAAGCTTCACTGATGACAGTTGAGAGGTGCATTAATATTCTCTCTACCTCTTGTTACACTCTCTTCCATGAGCCTTGGGTTGAGAAGTTCCATTGTAGATATGTCACTTAGAGTTGGGCATCTTATTTTCTATGTATGACCAGTTGTGGAACTGTGTAACAGATTCTGTCTATTGCAAAAGAAGTTTCCTTGCCGAATGGACTACCTTGGCCATCAGTTTGAAGAGGCGGTTTCTCCTGTCTGGCACTGTTCTTTTGTTATACAGCCTTCAGCTATACACATGGTCACAGGTAGAGATATCATATGTGTAATTTTTCAGTATGATTTTTGAACTAATACTTTTGCATCTGTTTTTTCATACCAGCTACTCATTATTTATCTCTTCTCTCTCTATATCTAAGCCTCCCTCTTTCCTTCCCGGCTAAAGTACCCCTAGTTTCACCTTTTCACTCTTGATAAATTGTTTCTCCTGTGATCCTCCCTCTCTTGAGCTCCTTCTTTCCTTTTACCTCCATGGTTCCCTGTATAACTCTCTCTGTTTCCCACTTAAACACCCCATTTTACACATTTCCAATTTGGAAACACCTGTCTAATGCTATCCCTCTCTCTTGGGCTCCTTCTTTCTCTTTACCTCCATGGTTTCTTCCCATTTTCCTGGTTCTTGAAGTTATATCAGGATACATCTCACACATAAGGATTTGGTGCTAAGTTCCACAAATAAGGGAGAACATACATTGTGTTTCTGAGTCTGTGCTACTTCATTTAGTACAACAGTTTCTAGTTTCATCCATTTACCTGCAAATTCCATGATTTCATCTTTCTTTACTGCTAAGTAGAACTCCATTGTGTAAATGTACCTACCACATTTTTATTATCCAAGAAAAAGAAAGACCTAATTAAAAAATGGGCTTTGGATCTGAACAAAGAATTCTCAAAAGAATCAATAAAATGACTAAGAAACACCTTAAAAGTGTTTTCAACATCCTTGGTAATTAGGGAAATGCCAATTGGACAGTTTCAGTGCAATCTCTACACATAAGGTAAATACATATTTGAACTCTTACCAGAGAGGTTTTTTTTTATTCTATTACATCTTTATTTTTTTTTTCATTTTTTAGCAATAAGTAATAATTTTTGAGTACAAACATCCTTCATGTAAAACCGATTTGCAAGCAGTTGTGCCCAAACCCACACAGCCCAAGGGTCCCACCATCCAGCTGGGGAGCTTATATGTTCAATCAAGTTGATCAAATAAGTGTCCAGTTTATATTGCTGTAGTTTCACCATTCAACCCAATCGCAGCCTGTACATTCTGCCATGCCCCTCTTCCACAGATTGTTCCCTAGGCTTAGAAAAGGGGCTCAGGTGGACAAGGAGCAAAACAGTCTACTTTCTCTGGAGCTCTCATTTTGGACTCTGGTCAATTCTGGCTGTTTCCTTTCATGGGCTGACAGTTTGTCCAGGAATAACTTTTCAATCCTACTAATGAAGCACAAGCAGTTAGATATATAGGTATTTAGACAGTATTAATTGTTGTGGTAGGTTACTTTGGTATAGACACAGATGTGTGGATGGTATGTTAATCCATGAATTACATTTTTTTCTGTAAAATATGACAGGGTCTTACTGTGGCTTATAACATTTCCTAACTGCTAGAGGATGTAAGCTTGTGACATCAGCCATGGGTTATTCCTCCAAGGAGAGAGCTACTGGCCAATTAGATTTGGGATATATGGGCATACGGCTGCCACTGCTGCACAGTATTTCCAGGCAGGTGAGGTGTAGCTGGTGATGACGGAGGGGTCTTGCTTGACTGAAGGAGACCTATATTTGCTTTATTGGTTTAGTGGCCTTTGATACACTCTCTGGTAGTCCAGAGACCAACTGTACTTACAAGTCTGGTCTCAATACATCTTTCCTATGCTTACATCAGGTCTTCGACTGCAGGTCTTTATTGCTTCTCTTCTTGCAGTATCCCAGTTTACAGGCAAGAAGGCTTTACCATTTGTGGGGGCTTGGATCCCCTGGCCAACATCTCCTTGGTAGAATAATCCATTGCTGATATCAGAGCTCTCCTGTATTAATATATTTTGCTTAAGTGCACAGCTTAAGGAGACTTTAGTATTATATTTGGTTCTGAATAGAGAATAATCCTTTTCACAGTTCCTATGTCTATTAGTCAGTTAAAGAAGGCAGTCATTTACCAGTTTTATTTAAGAGATTACCTCTATAACAGTGAACTCTAATTTACAGTTAGATAACTACCTCATTATCATCATTTCCTCCTTGTTCTATGAAGGGGAGGTAATAAAGTCTCTCTCGAATTAAACTTTGTGGGCACCTAAGAAGGTAAGTTTCATTAGAACTTCATTTAAACAGTTGTTACAAGTAGTGCTATCCACAGAGGGGTTGATGCCTGTTAGCAGTCTGAGGCTTTTCTTCCTTTCAATGTTTCATACCGGCCAACCTTTCTGCTGGCTCTTCCTGGTACACCCTACACAATGCAAAGCTGTATCTTTGGCTTTCTCATCTTGTTTAAGTGGTTGACATTTTTGATCCTGTGGGAACATACCCAAATCTTTTCCCTTAGTTAGCTTTAAGATTTAAGTTGAAATATTTGACAAAAAAGGTTTAATATATATATATATATTATATTATATATATATTATATATATATCTGTATCCCTCCTAATATCTTAGGTCTTTTGTTTTTTGACTCATGAGTCTCCAAAACAGGCAGCTTGTAGTACACATACCTGATGGACAAGAATCAAGTCACAGGTTTCATCAACAATTCACCCAAGCTGTTTTGGGGTGACTGTCATCTTGTCCTTAACTTGGGAAGCAAGCTTAATTCTTAAGTTAAATCATCTACAGGTAAAATAGAATTGTTACCAAGCTGATACTATACAACAGAAAATTTTATAGAGAACATTTGTATGTGCCATTCCCAAAGTTATTTTTATACACATTTTAAGTAAAAACCAAATGTGGACAACAATTATATTTCCAATTAACTAAGGTTCAATTACCATTTATCAGAACTTTAAACCAATATTTTAATATACACAATTTACTTTTACTAAGCCTAAAACACCATGTATCCTATAGATAGAGTCTGGCAAAACTGGATATTTGTTGAAACTCACGTCAATTAAATAATACATTAATTGATTATAGACCCGTGTCCCCTTCTCCCGCCACCTCCCACCCCTCCCCGATTTCACCATTTCAGTCAGTTTCTAATGAGCAGTCTTTTCTGTTTGGTTGTTTTTTTTAATATGCATCCCTCTTCTCAAGAAATATTTACAACTGGGTTATTGGTGCTAGGATCCACAGATGAGGGGTAACATTCATCATTTGTTTTTCTGGGACTGTGTTACTTCACTTAATATCATATATCTTCTCTAGCTCCATCCATTTTTACCTGCAAATTCAAGATGTTGTCATATTATTTCACTCTGTAGAAACTCCATTGTATACATGTAACCACATTTGCTCTATCCACTCTTCAGTAGGGGCATTTGGGATTTCGGTTCTAGCTTTTTGCTATTAGTAACAGAGAGAGCTGCAATAAATATAGCTGTGGATTTATTTCTGCAGTAAGATGAGGTCTTGTGGGTATAACCCAGAGTGGTATGACTTGGGTCAAATGGCAAGCTTCATTTTTGAGTCTTCCAAGGGTCTCCACACTGCTTTCCATAGTGGGCTGATACAATTTACATTCCCACCAGCAAATGGATGGATATGTTCCCCTTCCCACAACCTCTCCAGCACCTGATTGCATTTGTTTTCTTGATCCTGGCCAGTCTTATCAGAGTTGGAGGATATCTTAGAGTGGTCTTTAATTTGCATTTCCCTAATTATTTAGTGACATTGAACAAGCTTTTTAAGATTGTTTCTCAGCCATCTTCTCATTCCTCCTCTGATTGAAGTCTGTATTCAGTTCTTAGCTCCATCTGTGAGTGGTTCATTTGTTTTCTTTCTTCCTTGGTTTTATACCTTGTATACTCTGGAAATTAAATGCTTTGCAGATGTATCTGCAATGAAATTTTCCTCCCACTCTGTTGGGGTTTTCTTCACTTACTTTATTGTTCTTTTGATGTACAAAAGTTTCTTTTTGAGTTTATTTAAATGAGTTCGCCATCTTGGTCAATGTCTCTTTTCTTGTGCAGCTGCTGACTGACTTAGGAAGTCTTTTCCTACACCTATGTCTTGTAGTCTGCTGCCAAGTTTTTCTCCATCACCTTCCAGATTTTTGGGTTTCCACGTTGGTTGAGTTCTATTGAAATCCATATGGAATTGACTATTTTACAGGGTGATAGGTAGGGTTTTTTTAATTCATTTCCTCTACAGGGGTGATCAGTTTTTTGCCACACCAACTCTACTGAAGATGTCTTTCCATCCATTGTGTCTCTTGGCCATTGTCGAAAATTATGGGTGGCGATTGTATGTGGCTCAGGTTTGGATCTCCAGTTTTATCCCATTGGTCAACTGGTCTGCTTCTGTTGCCCTAGTACCAAGCTGTTTTTTATGACTATAGCCCTGTAGATTAGTTTGATGTCTGGTATAGAGCAATCCACCCCTGTACTTGTTCTTTTCACCCAGGGTTGCTTGGGCTATTCAGGGGTCTTTTGTTTTTCCAAATTTTTTTTTTTTTTTTTTTTTTCCCCAAGCCTTGAATAATGCTCTTGGGGATTTGGATTGGGAATTTCATTAAATCTGTACACGAGGTTTGCTGGCGTTTTAGGAATTGGAAATTTTTACTATATTTATTTTCCCCAATCCATTGAGCATGGAGGTTTGTTTATCTTCTGATGTCTCCTCAATCTCCTTCTTTAGGAGGTTTTTTACAATTTTTTTGTTGCTAGAGGATTCATGCTGTCTTTTGGTTAGGTTTGTTCTAGGTTTTTTTTATTGTTTTTGAGGCTATTGTGAGTAGGAAGGTCTCTGTATTCCTTCTTCTTTCAGTTGCTTTGTTGTTGGTGTAAGAAAGGCTACTGATTTTTCTAGATTTTATTTTGTAATCCTGCCATTTACTGAAGTACTTAATCAATTCTAGGAATTTTCTGGTTGAGTTGCTTAGCATCCCTTAAGTAGTTGATTATGTCATCAGCAAAAAGGGACAGCTTTGACTTCCTCTTTTCCAATTTTAGAAACTCCTTTTAATTTCCTTTTCTTGCCTTATTGGCCCTAGCAAGGGTTTCAAGCACTATTCGGAAGGAAGGTGGTGACAGGGTTGAAGCCTTGCTGAGTTCCTATCTTAAAAGGGAATGCTTCTAATTTCCCCATTTAGGATGATATTGGCGCTCTGTGGTTTCTTGAATATGGGGCTTTTGATTACAGGATAGAGGACTGATCCCTTCCAGTACCAATTCCCTCTAGCGCCTTTTACAATTGAAGGGATGCTGGATTTGTCAAGGCTTTCTCTTTGGAGTCCAGTTGAGATGATGGTTTGTGGTTTTTGTCTTTCAGATCATTTATATGCTTTGATTATGTGTTTATTGATTTTCATATTGTTGAACCATCCCTGCATCTCTTAGGTGTGAATCCCTAAACTTGGTCATGATTGGATGATCTTCTTGATGTGTGTCGGTATCTGCGATTTGCCATTATCCTGTTTAGAATTTTGGCATCTGTGTTTCATTAGGGAGATAGGGGCCTATAGTTTTCCTTTTGGGTTGTATTCTTTTGCCTGTTTGGGTTAATAGATTTTGATGCTGGCTTCATAGAAGGAATCTGGGAGAATTCCCTCCTTTGTATCCTTCTAAACAAACTTGAGTAGTGAATGGTTGAAAGTTCTTTTTGAAATATTTTATAGAAATTCTGCCTTGAAACCATCAGGACCGGAACTTTTTTTTAGCGTTGGGAAGCTACCTTATTACATCCCAATTCTTCATGTTTTGTATGGGTCTGTTTAAGCTGTGGATCTTCTTGGTTGAGCTTTTGTTTGATTTCCCAGATTTCAAGATTATTCTCCATTTCTTCTAGGTTTTCAAAGTTAGTAGAGTATAAGTTTCTTGAAGTATTCCCGTACGATTGTCCAGATCTTTTCATTGTTCTTGTTTGTGTATTCCCTTTCTTCACATATTCTAGAATTTGGACTTGTTTCCTTTTTTTGGTTAACTGGGCTGGAGGTATGTCTATCTTGTTTTATTCTCTCAAAGAACCTACTTTTGGATCATGATTTTTGTATGGTTTTCTTTGTTTCTATTTCATTGACTCTGCTTGATTTTGATTATTTCTTTCTTGTCTTGCATGCATTTAGGGCTCATTTGTTGTTATTCTCTGTGTGCTGGATAGTTTTAGTGTTAACTTGACACACCCGGGTTTGAGGGAGCCTCATTGGGATTTGGCTTCCATTTGGGAATGGCCTGTTGCCCCGTCTGTGGAGTATTGTCCTGATTGTTGGCTGGGCCCTCCTCACATTGCCTGACAATAGTGTGCCACCCTGGGGCAGGTTGCCGTGTATTGTATAAGAAGGGCAGGCTGGCATGAGCCAGGGGAGCAACAAGCCAGTGAACAGCCATTCCTCCATGGCCTGCTTCAGCTCCTCTCTCCAGGTTCCTAGCCCCTGAATTTCCTGCCTTGGCTCTCTAAGTGATGAACTGTGACCCAGGAGGTGTAAGCTGATAAACCCTTTCCTCCCCAAGCTTGGTTTTGGTCATGATGTTGGTGTTTTGTCACAAGCAGTGGAAGGAACAAACGTTAGAAACAGAAATTGGTAGCAAAAGAGTAGGGTATTGCTGTGAAGACGCTGGACCTTTGGTGTTTTGGGGAAGGATTTTGGAGGCGTTTGGAAATTTGGGCTGGAAAGATTCATTGAATGCCTTAAAGATCATGGCTGTGGTGCTTGGAATAGTTTTGCTGAAGGAGTTTGTATGAAGATGGAAGCCTGGCTTGTGAAGTTTCCAATTTCAAAGGGGAGCAGGAGATCATCAGGACTGTGTAATCTGTGGGTTCTGGACAGCTGGGGCTTGAAGAATCAGCTGTAAGTAAACAAGAGACCAGACCTGAAATGAAATTTTTGTTGTACTGGGACAATTGACTCTGGTTAGCTGGGGCTGAAAGAATCAGCTGTAAGTAACAAGAGGCCAGCCATCACTGTGGTTGAATCTCTGGGAAGGAATTTCTTCAGGGTCAGCACACAGAAGCTGTGTTCCAGAACGGGCCTGAGCCTCCATTTCAAGCCAGAAGCAGGACTTGGTAGTGTGTAAGAGTCTCCTATATGGTTCCTATATGGTGTTTAAATTTGAAGGGGCCACAGAGAGCAGCTGAGGATTGGCACTGTGAGAGGTCAGGAAAGACCATTGGTGGAAGTGCACCTCGGTTGCAGTGAAGACCCCAGGATTGCAGGGGTCATGGAGAGAAGCTGAGGCTTTGCACCAGGAGAGGTCAGAAGAGACCATTGGTGAAGGTGCTGCCTCAGGTTCAGTGGTGACCCCAGGTTTTTGGAGATGCCAGGACCGTGGGATGACCACCAAGAGCAGCAGCAGTTGTAGAATGGAGTCAGCCTGGGCCACAGACAGCAGAGTCAGAGAGGGGGAGCTGCCAAAGCCCTTTGGAGCCCAGAAGATTGTGAGTGAATCCCAGGTGTCCAGCCTTGAGCTACTTTGTTTTTTTCTCCCTCTAGTTCTTTCTGGAGTTTGTCAATCTCTTCCTTTAGTTCTTTCCAAAATTTGTCATTGTATCCCTCTAGGTCCTTTTTGAGTTTTTAATTTTCTCTCTTTAGTTCTCTGAATTCTTTATTTTCTTTAATTTCTCTGCATAGGTCTTCAATTATTCCTCTAAGATCTGTTCCTTGGGTCACCTCCCGGGGGGATCCCATTCTGGCTATCTCCTACAGGTTTGGTAGAGCCTGGTGCAGGATTGTCCTGCGCCTTTCCCATGTTTCCCTTCGTCATGTCCCTGGCATGTGGGTTTCCCTTTTGTGATTCAAATCACAAATGTCTTTTCACTATCTTAGGGGCTGGTTTTGCTTGCCTCCTTCCAATGCTTTTTTTTTTTCTTTCCTCCTCCTTGTTTATGGAGTATTGTCTTGTCTAGGTTTCAGGCTTTCAATTTTGCCTATATATTGGATACTCAAAGTCCAAGTTACCCTTCCCTTCCTGTTCTGAAGGTTCTCCAATAAAAAACCCACTTGGATACTCTCTCACCAATTCCAGTTGGGGGGGGTATATGCCTGACTTAGCCCATGCCCTGGTACCTGCCTGGAGAGATTTCCGGGCTCCTGGGGCCCGCCAGCACAAAGGCACACTGAACCTGGCACCACCGCCTGTAGAGGCGAAGGTCAGCTCCGCCCAGACAGCTACCCCCCACAAGGGTCCCCTTGTGGGGACGAGACCCCTTTCCAGCGACCAGGAGTCAATCCACCCTAAAATCTACCTGCCTGGAGTGACTTCCCAAAGAGGTTTTCTTATGCAGCAGATACTGACAGAAATTTGCAGCTGGCCAATGCGCAGAGAACAAGACATTGCAGGATGCTTCTTCCTAAATAAGACACCTACTTCAAACTTCTACCTCCCAAGGCTCATGGATCACTGTGTAAGAGGAACTGGTGGGGATGGATGACCACAGGAACCAGTCTTTCAGATAGCTGGTTAGATATACAGGTGGACTCTCATCAATGGTGACTGTATGCACAAGTCCTACATAAGCTTCAACTAGACAGAATCCCAGAGAAGTGGCCAAGAAATCCTAATACAACTTAAAGAACTTCTGGTTATTGATGGCTGTGGGGAAGGGGAGAGAGACAACAGCATCTTATAGAGATGGGAGTTTGCTGGGCCCAGTGGATGCATACATATGATCGTATATACACTGGGCCAGGAGCAGTGGGGGAGGTGTGGAGAGTGGAGGCAATCTAAGCACTATTGATCTATACTATATGAAAATTGCAAAACTTCAGGAAAAATAGTTATTGTTTTTAAAAGGGAGTTTTAGAAATTGCTCAGTGGTTAAGAGCACTGGATCATCTTGCAGAGGACCCAGGTTACAACCATCTGTAACTCCAGTTCCAGGGAAATTCAATGCTCTCTTCTGACCTCCGTGGGTACTGCATGACATGGGTGGACTTAGATATATGCAGACAATGAACTCATACACATAAAATAAAAAGTTTTTCACTGGGCATGGTGGTGCACACCTTTAATCCTAGCACTCGGGAGGCAGAGGCAGGCTGATCTTTGTGAGTTCAAGGCCAGCCTGGTCTACAGAGTGAGTTGCAGGACAGCTGGGGCTACAGGGAGGCCCTGTCTCGAAAAGACCAAAAAATAAATAAATAAATAAATAAATAAATAAAAGTAATAATTAAAATATTAAAAAAGAAAAAAAGAAAAGTTTTCAGTTTCCCCTTCACTGTCTCCAACATTTATATCTGGATGTTATGTTTACTTCACGAGTTGCAATGATACCATCTCACAGGGGAGGTTGAAATGTATTCGTTACATGATGCAGACTGAATTTGTTATTAACTTGCAGTTTTTGTTCTGAGTATGCTTTTATCTACTCAATTCCTGCATTTTATATACCTTTTAAACTTCTTTTTAATGTCACTGTTTCTTTAAGCATCTATTTTCCACACATATTTCTAGAGTAAATACTCTGTAATTCAATTTCATGATGGAATTTTTCATTATGTGATTACTAGGATGAGCTTTTGTTTTAAAATACTCACAAAAGAGATATTTACTGAATTTTAAACTCATAATTCTCACTCATTATTATATTTATGATACTCTTTTTTCTTTTATTTCTGTTGTTTTTTTAGAGCCCCAGGGAAATGAGATCCCAAGGCCCAGAGCCTTTTATTTTTATGTGTATGAATGTACTGTCTGCATACAGCTCTGTGCACCTGTCTTGTGCAATGCCTTGGAGGTCAGAAGAGGGTCTCAGATACCCTGGAACTGGAGTTACAGACTGTTCTCAGCCACCATGTGGGTGCTCAGGACCGAATCCGGGTCCTCTGCAAGAGCAGTTGGTGCTCTTAACGGCTAGGCCATCTCTCCAGCCCTGAAACTCTTTTTTCAAAATGAACTGCAGCTTTGTTGATATTTCCTCAGTGTTGGCTTCATGTGTAAATTTCACATGTGGCTGATTATAAAGGCTAAGTATTAGGTGGTGATTGCATATATTAGTCATTTAATGTAAAACATGTTAGTTTACTGAAATTTGATGTTTCTTATTGTTCTAATATCTAGGATTTCTGTCGAGTACTAGAAGAGTTTGTCATACTTTCCCATTATAATGCTGCTACTTATTATGCCTCCTTGTAACTTTTTAAATCTGATATGGCCGGGCATCGTGGTCCTTTAATCATAGCACTTTGGGAGCAGAGGCAGGAGGATCCTTTATTAAGTTCAAGGCCACCCTGTACTACAGAGCGAGTTCTAGGGACAGCTGGGGCTACAGGGAGACCCCTTGTCTTTGAAAAAAAGGACCAAAAAAAAAAAAAAAAAAAAAAACAAAAGAAACCCAAATATAAAGGCATTTGGGGAAAATAAAATTTAAAAAAATTGATATTATATTGCTAAGTTTATTATCATAAAAGTTAAAGCTTATGTTATTAAGTAATGAAGATGTTTATATGCAACATTTTTTTCTTAATAATACTTTTGTACTGTGTAATTTATCAAAGGTGAAATATTCTGTTGCCTGGCTTGAAATTTTTATTCTTCCACTTTTTTGTTTTGAAGCTTTCTACAACTTCATTGCAGTTGGATCTCATAAAATGTATGCAATGCTATGAAGACTAATTTTTCTGATATTCTGTTTAACACATCCTGTCATGATAAGTGTTTGAAGAATGTATCTTTTACCTTCCTAATATATTGCATATTTGGAATTTGTTTTATATCATGAAATTATTAGCATATAGCTAGAATGTGGTATTTTCAAGTCTTCATTAATATACTATTTAGTCAGTTTGGTCCAGTCCCATTAATTATTTTGTTTTTATTGATGATTTGTTGACATCTGATTGACAGCTACATGGTACCAGCCCTGGGCATAATGGGCCCAGGTTATAAAATAAAAATAGCTAAGTAAGCCAGGGGAAGCAAGCCAGTAGCATTTCTTTGCCTTATTTGTTTTAGTTCCTGCTGCCAGGTTCCTGCCTTGGGTTCCTGCCTTGAGTTCCTGCCTTGGCTTCCCTCAGAGATGCACTGTGATATGGATGTGTAAGCCCAATAAACCTTTTTCTCTTTCTCCCAAAAAGAGAAGAAAAAAATATATGAATTGGTCTTACTTTTCAGGACCTGATAGTACAAATTTGATATACAGGTTGTTTATCCTTCGTTCAAAATGCTCCTTTCAGATTTTTAATATTTGTCTAGTGAAGCATCTTTAATCTGAAAACCCAAATCTACTAAGTTCTGAAATTCTGGGATCCTTTCAGAATTTGCATTTCCAGATTAAAGAGTTTCAGACTGCACTTACAATATTTCACCAGACCATATGAATATTTGTTGAGCTCTAAGGTAGGTCAGTTCTTTCTTTGTGCCAAATTTCTAACAAAAGGTTTTGAAGTAAACTCCCTGGAGGATTCTCTTCAGAAGATTTTGAAAGATATTTGATTTGTAATGCATGCCACAGATAAGGCTTTCTTTGAACTGAAGAGTTTCTGTCTTATGTAACTTTTGGTTGTAATACTAGAACTTGTAGTGTGCTTATAATTCTAACACTCAGGAGGCTGAGGATGGAGGATTATTAATTTGAGGTCATCCTGGGTTACATAGGGAGAACCTGTCTTTGTCAATCAATCAATCAATCAGTCAATCAATAAATCTATCAATTAAGTCAAGAATTATTGAGACAAACTGGAGTATGCAGTGACCTTTAGCACATACCTGGCTTGCAGGTAATATAGTCATGGTTCTTACCTTGGAGAAATGACATTTCCAGTAAGGATTTTTCAGTTAAGGCATGTCAGTGTTGAGCAGTCATACCAGTAATTTTAACAGATTTTATAGAAATAATTGCCAATTAGGTGTTATAAATTGTTGACTAAGAAACTGAAAAGGCATGTAAGGAAAAACGTACACATATATCATAAAATGGGTGCCATCAGTAGGATTAACAGAATTGGAGTTACTCAAAGATGATTAAGATACTTTAAGAAAGAGTGCCATTGTGCCAGCCAGGACGGAGAATACTCAACACAGAAAATTCTGTCTGGTGGGTAGGGACTCTGAGGAGGATAATGAAGCTGCTGTATAAGTATTTGAGAAATTGAACTAGAGTCAGTTGCTACTGGTGATAACAAAGTATCATCACCAAGGTGACTGACTGATACCAATAGCATCAGAAACCCAGCCACAAGGACCCTGTGCATCTTACATGTCGGGTCTCAGAGAACACTTCTGGTTCTTGATCTTAGAAGAAATTCTTCCCACATTTGTCACCCTGAGCATAACTTTACCTTGTATGTCTTTTATTGTGTTAAAGTTCACTCCTTTTTAATGTAATTCTAGATCTCTCCTTTTGAAGATCTCAGATGACCACCAGAAAAGCAGACCTTGGTTTACAGCATCCTATTCTAACATAGAACAGAACTGAGAGAGTTGTGGATTGTAGCTTAGATAGTAGCTCACATAATTAGTCCTCAGAAGACTGCTAAAAGAGGAATATAGGAAACGTCCTCAAAAGGTGCTAGTTAGTAACAGGCGTGACTGACATCCATTGCAAAACTCTCTCCTGTCACAAAGACTGTGCATCTTACTTCGAGAGAGAGGAGTTGAGGCGTCCCTTGCCATTAAGCAAAAAAAAAAAAAAAAAAAAAAAAAAAAAAAAAAATGTTCTCTTTTAATAATGTAGTAGCCTATTTTGAAGCTGGAAAGGTTACAGCAGAAGGAATGGAATGGAAGCTGGGTTGAGCAACAGTAATTAAGAACAGCTGGCCTAGCGGTTTAAGAGCGGCGACCGCTCTTACAGAGGACCCGGGTTTCGATCCCCAGCACCCACATGGTGGCCGAGAACATCTGAAAAACTTCAATCCAGGGAGAACTCCAGTTTCCAGGGACGGAGTCCGGACACCCTCTTCTACCTCCGCGCATTGCACGACACGGCGTGCACAAACCTACATTGCAACTACATTCATACACGTACAGAAAAAAAAAAAAAAAAAAAAAAAAAAAAGAAACAGCTGATACACAAGACTAATGCCAGAATGAGCACAGTATTTATGGAGAGTGTTCCTACATGAGCCACGACAATCAGTTATTCTAATTGTATTTAAAAGTAAAGAGAAAGGTGAAAGTGATTTTTGCTCAGATGTCATTACTAAGTCTCATGACACAGACTTTGCTCAAGCAGCACGTGCTCAGCATGGATTTTTTTTTTTTTTTTGTCCTTTTTGAGACCAGGGGGACAGGGTTCTCCCTCTAGCTCTGGCCTGTCCTGAAACTCACTCTGTAGGGACAGGGCTGGCCTTGAACTCACAGAGATCTGCCCACCTCTGCCTCCAAGGACTGGGGATTAAGCAAATGCTTAAAGAGGAGGATGTTAGGGCTGGTCACTCCTGCCAGTTATTTGAAGCAAGAAGTTGTAGAGTAGTTTGGCGATGTTGATCTGTTGCATATTAATGGCTTATAAATTTTTTGATTTTATGAAATTAACCAAGAATTAGTTGTGATGACTTCTATTTCTTCTATTCCCAGAAAGGAGAGAGAGAGAGAGAGAGAGAGGAGAGAGAGAGAGAGAGGAGAGACCATAAAATAGATTATTGTTTTCATTTTCCACCTGGATACATAGGTATGAGATCCCAAACTGGTGGAGTGACTCGATATGAATTTAGCAGCACCAGAGAGAACAGCTTTAATTCGGACATTGTTTTGTGGAAGGAAGAGATAGCATCTGCTAATTTTCTGCTTTTCTTTTCAGAGTTTCCAAGATTATAGAGATTCAGGACTGGCCTCAAAATGAAATGGAAGGCAAGAAACTAAGAGGAGCCTAGGACAGAATCTAAGAAACCGGCTTATGAGACCTGTGTGTTCCAGCATCACAGTTGGGTCACTTAGATGTCTCCTTTTACGTTTCTACACAGGAGATGCCAGTGCATCCATGTGTTCAGTCTTGAAAGTTACGCGGATGGGGCTGGAAGATGGAATCCTATGCGGCTTTAAGAGCGCCGAACCGCTCTTACAGAGGACCCGGGGTTCGAGATCCCCAGCACCCACATAAAAAAAAAAAAAAGCCGTCTGAAACTCCAATTCCAGGAGAACTCCAGTTCCAGGGGGATCTGAGACCCTTTTCTGACATCCGCGCTGGCACGTTGGCACCGACACGGAGTTGCACAAACTTGCATGCAGGCAGTAGTACATTTATACACATACAGAAATAAATAAAATTAATAAAAAAAAATTAAAAAAAAAAAAAAGAAAGTTACGCGGATAGAGTTGACAGAACCCAGTCTATTTCTTCAGATGCTGGAAGGAGTTTGGACTCAGAACAGAGCGTGTCATCACTGTGCTTGGTGACTCCACTGAAGAAACCACAAAGACAATCAAAGATTACTTCCCAGCCATGATTTTGGGTGATGATCTGAGATTCAGGTAACTGAAAAATCCATGGAAGATTAGAAAGCACAAGTGAAGTTTTAAGAAATTGAGTAACATTTTTTGGTGTGTTATTATGCAATTAGTAAATTTCGGAAAAAATTCATTAAGTGCCAGTGCAGTTTAAATTAGTATTCAAGGAGCATAGAGAAAAGAAAATTTTACAAAGTAGCAAGAAAAATTTGGAAATGGGGATGGACATATAACACCCAAACTTATGAGACACAATTGAAGCAGTTCTAAGAAGAAAGCTTATGCAATGAACAGTTATGTCAAATATAAATGAAGATTCCAAAAAAAAAATTATTCTTGGGGACCAAGGAACACTAAAGATATCCCTAGCAGAATTCGAAAATTTTAAGGTCCTGAGAAGGACAATGAAGACAACAGAAGATGGAAGGACCTCTTTGCTCATGGATTGGAAAAAAAAAAAAAAAAAAAAAAAAAAAAAAAAAAAATGACCATCCTACTCAAAGCAATATACAAATTCAAGTACAATCTTCAATTTTAATATTCACAGACTTTTCTTCATATGAATTTGGGAAAAAAATCTTTAAAATTCAATTAATGGCAGATACATAGATACCTTGAATTACTAAAGCTATCTTAGTGCTACTCTGACGACCCTAAAAACACATGTCCCAGAGGGACATTACCATTCCAGACTTCGGAAAGTACCAACTAGTTACCAAGGGCTTGTCAATAAAAACAGCCTGGAAAGACCAAAAAAAAAAAAAAAAAAAAAAAAAAAAAAAAAACAAAAAAGCTGGGCATGGCAAGGAATGGGAGGTTGGATCTCTTTGACTTTAAGGCCATCCTGGTCTTACAGAGTGAGTTTCCAGAACAGCTGGGGGCTACAGGGAAGACCCTGTCTGAAAGACCAAAAAAAAAAAAACTCCAGCTGGCTACTTCACACAACAACTACACTGTTGATCAATGGAAACAAAACTGAAGATCTAAAAACATGGCACATGCAATTTCAGCCACCTTCATACCATTTGACAAAGGGGCCAAAGAGTGAAAGAAGTACCTTCCAGAAAATGGTGCTTGGCCAAAACTGGATCTCACCACTTGTATTAAGAATTAAAGCTAACCTCTACCTTTCACCACTGTACAAAATTACAATACTCCAAATGGGTCACTGTTGTGTTGGATAGCTTTATTGTCAACTCATATATTATTCAAGCCTGATGCTATTATAGATATAACTTGAAAGGTATATGTCTCTATTTTCCTAAGTTCTTTGATTTATGAGAAAGAATCAATCTCTTCTTTTAGAGTACATAAAATATCATCAAACTGCTATAACATGGAATGTGAAAATTATATTTCTTTGTGCTTGCATGCAAAATTACTGGTAAAATGTGAATCTTTAAACATGTTTTGGGAATTAACCTATAGCTTTATTTTCAGACTCTCTTGTAATTTTGGTATATATGTTCAAGCAGTATATTATACTAATATATATATATATATATATAGCATATTTTAGGGGTTAATATAAATTGAAAACGAAACACAACAATAAAAAAGAAGAAATAGAAAGAAATATAACTAAACTGACCTGTTATAATCCTCAAAACTAAAAATATGTAATTCTATCTTAGAACATAAATTTTAAATACCATGTCTACTATAATGTCTTAATATTGACTACTGTCGGGGCTGGAGAGGTTGCCTAGTGGTTAAGAGCGCCGACCGCTCTTACAGAGGACCCGGGTTCGATCCCCAGCACCCACGTGGCGGCCGAGAACCGTCTGAAACTCCAACTCCAGGAGAACTCCAGTTCCAGGGGAATCCGAGACCCTCTTCTGACCTCTGTGGCATTGCACGACACGGGTGCACAAACCTGCATGCAGACAGTACATTGATACACATACAGAAATAAATAAAATTAAAAAAAAAAAACATTGACTACTATCAAAACTGTCCTACCATGCTTTATCAATAATGTAAAATTTGTTAATCCCACAAAAACATTGTGTATGAAATATACAAAAATTCAATAAAATATAGATTTAAAAATAATACAAATATAATAAAGAGAAAAAATCAACATTGTATATCAAAGAGCTCTCATAAAAAACAAGCAAGCAAGCAAAACCTAGAAAAAGAAAAATATAACTCAACATTAATAGAAGGAAGGAAATAATAATGATCATAACACAGAATTGGATTAGAAAAAAAGATTGAGGTATTTAATATAAAATCAACAAATAATTAATAGGCTAAAATGAAAGTAGACTCTAATACAAATACTACAAAAGACCATAAAAGAATAATAGGAACAATTATGCAATAAAACTTGAATAAACCTAGAAGCAGCTACATTTCCTGACAAATACAACCTGTCAAAACAAAGTCATGAAGAAAGGTATATCTGATCAAATTAGTAATAAGCAAAGAAATTAAATTACTAACAAAAATCCGCCTAAAATACCAGTACCTGATAGTATCACTATTTTTTTGAAATACAGTCTTGACATTTATTGATTTTAAACTTATTTTTTAAAATATTTAGCTGTTACTGTGTATGTGTGTTTTAGCATGTGCATGCTGGCCTTGTGTGTGAAAGTCAGAGGGCTGCCTTGTGGAGTCTGTTCTCACCTTCCAGCTTTCTGTCAGTTGTGGGATTGAACTGAGATTGCCAGGTTACTTGCCAACTAGCCAGATGACCTGAGTTCTATCTCCAGGATCCATATGATGCTAAGAGACAATGAACTCTTGTAAATTGTCATCTGATGTTATCACATACCTATGGCACATATGCACCAACACACATGCATAAAACAAATAAATGAAAAAAAAATTAAAAAGAAATATTGGCACTGTGAATACAACCTATTATATTCTGTCCTTTTTTCTAAATGTCATTGATGGTATATTTCTTTTTTCTTTTTTCTTTTTTTCTTTTTATTGACATTTTGTATATTTCTTTATTTTTATTTTTATTGATAGTATCACTATTGAATTCTGTGGTGTATTTAAAGAGCTTGTAACAATCCTGTGTTAGCAAAAATTGAAGAAGTCTTCCAAATTTATTTTATGAGAGCATTAATACTGACCCAAAGTGGGAGGACACTACAAGAAGAGAAGATTACAGGCCAGTATTGCTGTAATATAGATGTAAAAATTCTTAACCCACTACTAGCAAATTGAGTTCAATGTTACATTTGCCATGATCAAACTACAGTAAGCCAAGGAAACAAGAATGTTACAGAACACACAAATCAATAAATGAGATTAAAATCTCATCCTTAAAATCAATAACCAAGACAATAAATATTATTCCCTCATATGTGTAAAAAATTCAGTAAAATTCAGTGCCTCTCATGATAAAAATTCCCAAAAATTTAGGTAAAGAAGAAATGAGTTACAATACAATACAGGTTACCCCAAATAAGACTGTAGCTGTAATGTCATGCCAAACTGTGAAAAGTAGAAAGATTTTCTTCTAAGACCAAGAGCAAGTTAAGTACATCCACTCTTGGTACTTTCTTCAATATGATTCTGGAAGTCCTTTCTGGGGCAATTAGGCAAGGAGACAAAATTCATCCAAACTGGCAAAATATTAGAGAAAATTTGGAGTAGTGATCCATCATGGGTATGTATGCAGAAGATTGCACATCAGCATATTGAAGAGGTACTGGCAATCCTGAGTTTATTGCAGGGTTATTCACAAGAGCTAAGACACAGAATCTACTTATGTCCATTGGTGCATGAGTAAATACATGAAATGTGATACACACATATGACACCCACACATACACCACAAACACACAACACACATCCACACATACAAGAAATACCACAAACACACCATAAACACCACAAATACATACACAGCACACATACCACTAACACCACAAATATACCATATACACACATACAACACCATACCCCACAAACATACACCCCCTAAAAATAAACACATCACACACACCGTAACACACAGCACATATCACAGCCCACAACCACAACCACACATGTGTAGGCTAAAAACATATACCCATTCCCCACGCAATGGAGCAACAGCCTCAAACCCAGGAAAATATTATAATTTGTGATAATATAAATAGACCTGAGAGACACTAAATGAAATAGGCAAAAAATGATAAATATTGCATTATCTTCCATGTGGAATGTAAACACCACCTGTAACTCACAGAAACAGCAGCTAGCAGAGGCTGGGAAATTTATTGGTATGCTGGGGCTGTGCTGGTCAAAAGGCACCAAATTATAGTTATAGATGGAAAAGGAGCTCTGGCAAGGTGACTCAGAGTAATGGCACTTGCTGCAAAGGTTGAAGACCTAAGTCGAGTTTCAGTCACAGGGATCCACATGGTGGAAGGAGAGACACGACCTCTACGAGTTGTCCTCTGATCCTCAAGAGCATGTGCATACCACGCACACAATTAAAAATAAGAAAAGATGATCTTTAGGTCTGTTTTATATCATGGTGACTATAACCAATAGCAACATAATTTTATATCTGATAGTTACTGAGAGTCTACTGCAAGTGACTGAAGAAACATGATGTCAGGAAATGAGTATGTTAAATAGTTTGACTTATCCATTCTACAGTGTGTACGCACATTACATTTCATGTTCTCTGAAATAAATGTATAATATTTACTTGTCAGCTAAATGCATTTAAAAAGACTGAAAGAAAAATTAAGGTAAAATTATAAATGTGGAATATTTTAATAACTATGGTCTGCAGTACAGAAAAAGGCCATTCTTTGATAGGATTTATTAGCCCCACTATAATACCTGTGATGTAATATCTTTTCTTTTTAAAAAAATTTTTTGATAGAGGGTCTCATCGTGTAGCCCAGGCTGGCCTCCAATTTACAGTTACCCTCCTAACTTGGATTCTGCAGTACTGACTTACCACTATGCTTGGCTTCTGTGTAATGCATATTTATCTTTTAAATTTAGATTGCTGATATTTCTTTTTCCACACATAGATGTCATTACACTTTTTTCTTATTCACATCCTTCTCCCACAGTCCCCCTTTGCTTTCATGACACATCTTTCTTCTCCTGTCCTCCTTCTTTGGAGTGTCTTCTTACTTCCTTGGTTTTCTGTCTACCCACACTGTCACTCCAGTGTCACACTGGATGAATATGTATTATGCTCTGTGGCATGAACCCCTCCTACACATTTTCAAAAATAAAAGTGAAAAAATATTATAGAGTTTCAAGGCATGTTGGTGCATGTCTTTATTTAGTCCAGCACTTGGAAGGCAGAGGCAGGGGAGTTGCTATGAGTTCTGATCTACATAATGAGCTCCAGGCCAGTACTGCATATTGAGCTCGCGCTCTCTCTCTGTCTCTCTCTCTGTCTCTCTTTCTCTCTCTTTCCATATGTGTGTGTGCATATGTATGTATAGTCTATTCTGTTCAAAATTTTCAAACTACTCCTTATCTAGTTCATTATATATTATTCTGATATAAATTTTAATCAATGATGGATGTTCCTTACTGTGATTATCATATCATATTTATGTCTGAGATTTAGGCTATTACATATGTAAGGTATTTCTGCTTTATAAATTAACCTTGTAGTTTACATATTTATTTATATGTATTTATTAATAAGTAGTTTTATAGCTTTGATATTTTTATTGAAATTTTTATGTGTTTCATACATAGTTTTTCAATCAGACTTTTTTTTGGGGGGGTCTTTTCAAGACAGGGTCTCCCTGTAGCCCCAGCTGTCCTGGAACTCACTCTGTAGACCAGGCTGGCCTTGAACTCACAAATATCCACCTGCCTCTGCCTCCCAAGTGCTAGGATTAAAGGTGTGCACCACCATACCCGGCTTCAGTCAGTCTTAATTGTCATTATACCTGCTTCTCCCTAGGCACCCTCCCCCCACCCTCCCCTCCCCCCAGAGTTCACATCTTCTGTCATTTGTACTAGAATCCATTGTGCCATATTAATCTCCCCACTTACTTCTCAGTGGACATGGTCTGCAAATACTCATGCCTAGGTGACACGTCAATACAACCTCTACACACAAGACCCAAGCATCATAGAACAAGGACCCTAGAAGCCATTAACTACCTTTTAACTCTCGTTAAGGAAGCTCTTCCATGCAGTAGGAGACCAGGATATTTATTTATTTATTTATTTATTTATTTATTTATTTATTTATTTATTTTTTATTGGTCTTGTCGAGACAGGGTCTCCCCATAGCCCCAGCTGTCGTGGAACTCACTTTGTAGACCAGGCTGTCATTGAACTCACAAAGATCCGTTTGCCTCTGCCTCCCGAGTGCTAGGATTAAAAGCGTGCACCACCACGCCCGGTTATTTTATTTTATTTTATAACAAATCCCTAGAAGTAGAATTGGTGGACATATAATGGGTTTTGATACATATTGTAAAATCACTGTGTAAAACAATATTGCAGGTAATATTTTCCCCAGGGGCATGCAAGTACTCACTTTCCCTCATTGTCATGAAAACAAGGGCTTGAAGCCAGGGTAGGCATTAGGGTAGCAGTCCTTTTCTTTGATTTGCATGTAGTTGCAGTATGAGAAACATGATTATTGTTCATGCTATTTTTTATTCTGTGTATCAGCTTTCCTACAAAAAAGAATTTTTTTGCCAATTTTCTTGCTGGCATGTTCATCCTTTCTATGTAAGAGCATTTTTGTGTTAGGAATAATGAACCATTGTGTGTTATTTATGGTACATCAATTTCCTTCCAGTGTCTGCTTTTCAGATTTTGGTTTTGGAAGTTATTGTTGCATAAACATTTCAAATGTTTATGTGAGAAAACCTATCAGTCTTTCACTTTATGCTCCCTTCTCTTTATTTCTATGTTTAGAAATGCTTTCTCTACTCTGAGAACGATATCTAGCTGAAACAACAAATAAAACACTGTTTTATAGCTGCTGCTATTTTTAGTGGTCCTACTCTGGAAGTGTGTACCCTGTGAGTAAGGTGAAAAGGGAAAAGTAGGGGAGGCACACTAGGAAAGGAGGTGTGTCCCCTGAGGAGTCCCTGCTGTGGAGACACTCATCTCTGATTACGCTCCAGTGCCTTTTTTTTCCTAGTAACTACAGGCAGAAGGACTGATGAGCAGAAAGAAGAACAATCAGCATGCTTTAAATGATTGCTCTTTGCAAGAACTGTAAAGATTCATAGCATCCATGTAATTTCTGCCTCTGTCATGGGTCAGCCTCTTGGGGACCATCCCTGTGGTGCTCTGAGGGTGACTCTTAGCTGCTGTGCATCTTTCTCATCTGGCTATACCCCAGAGGGGAGATCAGAGGTGCTGAGAGAACTTATTCTGCCTTGTGTGGGAAGGGAAGTCATTCTTCTGTGCTTTCTGTTTCTAACTCTTCTTCCCAAACAACTTTGCTGAAAACCAAAACACAGACACAAAGGTTTTCTTCACAAGTGCTGGGTTTTCATGGTACATTTGTTCAAGAATGAAATTTATTGGGCCAAATTGAAGAAACTGGATGGTCTGGGTGCTCTCTACTCTGAGCCCCGAGGCAGGCTCTGTGCCTCCAGATCTGAGGCAAATCCCTGCAAGTATCATGCTAAATTAGCTTTGATTTTGTTAGTTATGATCAGAGTTCTTTGTTATAGAAGTTACTTTTAGGATTTTACAAATAATCAGTAGAGAAAATGAGAATCAGAGAATGGACCATGTATAGTGTAAATATGTCATTTTAATTTCCAGTTTATAGCTGAGGTCTTTACAAAATAGCTGAACTTTGCTTGTGGGATCCAGTCAGCATATTGAATCCTGTAAGGAGACTGTCTTTATCTACGTGCTGTTTTGTTTAAGGATAGAGCACTGGTGAAGATATAGCCATGCTCTTGATGTGGAAGGGACGTGATTGAAGTACTTTGCTATCTTCCATATCTACAATAAATAGATATCAAGCATAAAATAGTTCTGAATGATGGTAAGACCTGAAACAGTAAGTGAAGGGATAGAGTGCAGGCACAAACCTTTTGCTTTTGAGCAGCAGTAGCTGGAAAAACAAACCTGACACTTGTAACTGCATAGTTTATTGCTTATAATGACAACCAGCGACTGTGGGAGAAGCTGTGGGTCAGCGGAGTCCATCTGTTTTCAGAGAACACACATATGCCTGAACATTTCGTGCATAATTTATATCCTTTCTCTTTATGTCTTTATTCTTTTCTATGTCTCCAAATCTCCGTCTCCCTCCTGACCTTTCCTTGTGGTGGGCTGACTAGACTTCCAGAACTCTGTCTCTACTTACTGTTTATTTATTTATTTTTTTTAACATTTTTTTATTGATGCTTTGTGCATTTCATACATCATTTTCCAATTCAGTTCAGGAATATCTCCCCTTCCCTTCCCCCCCACCCCCACCCCAACCGAGATCATGCATTCTGCCATGACTGTCCTGCATATCTCTCTCAGTTTTTTTTTCCATTTTTTATCTATAAGTGATAATCCATGAGTACAAGCATCCTTCATGTAAAACCAATTTGCAGGCTGTTGAGCCCAAACCCCCACAGCCCCACCTTCCAGCGGGGAGTGAGGGGTTGTATGTTCAATCAGGTTAATCAAATGAGGGTCCAGACTACATTGCTGTAGTTTCACCCTTCACCCCAATCGCAGCCCTTACATTCTACCATGCCCCCTCTTCCACAGATTATTCCCTGGGCTTAGAAAAGGGGCACAGGTGGATGAGAAGCAGAGCAGTCCACTCTCTCTGGAGCTGTTGTCTTGGATTTTGGTCAATTCTGGCTGTTTCCTTTCATGGGCTGACAGTCTGTCCAGGAATAACCTTTCGATCCTACTAATGAAGCACAAGCAATTAGATATATAGGTACTTAAGCAGCATTAATAGTTATGGTAGGTTACTTTGGTATAGACACATATGTTTAGATGAAATGATGATCCACGAACTACATGCTGAAGACCTGACGTTAACATGGGAAAGATGCATTGAGACCACACATGCAAGTGTACAGATGGCCTCTGGAACACCGGAGAGTGTTACCAAGGGCCACTAAACCAATAAAGCAAATACGGGTCTCCTTGAGTCAAGCAAGACTCCACCATCAGCACCAGCTACACCTCACCTGCCTGGAAATACTGTGCAGCAGAGGCAGCCATATGCCTATATATCCCAAATCTAATTGGCTATTGGCTCTCTCCTTGGAGGAATGACCCATGGCTGATGCCACAAGCTTACATCCTCTACAGGTTAGGAGATATCATAAGCCACAGTAAGACCCTGTCATATTTAACAGGAAAAAATGTAGTTCGTGGATCAACATTTCATCTACTTACTGTTTATTAAAATGACATGTGGGTTGCTTATTATAACATCACTCTCATAAGGTAAGAGCCCCATCACTTGGGTAACATAGAATGTGGAAATCCTAGGCCAGGGCCCCGCTTCCCTTGTCTTTATGATCCCAGCAATGTAACTATTTCAAATTCTGAATATTTTCTGTGTCCTGCTTTGTGCTTGGCTCACCTGGATACTTTGTGGCTCATTTGTACTGCTGCCATTCTAACTTCTCATGCCTTAATACCTTCCACTGGCTACTTATATCAGTAGACAAAATTCTCAGACTTTGCTGCATATTCACTCATGGGCATTGATGGTACTAGACTCCAGCAGACCACTGGGAACAGGACCCAAGATTCAGTGTTTGTTTCTTGTAACTATCCAAATGATTTAAACATGCATCTGGCTTGAGTTCTATGGAAACAAATTCTTCATGTTCAGAGTGTTTGACTTTATATAGCTAGGTTAAGGAAACCACTCAAAGAAACACTTTCCCAGTCCCAAATTCTGTGCATCTCAGTGAACAGGATTTCTCCTATACAGTTAGAATGGCCATTCTGAAGTCTTAATCTAGTTGTGTGATATTTTTTATTTGTGAGTTCATTATGATAAAGTGATTTTATTAAAATAAAAAATAAAACAAACCACTAAGAACTATCACCACAAAAAAACAGTGTATGTCTTAGACAAGTGAGGAGGACATAATATGACATCATCTGAGAACTACTGGGGATGCAGAATAAATGTTCCTGGCATCATTCTGAAGAGTCAGAGTGTGCATTTTAGTAAAAGTCATCATTTTGTTCATATGCATGTTGAAGTTCAAAAAGACTTCTAATTAATACATCACAATCTATAACGTCTCATTTTCATCATTGTGAGCTAAAGATCACCATAATTGATCAGAATGAAACAAAATTAGTTTATAGCTTGTTCTAAAGCTGTGGAAAAGTGCCCACCAGAGGAATAGTCTGGCTCTTAGGTAAGAGAGAATTGGAAGAAACATATTGTTAGATTTGAGTTTGTGCTGTATGCTGTATGATTTAGAATCGATCTGCAGTCCACCTTAATCCTCCAAAATTATAGGGAAATGATTCAAATACAACCACACGATTGTATGCCAGCCCCTTCCTGACATCACTCACTCTGGAACCAGTGGCCTGTTTCCCCAAACCCTTTTTGAGCAGACGGACATTTGGAACCATGCTGTGTGGTATAGTAGTGTGTCAAAGAACTGATTGTTAGCTGACTACAGTAGTTCAGAATTTCACAGCATGTAACTAATAGGCACCACATCACACTGGCAACTGTTATTAAGCACGTGTAACATGGTTTTATAAAGGTCTAGACAAATTAAATATATGATTAAGTCATCCAAGAGATCCAGCTTGAGTGTCTGCTGCTGACTATTGTCAGGGAGAGCAGATGTGGTCCAGATGTGCAACTTGCTTCTGGTCCACATTTTGACCGGCTTCTATTTTCTCTGAGCAGCAAAACAGTTGTAGAACTATCCCAGAGTATAGATGGGAGGGGGAAGGGAAGATGCTCAAGCCATTGATGTTAAAGAAAGATTGCTGCTTCCAAGTTTGGTCCCTCTCACAGTGACTAAGACTCCCACTCTGGTCCCGGTAGAACTCAATATCATTACCAGGACTGAATCAGCTCTTGGCCCAAGTGACTGTTGTGGGTCAAGTACATATTTCTTTATACTGTCCCCAAATGTACTATTGTGATTTTTGTTAAAAACATTGGTAATATTTAGACTCAGTATGGGTTTAAGAGAAAGTTGTATGACTGACGTCTCACTAATTTCTGGGTTCTTGGCATTACTTTGTGAGGTGTTCATAAAATACCTCAAAGCTGTTCCACTGCTAAGACTATAGCAACTGCTGACAGAATCTGTCAATGGGGTTCTGTGGCTCAGTATTTAGCACATCTAATTTTCTTTACTGTCAGGCCTCTAGGTGGGGACAGAGTCTTAGAAACTCTGAGTAGGCATTTCAGCAGCCTTGGCAGCCAGGAGCAGGGCTCTAGGACCTGGTGGAGGGTACAGCCGGGGCGGGGGGTGGGGAGAATGTTCAAGTCTTGGTCAGTAGTTCCTTCAAGCTCCCTCTGTGGAGCTCACGGAGAAGGACCACTCCAAGGCTCTGGGTTCCTTCTGTTTCCCTGCATTTGGAGCTTCATTTTCTAGGATGATGCATAATGAAAGGCTGTTTTCATTTTCACTTGTCTCCCTTGATCTTTCAGCTGTGTTTCCTTCTAGAGCATTATCAGTGGGACAATTTGTTTTACTTTAATTTTTTGCATTCTATTTTTACTAAAGTCTGTGGAACATCTGACAACATTCAGTGTTGCTTTTACATTTTTCAGTAAGCTAAAAATCTCATTTCTAGTCCGAGTGCCTCCAAATCTCATGCTATCTCAGGACCACAGACCAATGGAGTATTTTAGCCTATTAGTACACATGAATGGTTGTTCTAGCATTGAAAAGAAGATTCTCTGCAAACGAGGTTCTGCTGTCGCTTGAAAAGTGTAACAATGGGCTTTAGGATGGAAAGTCTGAAAACCCGGACACTAGGGCCCAGTTGGGTGATTTGAAGGGACAGCTTTACCCCTTCCAGTTGTGGAACTTTGAAGAGTCACATTGTGCTCAAGTTCTAGAACCTGAAATTTCAGAGCAAACCATAATATCGGCCTTAGAGGCTTAGTAAGGCGAGTGAATGGGAAAATCCATGCAAACCCTGTAAGACAGTGACTGGGACACTAAAAGCAAATGAATGCTTATGTCTGAGCAATGGTGTATGTGTACAGTTTATGCACATATACTATTTGAAGAAATTAGTAAATATGCTGTAGCATTTTGGTGGCATGTAAGCCTGATATCTGTGGAGCAGTTTGAAGCATGGCAGGAGTCGATGTTTCAGCCTAGGCAAAGAGAAGGGAGACAGGGACTGCCTGGGCTACACAGCAAAAACCACAACTAAGATGATCAAACAGGAAAGAAAACAAAGTCTTCAACTGATAGGATGGTATCTACTCATGCTTTCAATGATCCTTAATTAAAGTCAGCTGTAGTCGTTAATCATTCCTGCATGTCAGGGCAGGTGGATGTTCTACTTTTAGGGAGTTGCGGAGGAGTCTCATGAGGAGGCATGTGAGCAAACAAAGTTTAAAAAAGTAGCTTTTTAATAAAGAGTGCAGATAGCTAGGGATAAATGCAGCCCATCCAAAGGCCTGAGACTGGAGTGTCAAAATACTCTACAGCTGCCTTTTCCAAGGGTCCTGGCCTGTGTTACATGTTGTCCTCATTTCTACACTGTGTTGTGGGTTAAACATTTTCCATGATTCCTCAAAATCCTGAGATTTATGCTTTAGATTATTCAGTTGCTTAAAACATCTTACTTAGAGTATCACATAAAAGGATTAAAAGGTGATATGCTGTAACTTATGGAGTCAGCATCATTATATCCCCCAAGCACTGGCCTCTTACTTTGGAAATATGAACAAAAGTTTTATTATGCCTTGTAATCCTGGCTCAGAGGCTCTATTATTTTTTAATGATAAACAGGAAACTTCACTTATGTTCCATTTTAAAGTTGCTGAAATTAATGAGAAATCATTGATAAATCCCCAAATATTCTTTTTTGTGCATAGGGAGACTCCTGTGCGCACACAGGCACACACACACACACACACACACACACACACACACACACACTTCCTTCTTCTTCCTAAAACAATTTTTCCTTTGGTCTTAGGGTGTCCTCTGAAGTGTACGTCTGGTGGTCCTTTAAATGTATGACGCGTTCTCTGCCTTCCACTAGATGTTCTTCCTCCCTGGACCAGGGCTCGCAGCTCTGGGATGCTGCAAGTGTCAGAATTGTTCCCTCCCAGCTGGTTGTCAATCTTAGCTTGAGCTCTATCAGGTAGGGGAAGGGAAGAGTGGAGAAACCTGGAGAGAAAAGAAAGAGATGGACTCGTAGAGACCGGGAATAATTCTACAAGGGGGAAAAAACTCGCTTTAATGTTGTAACTCAGGGTATTATATACATATCCTTGCAAGGGGGTTGGGACACAAAGAATTGGGGGCTGGGACAGACAGTTGGGACAAGCAGGGCTTCATGACTTTTGCTTTGCCCTAAGGTATCAAAGACAGTTGGGCAGATTTCACAGGATATCAGCAGGGGGCCAGGCTTGGAGGCTGCTTGCTGACTCTCTTAAGTGCTTCTGCCAAAAGAATGCCTATATTAGATAACTTTGTTTGTTCTGAAAGAGATAAATAAAAAATCTTCCTGCTCTCTGTTTATTGTCTGGCTCAAAGTATAATACAGATTTAGAAATATTTCCCCACAGATAATTCTGAGAATTGGGTAATGGGTGAAATTGTTACCCTGTTCCCCCTTCTTAAATCCTTGCCTGTGAGGTGCTGCAGCATCTCATCTGATGGACAGCTTCACATACTAGGACATGAAAAAAAAAAGTGGTAAACAACAACAGTGCAGGCTTGTCTTTCTCTGTGTAGTGGGTAAACTTGCACATTATTCTAATATAAATGACATTTATGATTGTAGCTGTCTGAACTTTCAAAAGCAGTAGCAATACATTGCTGCTTGGATTTTAGATAGGGTTTTTAATTCCAAAATTTATAGCAATATCCAGGGCCAATGAGGAACTAAAGCAAAGTTTTCATTCCTTCTAAGACCTCCTCTTTAATAGTGCTGTGCTATGTCCACACTAAATTAAAATCTGTAAAATTCTAGAACTGTAAACAAGTCTTGACCAAAGGAAAGCTTGTTCAATTCTCAGGCATCCCCTTCTTGATACTTGCAGGATCATTTGCTTCTCAAACGAGATCAAGATGGTGCCTGCTGTAACTGATCTGAGGAAACTCTCCTAACCTTAAATAGGACTCCTTTGAAAGGATCAATGTCTATTATCTCAGTTGCCTGGAAGTTTTGCTCTTTCCAGCAGGTTATGCTGAAGCTTTAAAGAAAGATGCTATTCCATGGGGATGCTGATGCCCTAACTGTTCTTTGTGTTAACTTTTCCCAGACAAGTCTATCATAGTATCTGTGTAGCAATTGTACAGTTTTGTTAGTGTTGACCACCTGGTTATTTGCTTTGAACACATACTAAGATCAGTGCACAGCTGTTTCTCCCCAGTTTGTCAGCTGGATACTTGCTGTCTGAGCAGTCCTTCCTCTTCTTTTCTTTCATTCCTTGTTTATTTTTTATTTTATTTTATTATTTTATTTTATTATGTTTTTGGTCTTTTCGAGATAGGGTCTCCCTGTAGTCCCAGCTGTCCTGAAACTCACTCTGTAAGACCAGGCTGGCCCTGAACTCACAAAGATCTGCCTGCCTCTGCCTCCCAAGTGATAGGATCAAAGGTGTGCACCACCATGCTGGGCTCCCTGTTTATTTTTAATTAGCACACAAAGTAGCAGGTTTCCTTACCGTGTTTTCATACATTGTTTCTTTTGGCTGACTCACCTCTCCTGCATCCTTTCTCCTATCTCCCTTCCTCTACCCCTGGCTGGTAACCTTGTGGCCATTATTTCCCATGTTCATTCCCATCTCCTGTCTATCTAGTACCCTCTCCACTCCTGTCCTTAAGTCCTTAAAACCTGTTCTTCCCCTTTCCTGGGCCCCTTTCTTTTTTATCCCCCTGAGACAGGATCTCTCTCCCTGTATTCCTAGCTGGCTTGGAACTCACTGCATAGACCAGGCCGGTCTGGATCTCAGAGAGATTTACCTGCCTCTACTTCTTGAGTCCTGAGATTAAAGATGTGTAGCACTATGCCGGGACCCCTCTCTACTTTTATGATTTATACCCACATTCATACCTATTCATATAAAAATCAGACTAAGGTCCAGATGTGAGAGAATATAAGTCTTTTTTGAGCTTGATTTACCATATTTAATGTTTTCCAGGTTAATCCATTTTCTACAAATTTTATTTTTTCTTCATAGCTGAATAAAATTCATTGTGTTTGTGTGGCACACTTTCCTTATGCTAGGCTCTCACTGATTCCATTTCTTTGTTATTCAACATGATTAGTTGCTTTTCCAAGACTTGGGGTTAGATTTGATTCTTTCAAGCACATGCTTTCTGAAGCTGCCATTGCTCTGTGATCTTCCAAAGAAGATGCATTATTTGACTAACCCTCCTCAAAGGGCTACAGGCAGGATTGACTCCAAAGTCTACAAGTAACTGAAATACCTGACATTTTGTGACATAAAATGCATTTTATGATATTTCTCTAATTCTTCTGAGAGCACCTCAGTGATTTTTCTACCAATGTTTTGTTAAACATTAAGATCATGTTTTTTTATAAACCCTGATTCTTGAGTGAAAGCTAGTAACTAGAGTGAAGCTTAGAAGCCTGAATCATGGCCTCTAATTTAATATTTCCAGGGAAGGTGCTACCTCTTCATCTAAACTGGGCTCACAAATCCATATTTCTTTTCTCTCTTTTCTCCTAAGTTTGACAAGAATGGCTCTTTTTGAACTCAGGCAGTAGCAAGTCAAGCCTCTTAAAGGAGATTATAGTGGGGCTGGGAGGAGGAGTGTGACAGTTATCAGCACTCAACGTGACAAGATCATCCATCATGTCTGCATTTAGGCTCAGGGTCCAGGCAGTGGGAAAAAGCAATGAAGCAAATAGAAGCATGGAGTCTTGCTGGATATATCAATGAATGCAATGGCTGTTAACCTCCTGCTGGAACTGTGGGTCCCAGGCCTTGCCCTCCTTACAGTGACTGCCAGCACAGATGCCTTCCTGAACTCAAAGAGTGTTCAAAGCTCTGCTCCAGTCATCACCTCCTTTGGGTTCTGTATCATTTTGTTACTTTTTTTTTTTTTTGCTTGAGAAGAGCTTTACATGTACTTATTTGACAAGATGGGAAATCATTAAATACATATTTTATTCAAATATATAATGGTATAATTGAATATTCTTTCTATTTCAGTGTTTTAAATTTTAAAAATGATGAAGTTTGGTAATACGAAATAAATTCACATTGGAGTTTCACAGATTAATAGACATTATATATCTCACAAAATGGAAACTGATAATTGTTCAGCAGCAGAGCCCTCCCTCTGAGTAATCATTCTGCTTCTATAAATCTGACTTCTTTAGGTTCCCTATATAACTAGTATTGTCTAGTGCTTGTCTTGTATTTATATAATTTCCACCTAATGTTCTCCTAGTTCATCTGTGCTATAGAAAGCTAGAGGATTACTTTTTATTTTAAGGTTGAAGACTAGTCCATCATATACATATATTATAATTCCTTTATCCATTTATCCTTCCATGAGCCTGTGGGCTGCTTCTATCTCCTGGCTGTTGTGAGTCAGATTTCAGTGAACATTTCTTTTGTCCAATTGTCTTTCAAATATCCTGAGGACATATAATAAATAATAATAAGTTGATCCAGGTGTGGTGGCGCACGCCTTTAATCCTAGCACTTGGGAGGCAGAGGCAGGCGGATCTTTGTGAGTTCAAGGCCAGCCTGGTCTACAATGTGCGTTCCAGGACAGCTGGGGCTACAGGGAGACCCTGTCTCGAAAAGACCAAAAAAAATAAATAAATAAATAAGTTGCTAACCCATTATAATAATAATATTTAGAAATATATATGAAATCTTCTTATTTGTGTGGGTGGGTAGGCAAGAATAAAGGTGTAATTTCAAAGCATGATTTGTGTCATTGAGTACTAAAAATGTTGTGGAGTTAGTGAGAATGAACTGCTCCCATAGCCTGATCCTTTTAAGATGCATTACGGGGCTGGAGAGATGGCCTAGCAGTTAAGAGCACCAACTGCTTTTGCAGAGGACCTGGGTTCGAGCCCCAGCACCCACATGGTGGCTAAGAACCGTCTGTAACTCCAATTCCAGGAGAACTCCAGTTCCAGGGGAATCCGAGACCCTCTTCTGACCTCCGCGGCATTGCACAACACGGGTGCACAAACCTACATGCAGACAGTACATTCATACACATACAAAAGTAAAGAAAATTAAAAAAGATGCATCAGGTGCTTCCATAGCCCATTAATGTGAAGAGAACAGACCCTCTTCTGACCTCTGCAGCATTGCACAACACGGGTGCACAAACATACATGCAGACAGTACATTCATACACATACAAAAATAAAGAAAATTAAAAAAAGATGCATCAGGTGCTTCCATAGCCCATTAATGTGAAGAGAGCAGACCCTCTTCTGACCTCCGCAGCATTGCACAAAACGGGTGCACAAACCTACATGCAGACAGTACATTCATACACATACAAAAATAAATAAAATTAAAAAAAGATGCATCAGGTGCTTCCATAGTCCATTAATGTGAAGGGAGCAGGGTGAACCACGGAGACAAGTGCTGGATACTGCAGTTTTGGCAAAGCCCTTTCACCCAGGGGCCATCCTTTCACTCTCAAGTGACTGATGTGCTTGTAGCAGGAAGTATTTATATTTGTTTTGTGTGGTATGTGCACAAGTGCATGAAGGTGAATGTGTGCATGTGTTGCACATGCTCTTGTGTGTGCACATGCACATGGAGGCTAGAAATCAGTGGAGTCAGCATTACGCTTGATCACTCTCCACCTTGCTGTGTTGAGACAGCCTTTCTGCCTGAGCCTGGAGCTCATCAGTTCAGCTTTGCTCACTGGCCAATCAACTGTACTTCAGGGACCATTCCTCAGGGCGGAGGTTGCAGATGCCCACCTCTCTGACCAGCCTTTTATGTGGATGCTGGAATATGAACGCAAGTCTGCATGCTTCTGTGTCAGCCACCTTGCCCACTGATCCATACATATCTCCAGCTTTGCATCTGAGACACTTTCAACTGCATTCCTGAAATGTACCTGCCTGCAAAATAAATTTATTGTATTTATTCAGGAAAAGTTTCTCTGTTTTGCAACACAGCTTGTTTACTTTTTTCTTCCTTATAATCTTCATTTTAGGAGACTGGATGAGACAGACTGAAATATTTGTCCTGGACATTTTTTTTCTGAGACATGATCTCCCTCTAGCCCCAGCTGGCCTGGAACTCACTATGTAAACCATGTTGGCCTTAAACTCAGAGATCCTTTTGCCTCTGCCTCCAAGGGGCTGGGATTAAAGACATGTGCCAGCATGTCAGCCTTGACCTGGATTATTATCTTTAGCTTGTCAAGTTTCTAGCTGTGTGATCTTGTGCTAGCTCCTTACCATCTTGATGTCTCAGTTCCATATAAGCATATATTAATAGAATTTACATATTTTAGTATATATTTTTGTTTGCATAGTAACATATACATTAGTTACTAATATTAAACAAAATTATGCAGGTTAATGTTTTTTAAAATGTTTGCATTTAGCAAATTGACAAAAATGTTTCCATTCAATCTCATCTTAGAAATCTAATGATTCCTGAATGCACCAAATCTGTGAATTTGGTCATATCTCCTACTTTCATGGAGAACTCCCATCTGTTTTGCATCCACTGAGATGTTATACATTTCCCTAAGCCCAGAGCAGGTGCTAATTACTACACAGAAACTTTATGGAGAAGTCTTCAAGGTGGCAAATATCTTGGAAAAGAAATGGTTGTGTAATTCTTATAAAGAAAGCATATTTTAGCAGCAAAGCTTTAATTTTTCAATTTCCGTGCCACATAACAAAATTAATACAACAAAGCTTAATGTTTCTTCAATTGGTTAAATGGAGATGTTTAAAGAATGATGTTACTTTCAACCTGGGGGCCATTATTATATTTAAATTGGCACTTCGATACCAGTATTCTTAGTTATGGAGAGAGGGGAAGAGAGAGAGAGAGAGAGAGAGAGAGAGAGAGAGAGAGAATTGTGGGCATGGGAGACTCACAATTCCCGTTGGTTCATTGGAAAGTGAGCTCATTCCTACTTCCCACATTGCTTCCTATATTTGGGCACTTTTTTTGACTGGACTCTTAAAGGTGTCTGATGCATTCACACTTTGTAGAATGTTCTCCATGGTCATTTCAGGGCTGGCTGTAACTCACCATTCTGATATTTCATCACAATACCTGCCGGACACTGTAGTTTTAGAGACCTTTGATTTCATAGATTACCAACACAATGTATAAGTTAATCTGCATCAATGGAATAGAACCAAGGAGCTCACACTGCTACAGATTCATGAATTTTGACAAAAAGGTAAAAAATACATTTCATAGAACAAAACAGTATATTTAACAATTGATGCTGGTTAACCTGGACAGCTACATGTAAAAGAGTGAAACTAGATCCATGTCTCTCACCATACACAAAATTCAACACCAAATGGATCAAAGACCTCAACATAAGACCTGATGCCCTAGACATGATAGAGGAGAAAGCAGAGAACATATTGGAGCTTAAAGGCATAGAAAATATCTTCCTGAACAGTTTATCTGTACTGTAGACATTAAGTCTAACAATTGACAAATGGGATCCCATAAAACAAAACAAAACAAATAACATTTTGTACAGCAAAGGACATCATTATTTGAGTTAAGAGGCAACCTAAAGAATCAGGAAAACACTTTACCAGCTATGTACCTGACAGAAAGGGTAGCATGTAGAATATACAAAGAACTAAAAAAAACTAAACATCCCTACTGGCTAGCTTTCTTGGTGCAGGAAAGTACACAGAGAGGAGTAGATCTGAGAGTTGAGAGGGGAAATACGATGAAACTCTCAAAATCTAAAAACACTAAGGGGGGTGGATAAAAAGGAAGGGATAAAGGCTATCTAGGGTCAGGCTATGATTGTGGTCTTGCGCAGTGGCAGCAGGGAGGCTGGGGCAGAAGTGACACACAAGGGTTCCCTGTCTCAGATGAAACAGAGTAAGTAAAAAATATTTATTCTCAAAACAGGGAAAAAAAGAATGCTCTTCCTAGGACTTCACAGAGACTTTTAAGTAATAGTTTTGGGGCCTAATTGGAATCTGTTTTTGGAGGTGGGCACATATTATTTCTTTGGGAATGATTTATTAACAATTTATCCATGGTGTAGAAGATATTTCTGTTGGATATGGAGTTCCTTGGCAGTCATTTCCTCCCAGGATTTTAAACATGTAATCTCACTATCTTCTCTCTTCCATGATTCTTAATGAGAAATCAGTGGATAATCTTACAGAAAGTCCCTTTAATATGATAATTTATTTTTCTCTTAACTGCTTTCAAGATTTTTAACAACTTCATTATAATTTGTTTAGCATCTATTTTTTTGAGTTTATACTCTTTCGTAGTTTATTACATTTCTTAAAGTTTTAGGTTATTGCTTGTCAACAAACATGGGGAAATTTGGGGTCATTAGATTTTCAAATTTTGTTTCTGCCTCTTCTTCTGTTATCTTTCATTCTTTGCTTTTCATTATGTATGTATTAGCATGCTGACAGTATCCCAAAGATCAAGCTTTGTTTCATTTGCTCATAATTTTTGTCTTGCTTCATAATCTAGAGGTTTCTATGAAGACTTTTTGGAGATGGGTGTCTCTCTCTCTCTAGCTATCTCTGTCTCTCTCAGTGTGGGGGCTGAATCCAAGGCCTCTTGCAAGCTAGTCAAACAGTACTTTCTATTACTGAGCTAAAATCCCAGCTTTTTTCCTTCTTTCCTTTTTTTCTTCATTAATTTTGAAATGGGGCTGCTCTAGGTGTGTCAGGCTGGCTTTGAACTTACTATACAAGCTAGGCAAAAGTTAAACTCATGATCTTCCTGCCTCAGCCTCCTGAAAAGCTAGAGTTATAGACCTGTGGCATCATATCTAGTTAGCTGTTTCATTGGTAAAATCTGTCATTCCTCTAGCAAAATTTTCACATTAGTTACTTTACATTTCAGGCTCACAATTTCCAAATTTTTATAATTTGTATCTTTATTGACATTTGTTGACAGATTTTTTTTTCTATACACTCATTTTTTTTATCTAGACATAGTTTCCTTTTAGATTTAAATCTATTACATGTTTCTCCAGTAACCTTAAGAACTGAGACACCATAAGAACAATTTCTATGGACTACATTTTTTCTTGTTTGTGGGCAATAGCTGTATTTCATTGACCATCTCTTAAAGTTTTAGTTACACTTAGATATTTAGAATAATATAAGGTTGAACTTCTAGAAATTAAGTTCTTTTCTCCCCCTGCCCCAAATTTACTGGGGCTATTGCTGGCCTTTATTTCTCTGTTGCTCTCTCTTAGTCTAATTGCTTTCCTGAACTATTCTTTAAAGCCTGGCTTTTTTCTTTCTCTTTTTAAAAATTTATTTATTGATGTTTTGTGTATTTCATACATCATTTTTCATTTCTGTTCAGGCATAGTCCCCTATCCTTTCCCTCTACCCCACTCTATCCCATCCCAGATCATGCATTCTTCCATAACTGTCCTGCATCCTTCAGTCTTTTTTTATGCTTAGGAATTCACATTTTTCTCTGTTAATTTCATATTATTCTAAAATATGGATACAAACTCTCCACCCATATACAGTAATTATAGAGTCTGAAAATAATTGGTGGGTGGATTCTAGAGTCCATTGAGAGATTCACATTATACCAACATATTTGCTTTCAGATAAACACATAAATGGACTGAAAGACAAAAACCACACGATCATCTCAATTGATGGAGGAAAAGCCTTTGACAAGATCCAGCATCCCTTCATGTTTAAAGTCCTAGAGAGAATAGGACTGAAAAGAACATTCCTCAACATGATCAAAGCCATATATAGCAAACCCACTGCCAACATCATCCTAAATGGAGAAAAACTGGAACCATTTCCCTTAAAGGTGGGAACCCAGCAAGGCTGCCCCCTATCGCCACTCCTATCAACATACTGTTCGAAACACTCACTAGAGCAATAAGACAAGAGAAGGAAATTAAAGGAGTATTAATCAGAAAAGAAGAAGGTAAGCTATCCCTTTTTGAAGATGATATGATAGTTTACCTAAGGGATGCTAAAAACTCCACCAGAAAACTTCTAGAAATGATCCGGAGTTTTAGTAAAGTGTTGGGCTACAAAATTAACCTAGGAAAAATCAATAGCCTTTTTTATATCAACAATAAACAAGTGGAGAAGGAATACAAGAAGATCTTCCCACTCACAATAACCTCAAAATTAATAAGATACCTGGGAACAAACCTAACCAAAGATACCAAATATCTCTATAACAAAAATTTTAAACCCCTGAAGAAGGAGATTGAAAATGACATTAAAAGATGGAAAGACCTCCAATGCTCATGGATTGGGAAAATTAATATAGTAAAAATGTCCATTTTACCCAAACTGATATACAGATTCAAGGCAATCCCAATCAAAATCCCTATGAGCTTCTTCACGGACTTGGAAAAAATAATCGTTAAAATCATATGGAAAAACAAGAGACCCTGAATAACTAAAGCAACCCTGAGTGAAAAATGCAATATAGGGGGGATTGCCATGCCAGACTTCAAACTATATTACAGGGCCATAGTCATAAAGACAGCCCGGTACTGGCACAAAAACAGACCAGTTGACCAATGGAACAAAATTGAAGATCCAAATTTGAGCTCATACAATTTCAGCCACCTCATATTTGACAAAGGGGCAAAAAACCCTCAATGGAAGAAGGATAGCATCTTCAGCAAATGTTGCTGGCAAAAAAACCCTGGCTTTTAAGTCTTAATGTGGTCACTGAAGTCTCTAACTGGCTATCTTCCACAGAACAATAGATTCTCTTTGGGCCAGGACATGCACAGACTTCTCTGCAGCTGTACTGATTTGTTTCTGCTACTGCAAGGGAGGTCATGCTTCTCCTCTGCTGAGACCCTTATTGATCTCCACTGGTACTGTGGATGTTGTACATGGGGCTTCTGGTGATCTACTTCTTTTATGTTGCAACTTTCCTTCTATTGATAATGCATGTAATCTTCTTCTGGTAAGAAGGCTTCTGTGAAACACTTAGATGCTAGGTCTATCATTTGATCTCATAGAACAGTGGATTTCCACATTTGCTGTTTGCTTCCTCAATCTCATTTACATATCGCATAGCTTCTGCATAGGTCGTCAATGACTTCTGAGTCATTAAATCCAACATGTCCTCTCTGACACTGTGGCAGTACAAAATACTTATAATAACTTCTTTCTTTCAACATCGATTTCCCTCTATGGCTTTGTGATTCAAATTTTCTTTAACTTTCTACTCTGTCATCTATTTTTCAGGATGATTTTCAGGTTTATAATTGACTAGGCCACTGAGTTCTAGTTCTTCAGCCTTCACCGTGACACTCTCTTTTCTTCTGAAGCCCGTGAGCTCATTGCTACTTTGCTTTCCATCGCTGTCTTCATGCAGATAAATTTGGCATTCATACCTCTTTTGAACTTTAAGTTCACAACTATATTATGTTCAATATGTGTTTCATTTACTATACCTACTGAACCTCAAATTTAACATATCCCATACAAAATTTGGGAACTTTCTCACCTTTTTATCCCTCATGTTCATATCTAAACAAAACACATAACCATCTTTTAAAATAACAAAACAAAACAAAAAAACAGAGAAGGATGCAGAAAAGTTACGGCAGAATGCATGATCTGAGATGGGTAGGGGTGGAGTGGGGGGAAGGGAAGGGGATATATGCTTGAACTGAATTGGAAAATGATGTATGAAATACACAAAGCATCAATAAAAAAAAAAGAAAAAATACCTATGTGAAATACTTGTAGTTAGCTACTTATGTCTTCTACATTCTTTCATTTCCATACCTAGTAACACAAGACAGCTGGTAAATTTGTCTCCCAATTATCTTTCTTTTTCTGTCCTGCAACAGCCTCAGTCCAAACCATCAATATTCCTTTCTGAGGGTACTCTTATGAATTCCTAACATTGAAAGCATCCACATTCATACCTACTTTAAGTCCGTTCACTTGAATACAAGCCAAGGATATCTATAAACATCAAATCTGATCATGGTAGTCTGCAAGGTAAATTAGGTTTTGCTATGAAATATTTACATCTAAATACACAATTCTCATATTTCACATTCAACAAATTTGTACATTGTTTGTGTTTCTACCAGATGTGATATCACTTGGGACAGGACCCAACTGTGACTTACAAATAGGTTTCTGTTGTCATACTTAGATAAGTCATTAGAAAATGAGAAAATATTTGATAGTTTTTGGAAGAGTAATTAGAAAACATGGTATTTTGAGCAAAGAACATCCATTTCTGGATGAGTAAATAGAAATATGTGCCAGGTGTGGTGGCGCACACCTTTAATCCTAGTACTTGGGAGGCAGAGGCAGGCAGATCTCTGTGAGTTCAAGGCCAGCCTGGTCTACAAAGTGAGCTCCAGGCCAGCTGAGACAAAGGGAGACCCTGTCTCAAAAAAAAAAAAAGAAATATGCATGATAGGGCCCAGAAAAATGGCTCAATGGTTAAACGTACTTCTGTTGCTCTTGCAGAGTGGAGTGGTTACCAGAAACCGTGTTGGGAGTCGCGCAAATACCTGACACCATTTTTGGGCTCTAGGGGGCACCTGCACATATCTGCTCACACACACACACACACACACACACTCACACACACACACTCACACACACACACAGGGTCTTTTAAAATGTGCAGACTGAAGCTCATATTTAACCTGTACTTTGTCCTCCAATATGAAACATCTGCTATTTTTTTGTAGCCTGAAACACTAACATTTGATGTTAGAAAGTTTTTTGTGTACCACTGTCATGGACTGAAACAGTGCCTTAAAATTCTTTACTAATTGTCATAAAGTTTGTACCTCAGTGAGGAAAGTTTGTAGTGGCTTCTACTATTGACACAATTCCATCCCCATTGACACTATTCCTGGATGTCAACCCATATGATCTCATGAAATATGACATAGAACACTGAGTTAAACACACTCGTGTTGTCATGCTTCCTTCTGCTGTGACCATTTGTCATGAGAAGAACATGCTTTAGGTTCCTTCTTGGCCATGGATAAGGAAGAGATAATGCCATAAAGCTGAATTCATCCTCTAGCTTAAGAGTGACCTCAGTTGACTCCCAGCAAAACTAGCCCATTATATAACCAACCTTTGAAAATACAAGAAACAATTTAATTCTAGTTATTTTCATTCTAGCCTCTGAATTTGGGTGTGCTTTTTCATATGGGCTGTTATTGCAGGAATATGTAAATAGTATAACAACAAACAGGTAAAATAAAATTTCCATGACACATTTTAATTTGGAATTTTAATTGTTATCAGATATTGTACACTGGTTTTAATTTTTCACATACTTGGATAAACTAAAACTATGGAAATCAAGGAAAATATAATTTGAAGGGAATAGTGTGAGCTTTTGAAGACTGTAAAAAAATACCTCAGTTTATAAAGAAGAAAAGTTTAGTTTTGTTCACAATTTTGAAAGTTCTTGCACATGAGCAATTAGACCCTGACTTTGGATCTGTGACCACAGAGCACAGCATGGCCCAAGTACTTAGAAGAATGAAGTTACTCGCCTCATGTCTCAGAAGCAAAGAGAATGAAGAAAGGGCTGGATTCTTAATGACTTAATAGTGTCTGATGTCCACCACCTCTCAAGGCTTTATATTTCCCCACCAGCTAACCTGAGGTCCAAGATTGGAGTGCTTGTGTCTTTGATGGATGTATAAATTCCACATTGTACCAGTGAGGTTAAAACAAATTTAGATGTTCAAATGAAGCTTTATTGTCAGTGAAGTATGAAATTTTCCTATTTGAGCAGAGCAGAATGGGAGTAGTGATAATACTAATGCATCTCTCAACTCTCACCAGTGAAGCTTCCTCATGCAACAGAGGGTGATGAACACAGAAGGCCACACCAGGTGTAGAGAATAAGAGACTGCAGAGTGTATGTCAATGGATAGGACTCCTATAATAAACTTCACCCACCTAGGGCTTAGGGACCATTGCAGAAGAGGGAGTTGAAGAACAGTAACAGCCAGGGTTAGTGCATGGTTACACAGAAACAGAGTCTTCCAGGCCTCTGGGAACTTGGTCATATGATCTAACAGCAGTGATGCAGAAGTCTCATGTAAACTCAATCAGACATAATCCCTGTGTAGAACCAGGGAAATGTGCAACAGGTCCAACCTTAGTCAAAGAACTATTAGCAGCTGATTCCTGTTGGGTGAGGGAGAGCTGATCTTTAAGGGAGAGACTGGATGAGCTGACTAGACTCCAGGGCATGGACTTGCACTGAGGGACATTTTGATTCACAAACTTGACTAATTTATGACAGAGTATCTGAATTCGTTGGGAGTATATGGGGGTGCAGATGGGGGAGGGTATATAAAGATGATTAAGATTTTTTTAAATGAAATGCACAAAAATTCTGTAAAAGTACACAAAAGATAATTTTTCCATTTTATGTTTATGATAAATCTATTTTTGTGTGTGTGTATAAGTTTGGTTGATAATGACCAGTAATTCCTTTACCTTCTATGTAAGCGTGGGATTACAAAGTTACTAGTGCATTTGTAAATAGCTAGCGTATCTGAAAAAGTTAGAGCTCTTATTTTGACACACATTCTCAAAGGGCTTTTCAGGTCTGAAAAAGTGTCAGCCTCTAATTAATTAGCATGCTCACAAAACACCAACAAGAAGATGAGGGAATGATATTGCAACTTGCTTTTCCATTTATGGTCTTTAGTTACAAAATAAATCCCTACTCAGCTCTGAATCATAATTACTTGTCAGTCTCCCTTTTACCTGTTCAGCACAAGTGAGTATGCTTCTTGACTGAATCAGAAGCTGCAAAGGGAGTGACGAAAAGGAGAGGGGACATTAAAACCTTCATTTTATTAAATAATATGCAGTGCAGAATAGATCTATTTTATTAAAACTGTGTTTTATCATAAAATTGGCTTATTTCCTGGAAGTATCACTTTACCCTGTGTCTTACACCAGCTTTTGAGGATGATGAGCATTTATTAAATTAAAATTAAGGATATGCAAAGAACCTTAGTAAGGCACAGAAGAGACTGAATATCAATTATCAGTCATGCTACAAGATGCCGTGGGTATTAGGTAGAGTTAGAGTAAGAGTTGAAGGTACAATTTTAATATACCTCATTCCAGCTTTTCCATATTTGGATAATGTGAATGTGGTAAAATTATATATCATTTAGTATGAGTTTTATGATTTCAAATAGAAAGTGACTTTATTATCACATGTGAACTCTGTTACCTCATATGAATTACATAATTCCATATTCTATGCATAATAACAATGCCTTGTGATTTTAAGTATCATCTGGATTGATAATGTTTAGGTGGGATGAGATCCTGACCCTCAAGACCACAGTTGACAGATGACTATATTGTCTTTTGTGCTTGTAGCAATTGTTTCAATTAAGGTGATGGTTCAATTGCTGTTTAAGTTCTATGCTGTTATTACTGGGAAAGAAAATGGGCAGAAAAATACAGGATTTATAAACTCAATTTCATTGACAAGCAGTTGGCTTGTTACTATTTTCAAAAGTGAGAGATGTAGATATGTATCTGATTAGAACTCTATAGTCAGTGGAGTCCTGTACAGCATTATTCAAAAGCTTATCTTTTAGTGGCTTGAGGTCATCTTAGCTCAAATAACTTTCTACAAGCATATTTTGAGAAAGCCCAATTTCAGAAAATATTCTAAAATGAAAATCTGAGTTTTCGCTGAATTAAGCACACATGTAGATTCCAGGGCTTAGTATTTTAAGACTATTTGAGACACCCAGCTTATTTACATATGGGAAAGTGGAGAAGGATAAGAAATAGTTGTCTCTGGAGAAGGAATAGTGAGAATTTTTTGGCTAATGTAAAAAAAAAAAACGTGCTTTGTGTGCTAAGGGCGATTGATGGATTATGAGCTGGGGTTGGCAGTGCACCCCTTTCTGCATTTTCCTGCCTCTGGCATATTGCCTTTCATTTCCTTCTTATGATCTTAAGAACCTCTCTCCCTCATCCCTATCCAATTAATTTTGTCATTACATTAGAGATCTGCTTGCATGAATTTATTTTTTTAATGACTTAGTAGATTAATTTGGAAGATGAGAGTATATTACTTTTCCTGTTGAGTAGGTAGAAAATGAGGTCAGCAATGGGAGTATAGTGGACTTGGTTCTGTGCCCTATGAACCCATAGAGCTTTATCATTCTGGGATCCCTGGCTTGTCTAGTACTCAGGAGAATCATGACATCACATGCCATCACTTTCCTGACTCTGTAGCATTGATTGTGCCAAAGTGCCTGAGTGCCTTTAAGGTCCGAATCCTTCTTCCACTGCAGTGTCCTTTCCTCAGGCACTCAATTACTTAAATTACAGAGTTAGTAGTGACTTTTCAATTTTCAAAAGCTAATTGAAAGCAGTCTTATGAGATGCAAAACCTGGGTTGCTCTGGGGAAATCTCTCCAATTCCATTGAAACTTTATAATCAACACCAGACATGGCCCCAGCAAATTTTAAAAGGAGGCAGTAGTAGGAAGGGAATTTAGTGAAGGGTTGTTGCTAATATTTCTAACTTTGACCAAAGCTAACTCAGGCTTGGAAGTTCACTACAGATAGCAAAGATGATTTCAGGATCTTTTTGGCAAGGAAGTTCTTGGTAGCTTAGTCCTAGTACTGGAAGCTGTCTGCTGCCTACCAGACAACAAGCCTTTTGGGGGGAGGGATCGAGACGGCAAACACATTTTAGAGAAAGATGTCCCATGCTCTAAAATCCTGTACTGTTCTCAGTTACTGTGTGGAACAGTGGCTTTCTGGTCATATTTTGTTCTGGATGATTCTTCTTTCCAATCAATAGTTGACTCCATTCTGAGTGAAAATTCTGAGGCAGAATGATTTTTATCTTGTTTGTATAGAGGAAACAACCACTGGTCCAGCACAAACTCTGATGCACAGATTCATAAATGGCTTATTCATGCAGGTATAAAATGTGCTATTTATGAACTTTTCATAGCTGATTAGGAACAAATGACACATGTTCATCTCAAACTGTATTAAAAAAGACCAGTCTTGGAACACTCATCCACTGCTGGTGGGAATGTAAACTCGTACAGCCACTGTGGAAAGCAGTGTGGAGAACCCTTGGAAGAATTGGAATGAACTTGCCACCTGACCCAGCCATACCTCTCCTGGGCATGTACCCACAAGACTCATCTTACCGCAGAGATACATGCACAGCCATGCTTATTGCAGCTCTCTTCACAACAACAAGGAGCTGGAACCAACCCAAGTGCCCCTCAACTGGTGAGTGGATAGAGAAAATGTGATACATCTACACAATGGAGTTCTATGCAGTGGTAAAGAAAGATGACATCCTGAGTTTTGTAGGTAAATGGCTGGAGCTAGAAGATACCATGCTGAGTGAAGTAACACAGTCCCAGAAAAACAAAACGACGAATGGTATCCCTCATCTGTGGATGCTAGCACCAATTACCTAATTGTATGGCAAACTGAGTAACACCAGTGTGATCTGAAAACAACTGTGCTCTTATATTGTGAATTCCTTAAAATATAATAAATAAATTTAAAAAATAAAAGCTTTTCCACGCTGTCAAAAAAAGACCAGTCTTATGTATTCATCAAATACACCAAACTAATGAATATGGATCACATAAAAGGGGCACACAGTAGGCACACGGCTAGCACAACACCAGCGCATGCCCAGCTGAGGTGCACCTGCCTTGGTGCTTTGCAACCCTAAGCAAAAAGAGCAATACAGGAGGGATCACTATATCAGACTTCAAACTATATTACAGGGCTATAGTTATAAAAACAGCCTGGTATCGGCACAAAAATAGACCTGTTGACCAATGGAACAAAACTGAAGATTCAAACTTGAGCTCATACAATTTCAGCCACCTCATATTTGACAAAGGCACAAAAAAACCTCAATGGAGGAAGGATAGCATCTTCAGCAAATGGTGCTGGCAAAACTGGATCATCATTTGTAGAAGAACAAAATTAAACCCCTACCTCTCACCCTGTACAAAAATCAACTCCAAGTGAATCAAAGATCTCAATGTGAAACCTGAAACCCTGAGGGTGATAGAAGAAAAAGTTGTCAGCAACCTACAAGTCATAGGTGTGGGGAAAGACTTTCTAAATCAGACAGTAGCTACACAGGAAATAATGTCAATAGTTGCCAAATGGGACCTCATCAAACTCAAAAGCTTCTGTACAGAGAAACCAATCAAGGAAGTGAAGAGAAAACCCACAGAGTGGGAGTTAATCTTCACCAATGATTCATCTGACAGAGCATTAATGTCAAGAATATATATAGACTACTCAAAAAACAAATGACTCACTCAAAAGACAGAGTAAAGAGCTGAACAAGAGACTATACCAGTGAGGAAGTAAAGAAGGCTGAGTAACATCTTAAAAAGTGTTCAACATAGACCAGGTGTGGTGATGCACACCTTTAATCCCAGCACTCGGGAGGCAGAGGCAGAGGCAGGTGGATCTCTGTGAGTTCAAGGCCAGCCTAGTTTACATAGTGAGCACCAGGCCAGCTGGGACTAAAGGGAAACCCTGTCTCAAAAATTTAAAAAAAAGTGTTCAACATCATTAATAATTAAGGAAACTGAACCACTCTCAGGTATCAACTCACTCCAATAAGATTGGCTAAGATCAAGAAAATAAAAGACACCAAATGCTGGAGAAGTTATGGGGAAAGGCAAACACTCATCCACTGCTGGTGGGAATGTAAACTTGTACAACCATTATGGAAAGCAGTGTAGTGTGGAGAACCTTTAAAAGATTGAAAAATGAGCCATCCTTGATCTGGCCCAGTTCCATACACTCCTATGGAATATATTATATTTTATTATATATTTACTATATATATATTTATTTATTATATATATTTTTTTTTTTTTTTTTTTTTTTTATTTATACATATATTTTTACATCCATGTTTATTGCAGCTCTCTTCACAATATCAAAGAGCTGGAACCAAACCAAATGCCCCTCAACAGAGGAGTAGATGACACAATGGAGTTCTATTCAGTGGTAAATAAAGATGACATCATGAATTTTACATGTCAATGGATGGAACTAGAAGCCTTTTTGCTAGTGAAGTAACACAGTCCCAGAAAAACAAATGGAAAATGGTTTCTCTCACTTGTAGATGCTAACACCAAATCCCCAGTTGAAAGTCAAGCTGTACAACATTATTGTTACAGTTCTTTTTATCTGAAAGTAACTGTATTGTTATAATGTAAATCTCTTAACCTGCTCTAGAATTGAGCTACCACTTATTTTCAGACTCTGTAATTACTGTATATGGATGGAAGGTAAGTATTCATATTGTAGAGTAATATGAAATTAAAGGGGAGGAAGTGTGAATTCCTAAACATATTTTGGAATTAACAGTTTATTCTCAGAAGTCATGATTTTGATGGATATATGATGATTATATAGGCATATGTTGGAGCAATACAAAGAGGAGGGAAAAACAATGTAAAGACTGGGTTAAAGAACTGAATGATACAGTTAAACTATGCCCAAAACAACAAGCCTCTGCAGTGAAAAACATTGGAAAGACTGAGAGAAAGATGCAAGACAGGTATGGCAGAAGGCATGAACAGGGGTGGGGTGGGGGCAGGGAGAGGGGAATGTGTCTAAATTGGACTGAAAGATAACAAAAAGAAAAAAAAAAGGAGGCACACATAACTCTAGAGTGTGGTGTCCTCCACTAACTGGTCATCTGACTATGATTATCAGGGAAAGAATCCTTGACTGTGCCTGTGGATTCAGGTCAGGACAGGACTCAAAGCTTGATGAAGTTCAGCAGAACTGCTGTCTACCTGGAAAGATCTGGTCTTGTGCCTCCCATCAACTCACCTTGAACCTACCCTTCCTTTGACTTATTCTACCTTGAACAGACTGGGTTTTCTGGTCTCCAGCAGCTCTTCATAGTGTTTTATCTAATAACTTTACAGTCACTCTCTTTACATCTGTGTCAGCTTTCTGCCTCTGCTTTCAGTAAGGCGTCTTTGAACTCTGGACCTTTTAAAATCATTTTGATAGCCATTATGTAGCCTATACATTACTGTATAAAGTGTAATAGGTGATCAGAGAGTTAAGATTCCAATAAAAGAAACAATGGTTACATTATCAAGTACAATCAGCATGGCTTGATAAATTTAAGCTGGTGATCCTAAAGAAGCTTGTGAATTTGTTGTTTCTCAACAAATTCTGATATTGTGGGAATGATCCAAGGATAAGGCCTCAGGAATCAGGACCACATGTGGAGTCAAGACCTCAGCTGGCCATCAAGAGATGTGGGAAGTCCACTCTTGAGCCCTCTGAAGACTAGAAATTTCAAGTGGGAAATCTGCCAAGTGCCCACCTTAAGTCCATTACAGAGGCAAAGCCACTGCCATGCCCAACCTCACATTCAGAGGAGGGGACTGTGGGGAATGTAGCCACTCAGAGAAGGTTGAAAATGCTGCCCAACACTAAAGGTCCTTCATCCTCCAATACCTGCACCATCAGTCCACTAGCAGAGGAAGGTTGGACCACGGCTTACCATTGGGGACCACAGACTATAACTCTGGCCCATAGTAAGGTACCACAATTCCAGGTCACTGGAGGGGATTACAGCCTCAGATTCACAGGAGAGGACCACAGCTCTGGGTCACAGGGGAAGTCCAAAGCTCAGGCTCATGAGAGGTGACCACAGATTCATATTCATGGGAGCTACCAAAGTTCCGGGCTCTCTGCTGGGGTTATGATTTTAACTACTTGGTTCCTACTGTTTTCCTGTCTCTTACTCTGTCCAATGATTATACTTGTGTTTAAGAAAAAGCCATTTGGGGCTGGAGAGATGGCCTAGCGGTTAAGAGCGCCAACCGCTCTTACAGAGGACCCGGGTTCGATCCCCAGCACCCACATGGCGGCCGAGAACCGTCTGAAACTCCAATTCCAGGAGAACTCCACTTCCAGGGGAATCCAACACCCTCTTCTGACCTCCGCGGCATTGCATGACATGGGTGCACAAACTTGCATGCAGACAGTACATTGATACACATACAGAAATAAATAAATGCCAGGCGTGGTGGCACACGCCTTTAATCCTAGCACTTGGGAGGCAGAGACACTCGGATCTCTGTGAGTTTGAGGCCAGCCTGGTCTACAGAGTGAGTTCCAGGACAGCCAGAGCTACAGGGAGACCCTGTCTCAAAAAGACCCAAAAAATAAATAAATAAAGTAAATGTCAAGGAGAGGTAAGTGGAACATGAGGAAAAAAGGTGTGCATTAGGTGAGTGTCATTCAGTGTTCAGTAGCTTTGCCAAACAGAAGACAGATACCTGAAGATTGCAGCTGTAGAATATTTTAATTATTATAAGGGCAGGAACAGTAAATAGGCCTTTTGCCTGTGACATTTGCATACACTGTGGTCATGTCTTGGGGCGGTCTGTATGCATTCCCACATAAATTCGTATCAATTAATATTATTCTCCTTTAGCTTATCATCTAGAGTAACAGGTTCCAACTTAATTTTTCCTTAAGTTTTCCTGAATACTTAATATGAGTCAAATCCTGCATATATCTATGTTGTTTAGGTAATTATTACAAGCATTATGAAGTAGGCTCAGTAAAAAAAAATTGAGACTACATCTCATACAGCCCAGGCTGGCTTCACCCTCCGTATGTAAGTGAGGATGACTTTAACTTCTGACATGCCTATTTCTGCCTCCTGAGCCCTGCCTGAGATTAGAGGTGCTTACCTCACACCTGGATTATAGGGTGCTGGAGATCAAATCCAGGTGTGTGTGTATGCTGGGCACACATTCTACCAACTGAGCCATAGCCCCAGCCCTTCATCTCCTTTCTACAGGAAGACATTAAGGGTTAGGTACAGCAGGTCATTGTTCAAGGTCACATGGCAGATGAATGGCAGACTAAGATCCAGACTCTTACCTGCAGATGCCAGAAGCATCTTTTTCTAAGCACCTTAATTACTTTACTCTCAGTAAAAACTGCACACTTTTCTCACCAGAAGATGATGCTCTAAAAAGGAATAGAAAGGAGGAGAGTCTTTACTGAGGTATGAGGGGGAATATGGGGTGCAGACAGGATTCAACAGTGTTGGAGATTACCTAGAGTTATACTGATTAATCTTGTCTCCATTTAGAGAAAGGATGCATGGAGGAGGTGGATTCTTTGAGTGTGTGTGCCTGAAATTAGTTTTAATTGAACATTTTGATTATATACCTGCATAGTTTAGGCTTTGAAATCCTTTTTAACATTTTAATTTTCACTAAAATGAATAACATTTTAAACTTTTTAGGGAAGCATATACCATCTGTCTAGAGTCCAATTTCTATGGCAGTGACATTTTTCCAGAAGTTATGCTTTTGACCTATGCTCATCCAAACTCAAATTATTCCATAATGGTTTCATGTTCTTGCTACGGTGTCTATATTTCTCTCTAAAGTGCTAGGTGGTTATCCTCTTTCTTGATTGATTCCTTGCCTTTTATCAACTAGACAGAGTGGAAGACAAGATGGATTTGAGCAAAGTTCATTCTGTAACTAGCTGAGGCTCCATAAGATATAAGACTTCGATGTTGATGTTAGAGACCTCTCCCCTGTAAGTCTACTCACTTAAGAAAAGTACATTCTTAATATTCTCAAGACATGTCTATGACCACACATCAGTATTTTCACTATTCTAAGATAAAATGTGAACACACACATATATGCTTTTATGAAAAGTTTTATGGAACATTGATTAAATAAAGATTGACATGGAAAGGTTTTATTAAATTTTTAAACTTTTGTAATCATCATTTTCTGATGTTTGTACTTAGAACCTTCCATAACCTCATTTTAAACAAGTATACACTTGCCCCCCCACATACACAATACACAAGAACACACATACATAAACACACACATACATACCTGTAACATTCTTTTCTGTTTTCCCGATGAGCTAGTTATTCTTTCAGACTCATAAGGCCATTTTTTAGGAAATATTTTACCTTTCCATCCTTCCGTCAGACCATAGGTTTTTTTTATCATTGATCTAAAGATATTTTTACATGATCTCGCAGTTTTTTTCCCAGAGCTTTTTATCATTCTGTACTCATATTTAAACATCTTCCACATATGTGTGTGTGTATTTGTTTCCCTGTAGGTGGTTATCCATGTGTGGGGATGCATGTGCAGAGCAGATGACAGCCTTCAGTGTCATTCTCAAGCATGTCCACCTTTTTATTTTTACTTTATGAAACAGGGTCTCGATGGCCTGGGACTTGAGATTAAGCAGATTAGCCAGCAAGCGCCAGAGATCCTCCTCCCTCTCTAGCACTGGGATTGCCAACATGTGTCATCATGCCTGAATCTTCTTTTACATGGGTTCTGTGAGATCATGCTCCAGCCACCTTACCAGCTGAGCTATCTTCCCAGCCCTCCATATGCATTCTTAACTTTCTCACTAAATATGTTTTGTGTCTTGGCTTTCCGTTGTTAATAATTTTCCAAATGGACTACATGTGAGCGAGCTGTCTGACAAGTCTGTTTATATTTGCATATCTGTCACTGAGCCCTTGAATCTGTTACTCAAAAATTAAAAGCAGTCCCAGTATGACTCCTGTTACTTGCCCTACTGTCTGTTACAGTTTCAAAGTTAGCCTTAAATGATTCTAATGAACAGAATTCAAATCCCAAGTTCTTTTGGACATCATCTTATCTTTCCCCAGGAAAACTTAAAGCAGTAATTGCTCAGGATGATCATTTTAACCTCACAATTGCAGTAACAGAGGGAAGATTGACTCCTGAGCTTTGCTGAAGAACACACCAAGCAAAGGATTAGAGGATGGATGGGGTGAACTCCTGCTTGCTAGGAAGAACACAAATATATGCAAACAACTAAATTCCAGGAGCCTAATACTCACTGAATGTAAAGCCTAAAATCCGTATTATATTTAGCTATATATCCTATATTATCTATATACTATATTCCACATTCAACTTCCCCCTTGCGTATCATACTTTTTTGTTTTGTTTTTTAGATAGGATCTCCCAATAGCCCCAGATGGCCTGGAACTCATTATTTACACTGGACTGGACTCCCAACACACAGATCTGCTTGCCTCTGCCTCCTGAGTGCTGTGACTAAAGGTGTGTACCACCACACTATGCTTATAGTTTTATTCTTATTCCTTTAATTAACATGTAAAGTAATATCTAGGATTCTTGGAACATTTATGCTAACCTAACAATGATTTTCAAGCTTTTGAATTAATATAAATCCAAAAAAATTGACAGTTCTCAGTGCCTTGTCCTCTGTTTTGTAAGCTTAATGCAAAGAAATAATCATTTTACCACCTCTTTCATGATACTCATCATACACAGTTTCTTCTAGATTGAATTACTTCTGAGTTTCATAGTTATAATGCTCTCATTTTCTTCTTTTACTGTTCCTTCTGTTTGCGTTTAACTCCTCCAGCTGTATTTGTATGTGGATCTAAGTGCTCATTTCTCTTTTAATTTATCTTGTTCTCTTAGTGCTTGGTATATTCTAGCTTTGTTCATAAATATCTATTTATGTGCTTTTCCCAGAGGATATGCTGTTAAAATATTGTACTTATTTAAATTTTTATGAGTGTGAGTGTATCTCCTGCGTGTGTGTAAGGTTACCATGTCGTGCACTGCCCAGCAAGGTTAGAAGGAGTCAGATTTCCTGGAAATGGAGTTACAGACTTTTGTTAGCTGCCATTTGGGTGCTGGGAATCAAACTGAGGTCCTCTGCAAGATCAGTCAATACTCTTAACCACTGAGCCATCTCTCCAGCTCTAGGTTTCATTCTTTAGGAAGTTATTTAGTGCTATAGTTTTGATGTTGAATGTGTCCCAGAGGACCACATGTCCCTGGCATAACCCACCAAGAGTGTGGCACCAGGGGTTGTAGAAACTACAGGAAGTGTAGCTGAACGAGAAGCATTTAGGGTGCTAGGAGCATGTCTTCAAAGGGTATTGTATGATCCAGGCCCTGTCCTTTCATTCTTTGCTCCCTGGACATGCATGGCTTTGTTCTGCATATAATAGGAAAGACACAGGAAGGGCACCTCAGAAAACTGCAAGGTTATAGTCATCACAGACCCAGAGACATGGAAAGGTAAACTTGATCCCAAAACTGCAGGGAAAAACATTTTCTGTAAAGAGCCTTTGGGTGCCCTGAAAGTTCTTTGGAGTTCTGTCCCTGTATTTGGATTACAAGGTTTAAAAGCCACTGAGGTCATGGCTCTCTAAGGCCCTGTATAGCTCACAAAGGCTGTTGTCTTGGCATTGACATGCGATGCTTGTTTGCTCTTTAAGCATGTGGAAATTAGGAGTTGTCTGAGAAACCAGTGTGGCCGTGCTGCGGTCTCTGGAAGCATTCCCTGGCAGGGAGATGGGTAGAGCAGTAGGAGTGAGTCTGAAACAATGAAGACCCTCAGAAGCTATGGGTGTCATTGGCATGTGATGTCTGGCACTGGAGGATGAAGACACTGGCCAGCTTCCCCATCCATGATACTGGCTATGTGGCTTCCATGAGAAGATCCACAGAACCAGGGTCACAGAGCCCTTGCGAGCCCACCTTCCACCACCACTGGGTGCTCTGGGTGCCAGACATGGTGTTTAGGAGCTAATGTTTGTGCCTTAGTTTGTGCTGAATCCTCACCCAATCTCTTATTCTTTCTCTCCTTGTTTCCTGGCTAAGAGGTGAGTGACTTTTCTCTGCCATGTGCTGCTACATGACATCCTGTCTCACCACAGGAGCAAGACATGGCCAATAGGTCATGCACTGGAAATTCAATTGTGGCTCAGATGATAAATAGTTACCTTAAGCATTTTATTGTAGTGACAGAAACCCTGCCAATACACTTGGTTACATCATTGGTAATTGTAACCAGCCTCGCCCTGTTAGGTACAATTGTTCAGCTCTATTTTCCACAGTGATTATCACCCTCCAACTCACTATACAATTGACCTGTTTATTCTGTTTATATTTCATTGTCTACCTCACAATAGTCTAATGAAAGCCATTCTTGTCTATTTTGTTTAATAATTTGTCTCATCTGGAACATTGGAGTTAGAGAAAACTGAGTAGGTGAATGAACATTTTACCTGGTTAGCTATTCACTGCCTGTCTGTGGTACCAATAACTTGCCAAGTTATTGTAAGTGCATGGCTTTTGTCTCTTTGCTTCCTCAAATCTATTCTGGATTATCATCAGAAGGTGAAATGCATACATTTTGGATGCTAGCTTTCCTTGAACTCCAAACTGGTGTAATAGAAACATGCTTTGACTCATTCAGAAATTGTTTTATAACTCACTCCTTTATATGACTTTATTTTTTAAATCAATATTTCCTATTGTATAGGAATATTTTTTAATCATCTGACTTTGCTATGTTAAGATCTCAGCTGGGTGTGGTGGCATACGCCTTTAATCCTAGCACTTGGGAGGCAGAAGCAGGCGGATCGTTGTGAGTTCAAGGCCAGACTGGTTGGTCTACAGAGTGAGTTCCAAGACAGCTGGGATTATAGGGAGACCCTGTCTTGAAAAGACCAAAAAAAAAAAAAAAGATATTTGCCATAATTAAATTTCTTACATTTACCAAGTCAACTTGGTCTGAAGACACAACATTCAAATCAAAAACAAGTTCACCTATTACCTACTATATTCTAGATACTGTACTGAATACATATGCAAATATATACCAATATTTAATATAATGCAAATTCTTATTTAATTTTCTTCCTCTACACAAATATTCTTGAGCAACAACTGACATTTTTCAATGTAGAAAGTATAATTTCATGTCATGGAACTCTTACACAGAGAAGTAAACTGGGAAACATATTCTTTTTTTTCTTTTTCTTTTTTTGAGTTAGGGTCTTCCTATAGCCCCATCTGTCCTGGAACTCACTCTGTAGACCAGGCTGGCCTTGAACTCACAGAGATCCACTTGCCTCTGCCTCACGAGTGTTGGGATTAAAGGCATGCACCACCACGCCCAGCTTAAAGACAGTTCTTAGCTGTCATGTGGGTGCTAGGAATCAAACCCTGGTCCTCTGCAAGAGCAGTTGGTGCTCTTAACCACTGAGCCATCTCTCCAGCCCTGGGAAACATATTCTTAACTGCTTCAAAATACCCTTGTTTTGGGAAGTGATTATGGATTAGTTATTACAGTGTTCTACTAATTAAATGTGCCATCTTAAATGTTTAGTAGTAGAAGTGGCTTATTTTTCATTCAAAGCAAAATTGCAAGATTTCTTTACTGTGACATTACTAATTTGTATCATCATTGGGCTGGGATCCTGAGTGACTTTGTGAAGTTCTGTATTTCACTAGGGACGTCGTCAATTCCTAACATGTTGTTCCAAAGCTTCTGTGTTGTTGGTTAAGTCTGCTTTAGTCCTTTTCTACTCCCAGCCATGTAATTTTATATAATTATAAACACCGCCTACACCTCTATTACAATGACACAAAATTTCAAGCTTGCAGACAAGATGCATTTATATTGGCATGTTAACATTATTATTGAAAGCAGAATCAGATCTAATGCGATTCTTCTTATAGACAAGGAAATAACTCTTTCCTCTTTTCCTCCTACTTCACGCTCCAAGCTAGTATTATTCAGCTGCTTTATCATCTCCCAGGAATTCTGCACTGTCTGTAAGACTGTTTAGACATTATGAGAGAAATAAATACAGAAAACACTATGAAAGCTCTTTGAGGGTTTATCTTTTGCACTCCCTGCTAAGCTGATTGCTTAAAAGAAGCATCTTCTCTTTATGTCCCCATGTCTAGTGGGACATAATGTTTCTGCATAATGTTCAAGGAGGACAGATAAAGCAGTTTTGTTCATGTTCATATTACACTTGGCTATAGCTGGCAAGGGTTTTGGCATGGAGGTCCTTTAAGGGTGGGAGGAAACAAGGCCTGTGGCCTCACCATCAGATACTTTCTGTATTCAATGGCAGAAGGGGCCTCTGAGTGTCATAGCCTTTGTCATCCTGAGACAGGGCTCTTTCTTTTTTTTTTTTTTTTTGTTGTTGTTTTTAGTCTAACTTTATTTCTTTTAAGAGATTCATATTATAACATCACAGTTACTTTCAGATATAAAGAAATATAACAATTAACATTGCTCAGCTTTTCTTTCAATTAGGGGATTTGGTACTATCATCCATAAATGAGGGAGACCATTCCCATTTGTTTTTGGGGGGACTGAGTTACTTTACTTAGCATCTATTTACTTGCAAATCTCATGATGTCTTCTTTCTTTACCGCTGCATAGAACTCCATTGTGTAGATGTTCCACATTTTTGTTATCCAGTCATCAGATGAGGGTTGGTTCCAACTCTTCACTATTGTGAAAAAAACTGTAACAAACATAGATGTGCATGTATCTTTGCAGTACGATGAGTCTTAAGGGCATATACCCAGGAGTGGTATGGCTGGGTCAGGTGGTAGGCTCATTTTGAGTCTTTTAAGGGCCCTTTCTTTAGAGCCAACTCAAGGAAGCCCAAGGCTTTGGATTTAAAAATACAAAATAACGCAGGCTCTATATCCTGTTTCTATATTTCTATATTTTGAACAAGATACAGCCCTCAACACAATAATTGACTAGCTCTATGTGATTTATGTGTATATATATGCATTGTATGTGATTGAAGGGATTCATAAGGATTAAATACAGAACTTGCTCCAATGATGGAGAAGTCAGAATTTTATCATGTGACCCCCAGCCTCTTGCTAATTTATTATTTTTTGCAGCATTCCTGAGTTTACATACATAGAGCTTTCTTGCCTCTCTGAGTGTTAGCAGATAGGCTTACTGCCATTAGATTAATCAATTTTGAGCTATTAAAATGCAATCCTATCATTTGACTAAATACTGGAAAGAAGACAGATCATGCTGTGATTTCCTTTAAAGAGCATAATATTTAAGAGAAGTTAAAAATGGGGGCATAATTACAAGAAAGTTAGAACATATGTTATAAACCATCCAATAATAAAATACAAATGATTTATTTTAGGAGGTCCAGATTGTATTTATGTAAGGATGCATATTTGACCTGGACTTAAATCAAAGAAAAAGCCAGGAATTGATAGCTTCATTGTTGAGTTCTACTAATCATAGAAAGTGGAAATAGGTCAGGAGATGATATAAGCCACAGTAAGACCCTGTCATATTCAACAGAAAAAATGTAATTCATGGATTAACATACCGTGCAAACATCTGTGTCTATACCAAAGTAAACTACGATAACAACTAACACTGTTTAAATACCTATATATCTAATTGCTTGTGCTTCTTTAGTAGGATCGAAAGGTTATTCCTGGACAAACTGTCAACCCATGAAAGAAAACATCCAGAATTGATCAGAGTCCAAGACAACAGCTCCAGAAAAAGTAGACTGTTTTGCTTCTCATCCACCTGTGCCCCTTTTCTAAGCCTAGAGAACAATCTGCGGAAGAGGGGGCATGGTAGAATGTAAGGGCTGTGATTGGGGTGAATGGTGAAACAGCAATATAGCCTGGACACTCATTTGATCAACTTGATTGAACATACAAGCTCCCCATGCTGGATGGTGGGACCAAGGGGCTGTGTGGGTTTGGACACAACTGCTTGCAAATTGGTTTTACATGAAGGATGCTTGTACTCATAAATTATCACTTATTGCTAAAAAAATGGAAAAAAAACTGAGAGAAAGATGCAGGACAGTTATGGCAGAATGCATGATCTGGGATGGGGTGGGGGTTGGGGGGAAGGGAAGGGGAAATATTCCTGAACTGAATTGGAAAATGATGTATGAAATACACAAAGCATCAATAAAAAAAGAAAGTGGAAATAATAAACCTATGGAAGCTATTTCAAATACTAGAATAGGAATGGATTCTTTTAAATACATTCTAAATACATTCTACAAGGCCAGCATTACCCAGATACTAAAACCAGATACAGATGCACGACAAAAAGAAAGTTACAGGCTAATATTCACAATGACAAATGTGGAAATAGAAATCCACAACAAACTACTACTAGAATTCAGCACCCCATAAAAAAATTATTCACTGTGACTAAGCAGGATTAAAACCTTAGTAGAAGTAGTTTGTCAGGCAAGAGGTAATTAATGTGATATAACATCTTAACAAAATATAGTAAAAAAAACACATGACCATTTCAATTGTGGAATAAAAGATATTTAATGAAGTTCAATTCAAGATGAAAACACTGAACAAATTAGGTGCAAGGGAAACATATAGCCAAGTAATAAAGCATGCTTATGATAAAACAGTTAAAATTACAGTGAGTGGAGAAAACCCAAGATCTTTCTAAGATATGCAACAAGTCAGAGAGGCCCATTTCCATTGCTTTTCTTTAGTGAATTTTTGGAAATTTTGGTCAAAGTAATCTGAAAAAGAAAAAATGAATAAAAAGGGATTTCAAGTTGGAAAATAAGTGTAAATAGTCACTCACAGAGGATGATAGGATTTTTGTATATACAGAAAATTTCAAACATCTATTAGAACTAAGAAATAAATATGAAAAAATTGTGGATTCAAAAGTCTACATATAAGTATTAATATTATTGCTATATAAAAATAGTAAATTATCTGATATAGACAGCAATAAATCAATACCATGTATGAATTATATGACAATAATACCAAATAGTACATGCAATATTCGAGTGTGAAGGTATGAACTATTTTCCATATTCTTTCCATTTCTTTAGAACAATAAGATATGCCAAGAAAAATAACATTAATTTTAAAACTGTGTATGGAAGTATCAGAGGGTATGGCAGTCCCTATACTGAGCCCTCAAACATATTTCACCATTTAATGGTTAGTAGTTAGTTCTACAGGGAAAGAAGCATTTTCCCTATGCTGATACTGAACCTAAGACATGTTATATAACATCCCTGAGCTCAACCAGGAAGTAATTGAAAAAGAAGGGATGGGATGGAGAGACAGCCTAGCAGTTAAGAGCACCGACTGCTCTTGCAGAGGACCCGGGTTCGATCTCCAGCACCCACATGGTGACTGAGAACCGTCTGTAACTCCAATTCCAGGAGAACTCCGGTTCCAGGGGAATCCGACACCCTCTTCTGACCTCCACAGCATTGCAGGACACGGGTGCACAGACCTACATGCAGACTGTACATTCATACACATAGAAAATAAATTAATTAAAATTAATAAAAAATTAAATAAAAAAAAGAAAAAGAAGGGATGGGTCATCTCAGTAAATCACTGTAATCCCATTCTGTTTCTATTAGCAGTAAAAGTAGAGGTAAAATTTCAGAAACAAAATGGTATGTCTTTCTTAGTGGTGAGACTAAGGAATTCTTGAGGCTGTGGCTGACAACTCAGGAACTCCATCCAGTGCCAATGTTTCTGTTCAAGTGACTGAACAAAATGATAAAGATGATAAATACAGAATAAAATTATGGCATGTTTTCTATTATTGCATCAATATAAGAATATTGTATTAGGGCTGGAGAGATGGCCTAATGGTTGAGAGGGCCGACTGCTCTTGCAGAGGACCTGGGTTCAATCTCCAGGACTTACATGGCAGCTGAAAACCATCTTTAACTCCAGTTCCAGGGGAATCTGACACCCTCTTCTGACTTCCGCGGCATTGCACGACACGGGTGTACAAACCTACATACAGACATTACATTCATACACATACAAAAATAAATAAAATTTTAAAAATTAAAAAAAGAATATTGTATTAAAGTGATGATTTATGTAATAATAATCTCCACTTATGTACTCCAAATTGCTGATATGTTAAACTGTTTTCCTTCATATCATCAGTTAATATTATCAATAAAAATAGAAATACTAAAATATTGACAAAAATAATTTTCAAAATAGAGGAAAAATTAATATATTCATGTAATATTCTAAAATAAGTAACCAATTGTTCTATCTTTCAGGTGTTTAAACTATAAACTAAGAATAGTCAGTTGGACTGTAAAATATTTACATGCTTCACAGCAGAAAGGGGAAGCATGTGGATTAACATACCATCCAAATATCTGTGTCCATACCAAAGTAACCTATGATAACAATCAATACTGTTTAAATATCTATATATCTAATTGCTTGTGCTTCATTGGTAGGATTGAAAGGTTATTCCTGGACAAACTGTCAGCCCATGAAAAAAAAAAAAAGTCAGAATTGACCAAAACAACAGCTCCACCAGAGAAAGATTGTTTTGCTTCTCATCCACCTGTGCCCCTTTTCTAAGCCTAGGGAACAATCTGCGGAAGAGGGGGCATGGTAGAATGTAAGGGCTGTGATTGGGGTGAATGGTGAAACTACAGCAATATAGCCTGGACACTCATTTGATCAACTTAATTGAACATACAAGCCCCCCCTGCTGGATGGTGGGACCAAGGGGCTGTGTGGGTTTGGGCAGCTTGCAGATTGGTTTTGCATGAAGGATGCTTGTACTCATAAATTAACACCTATTGCTAAAAAATGGAAAAAAAAACTGAGAGAAAGAGGCAGGACAGTCATGGCAGAATGCATGATCTGGGATGGGGTGGGGTGGGATGGGGGGAAGGGAAGGGGAAATATGCCTGAACTGAATTGGATAATGATGTATGAAATACACAAAGCATCAATAAAAAAAATGAAAGAAAAAGAAATACTAAGAAGCACTCCAATAAAAAAAAATTACATTAAAAATTTACATGCTTCATAGGTGAACATTGTAGGAAATACAAAGGCCATTGAGAATGTTTCTGAAGAACTTTTTCTTTTACAGTGGAGGTTCTTTTATAGAGCATTTGGACAAGCTTTCAGAAATGAGAAAATTCAAGGCTCTCCCAAGGGTGGAGCACAAGATAAACACTTGGGTTAGGAAATAAGAGTAGTATATACCATTAAGTAGTTGAATGACAAAGACTTGAAAATTTGGCTTACTTTGACAATGCTAGACAGTTACATTGTAATATAAAACTATAGGAGCTTTTCATTTGGGACCTGTAGGAATGGTTGTGAATATTTGTAGCCTCCTGCGAAAAATGAACAACTGGCTTTGTTTCCAGGCATGTGACCACTTTCTTATCTTCACCAAACACTGGGAGTTGTCCATACTTCTAAACTAATAATACATACTTGCTATTACTAATTGTAATTTATCTGTAAGATATTTAATGACTGTTGTGCAGTAGTTTCTGCTGGATTGAGACATTTCACCCTGGAGATTGACTCTTCAAGACATAGGAAGTAAATAAAACTTGCAGGGCTTGCCAGGTGACCACTTCACATGTCTGAAGTTCTCAAAACTCAAAGATTCATGAGGCCCTCCACAAGGTTACAGTAATAATAATGGGAAAGAAGAAATTCTGACCACAGTGATCATTATTGTAATTCAGAGGGCTCTCAGCTGATTTATACCTCACCTATATTCCTATAAGTAATCCCAAGAAACTCATGAGTTGTTAAGCTGAACTTGTGTGGAATTGTTTCTTTGGTCTATTATTGATGCTCTATCTGGGGAGAACAGACTCTTGTTCACATCCTCATAGGAAAAGTCATACAACAATGGCTCATATAAAATAGTCATTCTTGGGGATGGAGAGATGGCTCAATGGTTAAGAGCACTGGCTGCTCTTGCAGAGGACCCGGGTTTGATTCCCAGCACCCACATGGCAGCTAACTACTGTCTATAACTCCAGTTCTGGGGAAATCTGACACCTTCTTCTGACTCCGTGGGCATTGCATGACATGGGTGTACTTACACACACATGCAGGCAATACATTCATACACATAATAAATTAAAAAAATAAAAAAAAATTAAAAAGTCATTCTTATTGAGAGAAATACTTTTCTACATTTAATTCAGATTTAATTGGATATTTACTAAGTGTTGGTAGCTATAGATATATATCTTTTATGACTTGACTTTGAGGTTCTTTGAAGATCTAAAAGGTTGAGCTGGAGAGATGGCTCAGCAGTTAAGAGCACTAGCCGCTCTTCCAGAGGAACCTGGTATGGTTTTCAACACCCACAGTTAATAACTGTCTGTAACTCCAGTTCCAGAGGATCTGATGCCCTCTTCTGACATCCATAGGTGTTTCAGGAGACTGGTGTACTTACATACATGCAGGCAATACACTCATACACATAAAACAAAATAAAAATACTAAACAATATTTTAAAGATCTTCATTTGCTCAGGGTTAGCAGTGTGGTGTCCCCTAAAACCATGAATGCTTCGCACTTCTTATAATGGTGCTTCATCTTGGGGTGCTTTCACTGTGTTTATTTTCAGCATCAGGACAAGACATGACATGTACAGGGAGTGCTCTTAGTTCAGTCTTGTATTTGACCAATTTGTGACTCTGATGCAGTTTAGTATCACTCTGATTGTTTCATAGTTATACTTTCCTGTCAAGGATCAGACAGGACATAATTTTTTCTGCCATATCATTCCCAGAAAAAAGACTGAGATTCCATAGTAATTCTAATAGAAATGTAATAACCACTTAATCATAATTTGTGTAAACACATCATAATTCTTTTATTTTAGAAATGAGCATAGTATTAAAATGTGCAATTATGAGAAAAGGAAAAGCAGTTACACAAACTTTATAGGGGCCCTGACATGGTGGTGCATGCCTTTAATCCCAGCACTTGGGAGGATCTCTGTGAGTTCAAGGCCTGCCTGGTCTACATAGTGAGCTCCAGGACAGCTGGGGCTACAGGGAGACTCTGTCTCAAAATGACCAAAAAGAAAAAAAAAAACTTTATGGGAAGGTCCACATTGTGAAGATGTTAGGTCTGTGATTTATAATTTATTAAATGATTCCTTACATAATTCAATTTTCTTTATTTCCTCTCCAATTTAAAAATCATATTTAACTTTGAAATTTTGTATTTTTAGTTAAATCCTTTTTCTTGTTAAAGTCATATTTCATTCAATTGGATCCTTCCAGTCATGAAAAAATATGGAAATTCCTTGATTAAAAGTTATTTACAGAAAAGATGTTTTCCCTATGAATTTTTTTCAGTAACTCCTATTACTGTCAAGTCCCAGGACAAACCTAGAAAATAATCCTAACACATGAGGCCAATTTTTTCATTGTATGAATGAATCCTAGCTGATCCTTTTTCTGGTAATTTCCTCTTTTTCATCTATTCTGTTCTTGTTTCAGTCTTTCTACATACATAAAAATGATTTATTCCTTACAAAGAAGTACGTCAAACACATTTGAGTTGAAATTTTTATTTTAAATATATTTTGTGTTCTATATATGTATATGTGGTCATATATATGTTTTCATACATATGCACAAACACACACATGTGTGTATGTGTTTGAATGTGTGTATGTTTGTAAACAGGCTCAAATGTCTGTGTCCTAAATGTACTATTATCTTTATTCTGACATTAATAATAAAATTAAGTATAAAACTTTGTTATGATATAAAACTGTTAGACTTCAAATAATGAAAGTTATTTAAAAAATAAAATCAAACTATCAGTGTGAACAGGATAGTTCTAAAATGAAATCCAGCTCTGGCTTGGGCAACATTTTATGGGTTAAGCACATTGCCCTGGAATTTTAGACTGTCAAGGTGATTGGTATTAGAAGGGAATTATTTAGTGCTAGAAAAGTCTGACTTTACATGATCTAAGTCATGTAAAACACCTCTTTTTATTTCTCAAACAAAAATATAGAGAATAAATATGAATTACTATTTAAATCAATCAGGCTAGGTCATATAAAATAGATAGTGTGAGTGGAAAGGCATTTGTAGGAGAAGAGAAACCATGTAAGAACAGGTTAATCTTGAATGGAAAAGCCTGACTGTGCTCCAACCATTGGAAGAGATGCTGTCAGAAAGGGGGACACTCCAATCCTGACTCAATCTGCAAATATGTTGAAGGTTATTGGAATGTTTCTTATTGTTGATTTTCTTTTTCAAAGTAATTCATTTTTCATATTCTCTGAATTCATAAAATCTACTTGGAAAAACATCAAATGTACACAAAATGACTAGTGGGATCTTGTTTAAGTTATTAAATCTTTCTAAGCTATTTTGACTGTTCTTTTGCAAAACAAGCAGGACAGTAATTTAGTATGCTGCAGTAAGTGGTGCTCATAATGGCTTTGCCTGGCCCGGATTCTTCTTTGCTGTACTTTGTTTGATAGCATGGTGCTCATGTAAGAATAAAAGTGTATTACTAACCATTAATTCTGCATGGACACAGAGCAATGTCTCAGAAATGTTTGTAACTCAATTAAAAAGCAAAATTATGCATTTGCAGTATAGAAGTGAGATCTCAGTATATTTTAACGTTTTCAGTCTTCCCACCAGCATGACTTCATGTTCATTAGTATTTCCTGTGCTCACTAGTCTCACTCTATTAGGATTGCTTTATGAACAACGGTGAAATAATTCAATGTGTTGACTCAATGTACATGCTCATGATTTGTAAGGACAGCACTTTACTACTGTTTTGATGTGCATATGTTTATACAGTATAATTTTGGCTTTCTTTTTCCCTCAGTGTTACAAGGTCATACCCAGTTTACCTCATAGAAAACAATTCAACACAGCATACAAAGGATCTCGTTTCCTTGACAACGAACAACTCGCCTATCACAGTCTTTCCTAAATTCAGCTTACACGTCTGCACATTTTAGTTCTTTTATTTTTTAAGTGGGAATACAGTTTTAGAATAGTGGTTGCCAAAAATGGATAATAGCACAAATCAGAAGGCCATTTACACATGAAATTGGGATGTTATTACAGTTTCTACTCCATGTTTTTAAGTAGAGACTTTAAATACTTAGTGGTTAATTTGTACTTATCTCCAATATTTTTAGTAATTGTCAATTAAAAAAAACAAAAACTCCATGTATGTGTGGAATGTGTCTAATTAGCAGGATGATATTATTTTTCTGATCAATAAAGCAACTATCATCACAATTTGAAAGTATATAATTCACTATGTACATGTAGATAGGTGCAGAAAATTTAGGCACATGAAAATTTTACAAACATTTTTGTGAGCATTTAAAAATTCCTTGTGTTTGCAGAAGAGACAACCAACCCAATGTGGGGAAGGGATGCTGAAGTTTAAACCATTTTATTAGCCAAATATTCTTCTTGAATCAGATAACTTGGAGACCAGTATGAGAATCTCTTCTACATTCCTGAGAGTTTGCTGAGATCAGATCTTCATGATTTTTGTGTTTTCAAACTATAATTTGTTATCTCATAGACATCTGGCTTCACAATCTTTCTAGTTCCTACTGTCCCTAGATTTAAAGGACATAAAAACAGGCATAAAATTAAGGAGCTGATTGTCTTGGGATAGACAAATAAAGAGGTAAATGTTTTCAGGAATTCTTTGACAAGGCATTGTTTTCCCTTTGACTGTTTAGAAACAAAGTGGCAAGGAGCCCTTACCTTTTGTGGGGCCTTGGATCCCCTGGCCAACATCCCCCTGGTAGAACAATCCATTGCTGATGTCAGAGCTCCTGCATTAATATACTTTGCCTAAGTGCATAGCCTAAGGACTTTAGTATTATATTTGGTTCTGAACAGAGTATAATCCTTATTACACAGGTCTTATGTCTATTAGTCAATTAAAAGAAGGCATTTCCGTTTTATAAGAGATTACCTCATAAAAGTTGCTTCCAATTTACAGTTGGAGAACGACCTCATCATCGTTCATGATTTTCTCCTTGTTCTTATGGGGGGAAAGGCAAGAAAATCTCTCATAATCAAAAACCTTTGTGGCACCTAGGAATGGTATAAGTTTCATTAAGGACTCATTATAAATAGTCGTACATGTAGGATCTACAGAAGGGTTCGATGTTTATGGCAATCTGAGGGCTTTTCTTCCTTTTCAATGTTCAGACTGGTCAACCTTTCAGTAATGCACTTTTTGGTACATCCTTCAATGCAAAGCTGTATCTTTTTCTTTCTCAGCCATTAAGTTGGTGACATTTTCTCCTGTTGAACAAACATATCTTTTCCCATGGTTAGTTTTATAAATATTGGAATTGCAAGGTTTTTTGACGAAAAGGTTTCATGTCTGTCTGATCCCCCCCCTTTTTTAACCCAGGAATCTCCAAAGAAGACAGTAGTTGTATTATACATAACTATAGAGGGGAATCAAGGCAATGATTTCATCAAATTCACCCATATTATCAAAATCACCCAGTTGTTTTGGAGTGAGTATATAATTTTTTGATTAACTGGGAAGCAAACTTAAAATTTACGTTAAATTATCTTAAAGAGAATGCTACAAGGTTATTGGTACAACAGAGAAATTATAGAGAACATTTGTATGTGCCAATCCCAAAGTTATTGTCTACAGATTTGTGTAAAACAAATGTGGACACAGCGAATTTATCACATTTTAACTCAGATGCATTATCGTTTTTAATCAGAGTCTGAAACCAATGTTGTTTAAAACACATATTTACTTTTTACTAAGTTCCTAAAACACCATGTATCCTGTAGAAGGAGTCTAGGTAAACTGGTTACTTGCTGAACTCATGTCAATTAAATATGCCTTAATCAAATATACCCCCGTGTCCCTTTCCCATCCATCCCCCCTTCCCAATTCACCATTTCAGTCCCATTTTCTAGCAGTCTTTCTGGTTGTTGTTCTTTTACTATGCATCCCTCTCATGAGGAAATATTTATATCTGGGTTGTTGGTACTAGCATCCACAATACAGGGGACACCATTTGTCGTTGTTTTTCTGGGACTGTGTTACTTCCACTTAATATAATATCTTCCAGCTCCTCCATTACCTGCAAAGTTCTTGGTGTTGTCCCTCTTTACCGCTGCATAGAACTCATTGTATAAATGTACCAAATATTCTCTATCCACTCGTCAGTTGAGGGCATCCTGGGCTGGTTCACCTTTTTGCTATGTAACAGAGCTGCAAAACATAGCTGTGCATGTATCTTGCAGTATTTGTGTTCTTTGGGTATATACCCAGGAGTTATGACTGGGTCAAAGGAAGGGCTCATTTTGAGTCTTCTAAGGTTCTCCACACTCTTTCCATAGTGGCTGTACAAGTTTACATCCCACCAGCAGATGATGAGTGTTCCCCTTTCCCCGCAACCTCCCCAGCACTTTTGGTATCATTCGGGTTCCTGATCCTAGCCAGTCTTATTGAGTAAGGTGATATCTCAAATTAGTTTTAATCTGCATTCCTTTAATTTATCAGAGATGTTGAACAGTTCTTAAAGATGAATTTCTCGGCCATCTCTACTTCCTCTCTGTGGAAGTCTCTATTTCAGATCTTTGTCCATACGGGTCTCCCTGAGTCAAGGAAGACTCCACCGTCTGCAGCCAGCTACACCTCACCTGCCTGGAAATACTGTGCAGCGGAGGCATCCATGTGCCTGTATTTATCCCAAATCTTTTTGGCTATTGGCTCTCTCCTGGAGGAATAACCCATTGCTGATGCCACAAGCTTACAATCTCTTTACAGGTTAGGAGGATGTTATAAGCCACACGTAAGACCCTGTTCATATTTAACACGGGGAAAAATTGTAATTCATGATTAACATATCATCCAAACATAGTGTCTATGCCAAAGTAACCAACCATAAACTATTAGTCTCTTAAATACCTATTGTTCATGGTTTAATCCTGGGTGTCAACTTGACTGTGACTACGGAACAAAATAAGAGAAAGGGGTCTTCTGATTGGACAGCCTCATCAACCCGGATGGCACCACACCAATGTGGGTGTTACCTTTCTGCCAGCAAGCAGTATTAAAGGCCACAGGCAGCGGGGAGCTGGTCCTTTTTTTTCTCTGCGGCTTGCCTCTCTCTCATTTGGTGAGTTTGCTTGCTGCTGATCAACCTTCGGATCCCAGCGTGTACGAGACTCTGGCAGATCTCCTGGAATACATTTCGGGCCTTTCAGCACTAGACTGGACTCCTGAGACATCCAGCCTTGCGACTGAGCAGTTCCCTGGATTCCCGGCCTCTCAAGTTCGGCCTACTGTTGAGCTTCCGATCACGTGAGTCAAATCAATAAATTGTATATAGTTAATATATATTCATCCTGTTTTGCTTCTGTTTCTTTAGAGAACCTGACTAAATACAGATTTTGTAAACCAGAAAGTGTTCTAAGAGAAACAGAATTGAAAGGATGAATTTCTTTAGTGGGCTTGTGTAGCCTCTGGAGCCAGCTCTCCAACCCAATGAAGCCTAAATTACTGAAGGCTCTCCTGGTGGCATGAAGAGGAATGATAATCTTGGTGCAGACTATTTGATCTAATTATGAAGATAAGATCATTTGACTCAATCCTAACTCACCTCTTGTGAGAAGCAAGGAATTTAGTGACTTCTATATATAAAACAGTTCGGAAATTGCAGAAAAATCAGGAAAATAATGATGTTTGCCTGGTTGCTCCTAGCATGCTCTAGATCAAACTGTTAAGAGAAATAGGAGCTCAGTGATAAAAATGACCAGCTCCGGATACGAAACAACAGTTTAAAGTTTCCAAGTGTGCTCTGGAAGAGAATCTTCTCTCCAGCAGCCAAAGAGCTAAAGCAGCAGAAAATCAAGCTGGAGCTCTTATTAAACGGTTGGCTGATTTACAACCAAATTTAAATTCCCAGCACGAAAAGTGTCAGCAGTTAAAGTGAGAGCACTGGTGGGGAAAGGGTGGAACCCTGAAACTTGGGATGGAGATGTGTGGGAGAACTATGATGATGAGGATTTTGAACCCTCGATTCTGGAGGGATTTTCTTTATCTGAGGAATTAACCTCCCCACCTCAGCAGAGAATCCACACCCTGCAGATCCCTCCTCCCCACCCTTGCCTGAGGAAATTAATCCCCCCTCCCAAGTGGGAGCTGATGTCCCTCAGGGCCAACAATTGTTGCCTCTAGACCTATAACCAGATTGAAGTCTAAGCAAGCCCTCAAGGTGAGATAGAAAGTGTGGTCCACGAGGAGGTGCGATATACTACTAAAGAATTAATGAGTTTGCTGATTCATTCCGGCAGAAGCCTAAGAATATGTGTGGGAATGGATTTTAAGGGTGTGGGATAATGGTGGAATGAATATAAAATTGGATCATATTGAGTTTATCGATATGAGCCCACTGAGTAGAGATTCTAGGTTAACATGGAAGCTCGAGCAGTTAAAAAGGTGTTAAAAGTTTATTTGAATGGTTGGCTGATGTATTTATTAAAACATGGCCTACTAACAGCGAGTTAGAGATGCCTGATATTCTTGGCTTAGTATTGATGAAGGGATTGTGAGGGTCAGGCAGATGGGCATTCTCGAGTGGATTCGAATGTAAAACCACATTCTCCACAATATGAGGACCCAGAGGACTACTTCACTGAATTTATAAGATGGAAAGTACTGAAGAGGCACCAGACATTTGAAGAGCTTTGTTTTTGCTCTATTTCTTATGCCAGATCTTACAGTTAGAGAAGTTGTGGTCGTTTGCATAAATTAAATGTACATGTAATAGGTTTTAACAGGACCTCAGGGTAGGCGTCAGTGGCAGCACTGAATCGCAGAGGCCAGATGAGCTAGTTACAGAATTATCATAATGGGGCAAAGGCAAAGCAGATGCCTATAATGGCATGACCAAAAATGATCTTTGGAACTGGCTAATTAATCATGGTGTTCCCAGGAACCAAATACATAAGAAGCCTACTAAGTTTTATTTGATCTGTATAAGCAGAAAAGCTCTAGAACGAATGACAGGAAGTCAACATTTGATTTTAGGAGTAGCGAATCCCGCCCAGTGAACCAGTTTCCAGACTTGAGACAGTTCACAGACCCAGAACCCCTTGAATGAAGGGGTGGCCGGGTTCCAGTGAGGAAGGACCTTGTCACAATACCAAAGAGTTATGCTGTTTGCCTTCCTCCTGTCCTTCCCAGAGGGACCTGAGGCCTTTTACTAGGGTAACTGTACACTGGGGAAAAGGAAATAATCAGACTTTTCAAGGCCTATTGTATACTGGTTTCTGAGTTGACACTGATCCCAGGAGACCCTAAAAAGCATTGTGGCCCTCCGGTTAAAGTAGGGGCTATGGAGGTCAGGTGATAAATGGAGTTTTGGCTGAAAGTCCGACTCACGGTGGGCCAAGTGGGTCCCAGAACGCATCCCGTAGTTATTTCCCAGTCCCAGAATGTATAATTGGGATAGATATAATTAGAAAATTGGCAAATCCACCATTTGGTTCCCTGATCTGTGGAGTGAGGTTATTATGTTTGGAAAGGCCAAATGAAAACATTGGTGTTGCCTCTACCAGGGAAAATAGTGAACCAAAACAGTATCGTATCCCTGGAGGGATTGCGGAGATTAATGCCACTATCAAGGATTTTGAAAGATGCAGGGGTGGTGATTCCTACCACATCTCCATTTAACTCTCCAATCTCCAATTTGGCCTGTGCAAAAGACAGATGGATCATGGAGATGACAGTTGACTATCGAAACTCAACCAAGTAGTGACACCAATTTCAGCTGCTGTACCAGATGTGTGTTCCTTACTTGAGCAGATTAAATGTCTCCTGGTACCTGGTATGCAGCTATTGATCTGGCCAATGCTTTTTTCTCAATACCGGTTCATAAGGACCACCAGAAGAATTTGCTTTCAGCTGGCAAGGCCAACAGTATACCTTTACTGTCTTACCTCAGGGTATGTTAATTCTCCAGCCTTGTGCCATAACTTATTTAGAAGGGATCTTGATCGCCTGACTCTTCCACAAAATATCACACTGGTCCACTATATTGATGATGTTTAGTTGATTGGACCCAGTGAACAGGAGTAGCAGCTAGTCTAGACTTGTTGCGCATGAGAGGATGGGAAATAAATCCAACTAAAATCAAGGGCCATCTACCTCGGTGAAGTTTCTAGGAGTTCAGTGGTGCGGAGCAATGCAGAGGACATTCCTTCTAAGGTAAAGAATAAGTTTTGCACCTGGCCCTCCCTCCACCAAGAAAGAAGCACAACGTCTGGTGGGTCTCTTTTGGATTCTGGAGGCAGCACATTTCATCTGGGTGTGTTACTAGACCCATATTATCAGGTGACTCGTAAGGCAGCAAAACTTTGAGTGGGGCTTGGAACAGGAAAAGGCTCTTCAACAGGTCCAGGCTGCGGTGCAGGCTGCTCTGCCCCTAGGGCCATATGATCACAGACCAATGGTGCTTGAGGTATCAGTGCAGATAGAGATGCTGTCTGGAGTCTGTGGCAGGCCCCATAGGGGAATCACAGCGGAGGCCCTTGGGATTTTGGAGCAAGCTCTACCTTCATCTGCAAACACTATTCTCCTTTTGAGAGACAGCTCTTAGCCTGCTATTGGGCCTTATGTAAACTGAATGTTTGACAATGGGCCACCAGTCACCATTGACCTGAGCTGCCCATCATGAGCTGGGTGTTATCTGACCACCAGACCATAAAGTAGGACGTGAACAGCAACAGTCCATTGTCAAATGGAAGTGGTACATACGGGACAGGGCCCAGGCAGGCCCTTGAGGGCACAAGCAAGCTACATGAAGAAGTTCCCAAATGCCTATGTTCCCACTCCTGTTACAATGTCTCCTGGGCTTAAGCATGCACCTATGGCTTCTATGGGGTTTGCCCTATGATCAGTTGACTGAGAAGAGAAGACTAGGGCCTGGTTTACTGATGGTTCTGCACGCTATGCAGGCACCACCCAGAGGTGGACAGCTGCAGCATTACAGCCAATTTCTGGAACAACCCTAAAGGACACTGGTGAAGGAAAGTCTTCACAGTGGCAGAACTTCGGGCAGTGCACATGGTTGTGCATTTTGCCTGCAAGGAGAAATGGCAGAGGTTCGATTATATACTGATTCATGGGCTGTAGCCAATGGTTTGGCTGTGATGGTCAGGGACTTGGAAGGAGCATGACTGGAAAAATTGGTGAGAAAGACATTTGGGAAGAAAGTATGTGGATAGAGCTCTCTGAATGGTCAAAGAATGTGAAGATACTTGTGTCTCAATGTAAATGCTCATCAAAAGGTGATCTCAGCAGAGGATGATTTTAATAACCAAGTAGATCGGATGACTCATTCTGTGGATTGTCAGCCTCTTTCTCCAGCTATCCCTGTTGTTGCTCAATGGGCCATGAACAAAGTGGTCAGGTGGCAGAGATGGAGGTTATGCATGGGCTCAACAGCATGGACTTCCACTCACAAGGCTGATCTGGCTACAGCTGCTGCCGAGTGCCAGATTTGCCAACAGCAGAGACCAACATTGAGCCCCCGATATGGTGCTATTTCCCTGGGGTGACAGCCATCAACCTGGTGGCAGGTTGACTACATGGACCACTTCCATCATGGAGGGACAGCGTTTTGTCTCTTACAGGAATAGATACTTATTCTGGTTATGGATTTGCCTTTCCTGCACGTAATGCTTCTGCCAAAACTACCATCCAGGGACTTACGAATGCCTTATCCACCGTCATGGTATTCCTCACAGCATTGCTTCTGATCAAAGAACTCACTTCACAGCCAAAGAAGTGCGACTGTGGGCCCATGGTCTATGGTATCCACTGGTCTTACCATGTTCCCCACCACCCAGAAGCAGCTGGCTTGATAGAACGATGGAATGGCCTCTTGAAGACACAGTTACAGCCAATTATTGGTAGCAATACCCTGGAGGGCTGGGCAAGGTTCTCCAGCAAGCAGTATATGCTTTGAATCAGCGTCCACTATATGGTACTGTTTCTCCTATAGCCAGAATTCATGGGTCCAGAACCAAGGGGTGGAAAAATGGAGTGATTCCACTCACTATCACCCCTAGTGACCCAGTAGAAAATTTTTGCTTCCTGTACCCACGACCTTGCGTTCTGCTGGTCTAGACGTTTTGGCTCCAATGGGGGGAGTGCTTTTGCCAGGAGACACAGCAAACGTTCATTGAACTGGAAGCTAAGACTTCCCCCTGGCCACTTTCGGGCTTCTACTGCCATTAAGCCAACAGGCTAAGGAAGGAATAACAGTAGTAGGAGGAGTAGATTGATCCAGACTACCATGGGGAAATTGGACTTTTTCTCCACAATGGGGCAAGGAAGATTATGTCTGGAAGGCAGGAGATGCTGTAGGGCGCCTTTGGTGCTACCATGTCCTATGATTAGGTCAATGGGAAACTCCAAAACCCAAACCAGAACAGGACAATAAATGGCCCAGACCCTTCAGGGATGAAGGTATGGGTCACTCCTCCAGGGAAAGAGCCACCAGACCTGCAGAGGTGCTTGCTGATGGCGGAGGAAATACAGAATGGGTAGTAGAGAAGGTAGTCATAAATATCTAGCTGAGCCACGGGACAGTTGCAGAAACGTGGATTATAATAGATATTAACTTTTGTCCTATTTTGGTTAAGAATGTGCTTGTTTATAATGTATAATATATATATATATATGTATATATGTATGTATATAAGTGGATACTTGTGTTCCCTTTGAATGTGCAACTGAGATATGTGTTAAGTTTGTCATATTTAGGTTATTATACTGAAGGACTAAGTTCTTCTCAGGACATTACCACCTACTCTAAGATATAATGTTTTGCTATTGCACATGAGATACTTATAACATGTTAGGTGGAATTATGACCCTGCCACGTTTGCAATTGACATTTAAGCTAGAGGCTATTTATTGGGTGTCAGTTGACAAGGGGTGGACTTTCATGGTTAATCCTGGGTGTCAACTTGACTGGACTAAGGACAAATAAGAGAAAAAGGGTCTTCTGATTGGACCACCTCAACACCGGATGGCCCACCCCAAATGTGGGTGTTACCTCTGCCGGCAGGCAGTATTTAAGGCCACAGCAGCGGGAGCTGGTCCCTTTCCTTCTTCCTGGCTTGCTCTCTCTCTCATTTGGTGAGTTGTCTTGCTGCTGTGATCAACCTTTGGATCCCAGTGTGTACCGAGACTGGCAGATCTCCTGAATCCATTGGGCCTTCAGCACTAGACTGGAACTCCTGAGACATCCAGCCTTGCGGACTGAGCAGTTTCCCTGATTCCCGGGCCTCTCCAGTTCGGCGCTACTTGTTGAGCTCGTCACGTGAGCAAATCAATAATTGTATATAGTTAATATATTCATCCTGTTGCTTCTGTTTCTTTAGAGAACTGACTAATACACCTATATATCTAATTGCTTGTGCCTCATTAGTAGGATCGAAAGGTTACCCTGACAAACTGTCAGCCCATGAAAGGAACAGCCAGAATGACCAGAGTCCAAGTAACAGCTTCCAGAGAGAGTGGACTGTTATACTTCTCATCCACCTGTGCCCCTTTTCTAAGCCTAGGGAACAACCTGCGGAAGAGGGCATGGATAGATGTAAGGCTCCGATTGGGGTGAAAGGTGAACTACAGCGATGTAGTCTGGACACTCATTTGATCAACTTGATTAAACAAACAACATGTCACCCCCACTGGATGGTGGAGCTGTGGGGGTTTGGACACAACAGCCTGTAGATTGGTTTGCATGAAGATGCTTGTACTCATGGAATTCACTTATAGCTAAAAAGGAAAAAAAAAAAAAACAGAGAAAGATGCCAAGACAGTTATGGCAGAATACATGATCTGGGATGGGGTGGGAGTGGGGGGGAAGGAAAGGGAAAAATGCCTGATCTGAATTGGAAAATGATGTATGAAAGACAAAGCATAATAAAAAAATTAAATAAAAATAAAGAAACAAAGTGGCAGCAAATAAACAGGGAAATGTTTGAGAGACTGTGTGAGAATGTGGAGATTAACATGCAGAGTCATGACAAGGCTGGGGTGTAACTGAATATCCCTGGGAAGCCATACTCTTTCATCGGTTCTCAAATTTCATTTGTGCTATGTGGATAGCATTTCAAGCACTATGTGACTGACCTTACTACAGGAATGCATTGGCCTACAAATTGACTATGTTCTCAAGTGCTGATTTCACAAAATCTCTAGTCACAGAAGATGGTAGCTTAACTATGCTTACAAAAAGAATTATGTTTTGATTATCCAAGTGTGGTCGTTGGAATGAGGTGTCCTAATAGGTCCCAGCATCTGAACACTTGCCCGGTTGGAGGCACTATTTTGGGAAGATCATGGAATTGTTGGAGGAAGCACATCATGGGAGGAACACTTGAGGAGTTCAAAGGCCCTTCCCACTTCAAATTTGCCTGTCTATTCCTTGTGGCTGGCTGCAGATGTGAGTGTTCAGTTTTCTCCTCTGTCTCCATGCCTTCCCACCATGATGTACTCCTATCCCTCTGGAACCAAAAGCCAGATAAATTCTCCCTTCTGTAAGTTGCCTCAGTCATGTTTTTTTTTTTTTTTTTTTTTTTTTTATCAGAAGCAACAGAAAATTAACTAATACATTGAGCCATTAAAAAAAAAAGCCTTGGGCTGGAGAGATGGCCTAGCGGTAAGAGCGCCGACCGCTCTTACAGAGGACCCGGGTTCGATCCAGCACCAATGGTGGCTGAGAACCGTCTGAAGCTCCAATTCACAGGAGAACTCCAGTTCCAGGGGAATCCGAGACCCTCTTCTGACCTCCGCGGCGTTGCACGACACGGGTGCACAGACTTGCATGCAGACAGTAACATTCATACACATACAGAAATAAATAAATTAATAATAAAAAAAATTAAAAAAAATATTTTTAAATTAAAAAAAAAAAAAGCCTTGAGTTTTCTCTTCTAAGATGAGGATAAAAATGGCATAGAGCAAATTCATGGACAGAGCTTGTGATAGAGAAGTATTTTGTGTATATAAAACTCCCTTTATATACTTGTGCATATGTTAATGTGATACTACTAATTATATTTCCAGTCCACATTCTTGGAATACCAGGAATTGGGAGAATAAGGATCATTCTCTCTCTCTCTCTCTCTCTCTCTCTCTCTCTCTCTCTCTCTCCCTCTCTCTCTCATACTTCAACTTCTCCACTTCCCTGTGCACAGGGGTTTAGGTCAATCTGACTTTTTATATGGGTTCTGGGGATACATGCTCAGGTCCTCGTGCTTGCACAGTAGGTATTTTATTGGTGAGTTGTCAACCTCACCCCAGGATCAGGAAGTCTAGATGGGATGTGCAAATATTGTTTTGGCTTTTTGTAACTGGAACAAAATTTTGTTATGAAAATCCATGCAAATACAATTTTTAAATTGAATTTTATGCATAATTTAAGATTTCCCTTTGGTTATCTACAATGTGTGATTGGAGCATTTCAATGACTTTTGTCTCTGATTCTGAGGTTTGTGCTTGATGGCTCTTGGGGCCATCATGAGCCCTGAACAGGACTCACTAAAATGTGTGTGACATGTAGTTGAGTCTCTTGTTGACATAATGCTATAATTTTCTGTCTGGTGACTTTCTGCATAATTTTTGAATCATAGATCAAAGGCTACATACTCTGTTTCATCAAAAGAGTTGGCTGTCCAATCATTTGTAGTTATATGGCATTGTGGCCTCTTATTCTGTGAAGGATATCTGGAAGGCTTTGTAATAGGATATACTCTCTCTCTCTCTCTCTCTCTCTCTCTCTCTCACACACACACACACACACACATATATGTATAATCCATGCAACATTTGTTTATAAGCTTCCAGAGGACATTGACCAGAGTGTGCTCTGTATATACCCAACACACAGCTCATTTCCACACATTGAACATGATGTCAATGTTGTCAGTTTACCTGGTTTCATGTAATGAGCTAAATTCTAGACTTGGCACTCATTTGAAATCATAAGTTTAAGTCATAACTTCCAATATCTTTGTGTGTGACCTTATTTGGAGGCTGAGTCTTTAAAGAGCTCATTAAAGCTGGATGATGTCATCGATGTTCTCTAGTCCAATAAGACTGATGTCCTCATAAGAAGAGGGGATTAGGACACAATCCCGCAGCTAGAGAAGGAGAGAGAGAGAGAGAGAGAGAGAGAGAGAGAGAGAGAGAGAGAGAGTGGCCACCTGCACTCTAAGAAAAGAAGTGTCAGAAGGAACTCAGTCTTACCCCTGCCCACACCATCAGCTCAGACTACTCATCTCAGGACTCCAAGAAAGTAGAATTCTGCTGTTTTTAAGTCTCCCAGTCTATAGCATCTTGCCTGGCAGTACTAGTGAGCTAACAGCACACGTTTACACCAGTCTACACTTCTGAAACACCATCTGTTCCCTCTCAGAAGCCTTCAAGAGATCTGCATTCCATCACCATCTTTTATTTCAAGGCTTTCTGAAATACATACAAGAGTGTGACAGACATTTCCTCCTAAACCCGGAGGTACCGCTAACCTGGACACTTCTTTCTTCTTTGTTCTCAACTCATCAGTATCTCAGTTATCATATAGAATGGAAGTCCTTCTTTTATAAGCAGAGTGCCATGTTTATGTAAACCTTCATAGTAATCTCAGACTTCATTGTAAAGGGTATTCAGTAGGGAAGAAATGTGTGTTTATGTTTAGGGGATGAGAGCTTAACCTATGCAATTCTATTGCCAACTGGCTTTAGGGGCAATTTTGCTGCTAATTGTTTGCTGTTTTGATCATTTATTGTGCAGTTTGTTTTAGCCTTTAATGTTTATCTGCTAAAATTCTCCCTGCTGTGAGCATCTCATTGCCATGGATATCTTTAAAAAAATGCAACATTGTCCTTAATAGCTCACAGAAAAACTGTTGGGAATGCAACCTGTGAGTCTCTTTATGGGAACCCTTTCCAGATTCTTCCTTCTGCTTACATGCTCAATGACACTGGTTTTTTTTAAAGAGCTGTGTTACGTTCCTTTTCCAAATGTCTTTCTGTTATTAAATGTACAGTATACAGCAAGGAGTTGATTCTACCAATGTGTTCTCCAAATGTAGCTTTCAGCATGAAGCATCAAAATCAAGCAAGCAAAATGAGTTTGGCAATCTTAACACAACATCTGTTCAGGGATGCTTTTCCCCTACACCATGAGTTTTGTGGGGAAAAATGTATATTTATGTCATAAAGAAAAAAAAACTCACAATCATCTCAATTGACAAAAAAAAAAAAAAAAAAAAAAAAGAATAAAAAAATAAATGAAATTATATTGCATGCCCTGAAGACAGAATTCAGTGTTTTTATTGTGCTCATGACCTGTTGAGGGTTAACAGGTGGGCAAAAGAATATGGGGGTGAATTCCTATGTTACTTTCTTGTGTTCCTGAGCCCTCAATAGATAGTTACATATGGGCAACTGATTTCTCCAAACAATCTGAGCAGTCATTGTTTTTCATTATTCCCCCTTTGTTTCAATGACCTGACTATATGTAAAATGCTGTGTGCACGGCTGCTGTGACATTCATGAAGGAAACGGCACCTGTTCAGAGAGTGTTTTTGATTATTGCAAACATTTGGTGAACACCGAGGCACCATTGTCCAGAAAAGCAATGGTTTAAAAATTAATGATTGGATCATTTCTCTACTTCAACATCTGCTTGGCTCTCCCTAACCCTTACATACACAGTTATAAAAAGAGTCAGTGAGGAATGTGCTTTTTGAGCACCATGAGCCCAGGAGGAGGCTGATTTTGTCATTGCCTCATCACACATCCTGCAGCACTAGGTCTTCCGTTCTAATGCTTCCTTACCTCAGGTTAATCTTGATAATCTTTCCTTGAATTTTATTGGGACAAAAAAATAGATCTCATCTTCTAGTTGTGTTTGGTCATATTCTATCTACTCCACCACCTCTCTCCCCTTCCTCTAAAGTCAAGGCAGAAGGTAGAAAAAGATGATGATAATTTCTCTCTTGAAATGAACCCTTAAAATAGAAGTAATCAGCAGTGCCAGAGAGCAACANACCCGGGTCCTCTGTAAGAGCAGTTGGAGCTCTTAACTACTAGGCCATCTCTCCAGCCCAACTCTGTATATCTTATACTAGATATACATTTTAATTCTTAAACTACTTGACTGAACCTTAGCAAATTAAGTTTATTCATATAGTTTCACCTTTTACCTACTATAACAAACCTCCTCAGACTTTTATCACTTGCATAGGCTTTCTCATCATCTTCATATAAATCCTTACTAAAAATATCTCTATTTCTATATCTCTCTAGCATTTTCTTACCTTCTCATTTCCTTTCTTAATACCATGAGACATAACGTTCATAAACAGATTGACCCATAGTTGTGAAGAAACACTAAGAAGCACTCCCATAAAATAATGTGGTTAGACACAATATCATGACAAACTAGTTTCAAAACCAAAACTTTAGAGCATTTTCAGAAATGTAGTAAATATTCCCATCTGAGTTTCCAACTTAATAAGAGATGAAAAATGAGATGGGCCAGATAAACTACATTTTGTTCAGAAATCACTATTTCCGACCTTAACCTAAACCTCAGCTGTGCTAGGATTGAAGACATGGTAGGATTAAAGGCATGGCCCACCACGACCACCTGGGGAACTCCCAGGAGTGGCCAGACCAGCAGGACAGCAGTTCAGGCTCTGGGAGATATGTTTGCTTCCTATGAGGAGGAAGGCAGACAAGAAATCACTACAAGCACGCAATAAAGCCCAATAGCTGTCCCAGGCTGTCCTCTCCCACCTGTGGAGGCAAGAAACAGGACTGATCCAGGCCATTCTGGTATGCAGCACCTTGACTGACCCAAGTGCAAGAGCCCAAATGGGTCTCCAACCAGAGAAACAGAAGCACAATTACCATGCTTGGGAATTCCCAAGCTTCAAAGATCTCCACCCAAACCAGACCAAGATATGCACATGCCTCTCCTTCCTGAGTGTTGGGAGACAGTTTGGACACCAAAGGAAATATAAGGACTTCAGATTAAAAATAAGTAAAGCTTAAAAACAGTTATCCAAACACATAATTTTCCATTAAAATAGACTGGTCATGTGATGGTTTTTAGATTCTATTGCCTAGGACTTTAGTTGAGTGTGCATGCATAAATAAGTAGTACTCTTTGTGGAATTTAAAGATATTTAAAGTTATCTTAGGTTACACCAATAAAATATTTATATTTCTGATTAGGCAAGCCAGAATAAAAGCTAGTGATTCTTGTGCACACAATAAAAAAGGAAAACTTGGTGGCCACAGCTTAAAATTGTTTTGAGACAAGACAAAGATGACATGATTACACGAGATCTTTCTGCAGTTTCTCTGCATGGAAATACATTAGTTGTTAACCCATGGAAACATGTAAAGACATGACATTACAGTGAGTTTTAAATGACATGAGAAAATGATGGTCATACATAGTAGCTAGAGAGGAAAAACTTGGAGAGGAAAGCCTTAGAGCTGAGGTTTGGGGGTGACAGTGGCATCAGGGGTGAAGGGAGGGATTGGGGTTTGTCGAGGTGGAATTGGACATGTGCAGAGCTGAGGGTCCTTGGGAGACAGAGAACCTGGAAATAAATTTGTGTGAATGAAATACCTAAAACCATTTCTTTAAGGGTGAGTACTCTGCCAAATGAGATGAAGCTAAGAGAGAGGAAGTAAACTTTAAAGGATAGAGAAAGAGCCATGAAGTGGAGGGACTGGGTCTGGAAACCCCAAACAGCAAAGCCCAGGAATGAATGGTCTCAAACCAAATGAGCCCATGTCACTCACCACCTGTTGCAACTGGGAAAGTGAAGCAATGTCCTAGATACAAGCTGTGCTGGGAAGGGAGCTTTAGAAGACCATTTGCCTGGTACTTTGGCAGTAGTTTTCAAGATCTTTAAGAATTTGGAAGTCTAGAGTGCCATTTAGTGGGCATTTACTTGTTGTCCAGAGGGTACTGAAGGTAAGAAGTACAGAGCTAGGAGAGTCAGAGAGGACTGCTTGGAATGAGAGGAACTAATAGTTAAAGACAGAGAAGAGAAAATTTAGCAATTCGGTTAAGGAGGTAGAAGAAGGAGATGAGGTAAGGAGTCTCAGGAGGGCAAGTCATTAAGATGGAGGAGGAAGAGAGAAGGAGGTGGACGAGGAAGAGGAGGAGAAAGAAGACAGTGGAAGAGGATTGGGAGCTTCTAATGTTGTGGTTTGGATCAGGTTTATGTAATGGAAAAGAAAGAGAGAGAGAGAGAGAGAGAGAGAGAGAGAGAGAGAGAGAGAGAATGGCCACCTGCACTCTAAGAAAAGAAGTGTCAGAAGGAACTCAGTCTTACCCCTGCCCACACCATCAGCTCAGACTACTCATCTCAGGACTCCAAGAAAGTAGAATTCTGCTGTTTTTAAGTCTCCCAGTCTATAGCATCTTGCCTGGCAGTACTAGTGAGCTAACAGCACACGTTTACACCAGTCTACACTTCTGAAACACCATCTGTTCCCTCTCAGAAGCCTTCAAGAGATCTGCATTCCATCACCATCTTTTATTTCAAGGCTTTCTGAAATACATACAAGAGTGTGACAGACATTTCCTCCTAAACCCGGAGGTACCGCTAACCTGGACACTTCTTTCTTCTTTGTTCTCAACTCATCAGTATCTCCAGTTATCATATAGAATGGAAGTCCTTCTTTTATAAGCAGAGTGCCATGTTTATGTAAACCTTCATAGTAATCTCAGACTTCATTGTAAAGGGTATTCAGTAGGGAAGAAATGTGTGTTTATGTTTAGGGGATGAGAGCTTAACCTATGCAATTCTATTGCCAACTGGCTTTAGGGGCAATTTTGCTGCTAATTGTTTGCTGTTTTGATCATTTATTGTGCAGTTTGTTTTAGCCTTTAATGTTTATCTGCTAAAATTCTCCCTGCTGTGAGCATCTCATTGCCATGGATATCTTTAAAAAAATGCAACATTGTCCTTAATAGCTCACAGAAAAACTGTTGGGAATGCAACCTGTGAGTCTCTTTATGGGAACCCTTTCCAGATTCTTCCTTCTGCTTACATGCTCAATGACACTGGTTTTTTTTAAAGAGCTGTGTTACGTTCCTTTTCCAAATGTCTTTCTGTTATTAAATGTACAGTATACAGCAAGGAGTTGATTCTACCAATGTGTTCTCCAAATGTAGCTTTCAGCATGAAGCATCAAAATCAAGCAAGCAAAATGAGTTTGGCAATCTTAACACAACATCTGTTCAGGGATGCTTTTCCCCTACACCATGAGTTTTGGGGGAATAAATGTATATTATATGGTACATTTAAAGAAAAAAAAACATGAACGTTGTTCTGTGAAAAAGGAATGAAAGGATCCCAAGATAAAAAAATAAATGAAATTATATGCTGCCCTGAAGACAGATTCATGTTTTATTGTGCTCTGCCTGTTGAGTGGTTATACAGGTGGCAAAAGAAATATGGGGTGATTCTCAGTACTTTCCTTGTGTTCCCCAGCCCTCAATAAGCATCAGTTACCTTTGGGCAAATGACTTTCTCCAAACACATCTGAGCAGTCATATATTTTCATTATTCCACCCTTTGTTTCAATGACCTGACTATATGTAAAATGCTGTGTGCACGGCTGCTGTGACATTCATGAAGGAAACGGCACCTGTTCAGAGAGTGTTTTTGATTATTGCAAACATTTGGTGAACACCGAGGCCATTGTCACAGAAAGCAATTGTTTTAAAATTAAAATTGGATCATTTTTCTTCACATACTGCTTGGCTCTCCCTAACCCTTACATACACAGTTATAAAAAGAGTCAGTGAGGAATGTGCTTTTTGAGCACCATGAGCCCAGGAGGAGGCTGATTTTGTCATTGCCTCATCACACATCCTGCAGCACTAGGTCTTCCGTTCTAATGCTTCCTTACCTCAGGTTAATCTTGATAATCTTTCCTTGAATTTTATTGGGACAAAAAAATAGATCTCATCTTCTAGTTGTGTTTGGTCATATTCTATCTACTCCACCACCTCTCTCCCCTTCCTCTAAAGTCAAGGCAGAAGGTAGAAAAAGATGATGATAATTTCTCTCTTGAAATGAACCCTTAAAGAATAGAAGTAATCAGACATGCAGAAAGCAAATGGGAAGTTGGATCCTAGGTCTATGGCCTCAGTTCCCACTGACACAATGTCCAATGTCTAACCTGCATCATCAACTTACTTTATCAAGTACCTGCTCACTTTAGCACTTTGGACCTGATTTGCTACCTACTATTTCTCTGCTGTTCACAGCTAGGTTTATCACAATTATTTACCTGAAAAAAGTCTCTTTATTTTGGTCGTATGCTCCTGTTTCTATGCCAAGACACGAGGCAAAAGCAACTTCGAGATGCAGAGATTTGGCTTACAGGTTGAAACCCATCATCAGGGGAAGCAAAGTCAGGAACTCAGGGCAGGAGCCTGGAGGCAGGAGGAAAAGCAGGGAACATGGAGAAATTCTGCTTAATAGCTTCTCCCCTGCCTGTACTCAACCTGTTTTCTTGTACTCCACAGAACCACCTGCATAAACATGACAACATCTACAATGGATTTAGCTTTCCCACACCAGTCAACAATGAAGAAAATGGCTAACAAACATGCCTATACCTGAGTCTGATTGAAGAAATTCCCCTTCCCTGATATGTCAAGTTGACTGCTGGATCAAACCATGACATACTACACCTTGATAACCTTGACATGCAAGCTTTAAACTATAACCTTTCCTTCTTTGTCTGTTCTGCATATTTCACATTAGTATTATAATATAAGATACGGTACAACTTTAAAAGTCCCACCATCTTTAAAGATTAAAAAACTTGCAAGCCCAATGTCTCTTTAAAAATCCAGAATCTCTTAACCATGGGTACTTGTAAAATCAAGTTAAATACTTTCTTATTTCAAAAGGGAAGAACTGAGCATACTTAAGCAAAGCCAAAGTATAGGAATGTAGATAAATATCCAGCATCTGGAACTCACTTATGATCTTCTGAGCTCCAAAAGGCTTAGGCAGTTCCACTTCTCTGGCTCTGGCATCAACAGCACACACAGCTTGTCTCATAAGCTCAACTTAGCTCTACTCCACACTTGCCTCTTCCCTTGGTGGTCATCCCATGGGCTTGGCTCTTCCAGTATGCCAGAGTTTCCACTGCAACTGAGGCTTCACCTTCACCGATGGCCTCTCCTGGCTTCTCATGGTGCCAAACCTCAGATTTTCTCTATGATACTTTCAATTCTGCAGCTTTAATGCCACCAGAACCAGGACTGTTCTGGTGGCATTAAAGCTGAGAGACTGTTACTTATTCCTAAGTCTGGTTTCTACCTTGAGATGAAGCCTTGGCCTCCTCTGGATGACAACTTCTATTTGCTGACCCTTCCCAAAAGATTTCAGTATAATGATGCTGGTCTCTTATTAATTAATTACTGCTGATTTTTCATCTCCAGCTAATCAGCATCAATGTATCAGTTTTCTTAGTAAAGTACAAAAGTTTTTAGTTCCACAATTCTATTTTTCCATTTTTAATGGAAGTTTTGTGGAATTCATGCAATACTTTTGATCATATTTAGAACATTCCTGTGGTGGTTTGAATGAGTGTCCCCCATAGGCTCTAGGTATTCAGACATTTGTCTCCAGTTGGTGGTGCTGCTTTTGGAGGTCTTAGAAGGTGTGGCCGTGCTGGAGGAAGTGCGTTATTGGGGGCAGGCTTAGTGAGTTTTAACAAACCTCGTGGTCTATAGTTGCTCTCTCTTGGCATCCTGTGCTCTTTGTGAGATGTGACCCTCAGCTTGCTGCTCCAGTCTCCAGCCGCCATGCCTCCCACCACAATGGACTCTAATTCCCTGGAACCGTCAATCGTAACCTCAAATAAACTCTTCCTTTTATAAGTTCCTTGTTCATGGTGCTTTATCACAGCAAAATAAAAGTGACTAATACAGTAATTTGGTACCAGAGAGTGGGCTGTTGGCTGTGAAGAACCTGACCACGTTGATGTTTGGAGAAATGTGGAAGACTTTGGAACTTTGAGCTAGAAAGGCTGTTGACTACTGTAAGCAGAGCTTAAAGGGCCATTCTAGTGGAGGCCTGGAAGAACGCATGGCTGCAAAAGATGTGGTTCCATGGGAAAATAAAGACTTAGGCAGCAACTGGGATATTTAGATAAAGAGTCTGGCAGCAGTTTGCCCACAGCCCAAATGCTTGCCTGATGCTAAGTTGAAAAGCAATGGACTGATGTCTTTGGCGGAGGATATTTCAAGACAGCCTAATGTAGAAATGGTGGTGTGGCTTTTAATGGTGAATATTATACAGATCTACCGTGAAAAGGAGCAAATGGGCAGAAGCGAAAGCAGAATGTACAGTTTGGATCTGAAAAACCCACTAGGAAGATTAAAAGTGGGCCAGGCATGTGAGGAGAGTTCCCTTTTGATAGGAGATTAAAGTGGTTAAGGACGGGCCTGAGATTCACAAGTAAATAAAAAATCAGTACCCTTCAGTGCAAAGAACACCCAGCTAATCCTCCAGCTTTTGAAAGGAAAAACTGAAAGCCTTTTCTACTGCTCCAAGTCCAGAGGCAGAGAAAAACTAGCAAATGTGGTTAAAGTAGGGAGTCCATCCATAACTGCAGCCAGATTTCGCATTTATTTCATGGTGGCTGGCTTAGAGCATGAAGTTTGTGCAGAGTGAAGGAGTCATCAGTTCTTCCTCCATGGTTTTCAGAAGAGCCAAAAGGGACAGGCAGATGCAGCAGGGTGTCCCTGAATAAAAGTAGGCCCTGATAGGCCATTGCATGAAGCTGTTGAATGTGAAGTCTGGTTGGCAGCGGAAACCCAAGAAGAAATTTGAGATGCCAGACCTGTGATATTTGCCAAGGAGAACTGCATACAGTGCGTGGTACCAGCATAAGAAGAGATGTATGTTGCAAGCAAGGTGGAAGATCTGAGCCATCTAACCCTTTGAAGTCAAGTCCCAGAAGTTGCATGTGGAGCTACTAGGAATTGGTTTGCCCTGCTGGTTTTCGGTCTTGTTTTGGTCCGGTATTTCCTCACTATGCCTCTATTCTCCTTTTGGAAATGGGAATGTTTATTCGGTTCCACTGTATATTGGGAGTATGTAATTTGTCTTTTGATTTTACAGGAGCTTACAGTTAAGAGATTGGCTTGAGTCTCAGAAGAGACTTGACTGTAGCCTTTTGAATGGCATTGAACTGGTAAAGACTATGGGGACTTCAAGGTTGGACTAAATGCATTTTGCATTTATTGGTCAGGAGCCTATTGGGGGCCAGGGAGTGGAATGTGGTGTTTAATGAGTGTCCCCCATAGGCTCTAGGTATTTTCAGACATTTGTCTCCAGTTGGTGGCACTGTTTTTGGAGGTCTTAGAAGGTGTGGCCAGCTGGAGGAAGTAAGTTTGCTGGGGCAGGCTTGAGTGAGTTTTAACAAGGCCTCGTGGTCTACAGTTGCTCTCTCTCCACTTCCTGTGCTCATTGTGAGATGTGAACCTTGGTTGCCTTCTGAGCCAGCTGCCATGCTCCCACCACAATGGACTCTAATTCCCTGGAACTGTCCATCGTAAGCCAATAAACTCTTCTTTTATAAGTTCCTTGGTCTGTGCTTTATCACAGCAACAGAAAAGTGACTAATACAATTCCCTTATCTACAACTCCATCAATATTTCATTCATGTGCACATGAACACACACATAGGTATATAAAGGCCTATTGAGTCAAATCTGTGTCCCTAAATGCCCTTTAGTGTGTGTGTGTCCATCCACTAGAACCTTGTCAAGCTATCTAGTGTCATATTCTTAAATATAAAATTAAAGAGAACAACAACAACAAAATACTTGTCCAAATACCTGGCCAAAACAGTAAACTCTCATCAAAAAATTTTTAAAAAGATTGAGAAAAAGATGCAAGACATGTAGGGCAGAATGGAAGGGGGGGAATGGATCTAAAGTAGATTAAGAAATGCATGAAATGCACAAAAGTTCAATAAAAAACAAAAGAAACTGATATTATGCCAGGCCTAGGAACCTATGACTAGACAGGTCACAGGCCATAGGGGCCAGCTACTACTCTTATCATGCTAAATAGACGTAACATGAAACTGACTTCTCATGACTTACTGCTATACCCAGATTAACATATTCCTCAACTCTCCTTTAAGATACTTCTTCATGCAGTATATGAAACCTGCACTGGCCAACTTACAGAGACTAAGACTACAGAGTGGTTATCCCTGAATAGGACACCTATATAAAACTTCTGCCTCCCAAGGCTCAGTGATCATTGTAAAAGAAGGGGCAGAGGGAGATGGAGAGATAGCCTAGCAGTTAAGAGTGCCGACTGCTCTTACAGAGGATCCGGGTTCTATCCCCAGCACCCACATGGCGGCCAAGAACCGTCTGAAACTCTAATTCCAGGAGAACTCCAGTTCCCGGGGAATCCGACACTCTCTTCTGACCTCCGCGGCATTGCCAAACACGGGTGCACAAACTTGCATGCAGAACAGTACACTTGAACAATACAGAAAATAAATAAATGCTGGGCGTGGTGATGCACGTCTTTAATCCTAGCACTTGGGAGGCAGAGGCACACAGATCTCTGTGAGTTCGAGGCCAGCCTGGTCTACAGAGTGAGTTCCAGGTCAGCCAGAGCTACAGGGAGACCCTGTCTCAAAAAGACCAAAAATAAATAAATAAATAAATAAATAAATAAATAAATAAATAAATATAAAAAAATAAAAAAAAAATAAAAAAGAAGGGGCAGAAATAGGCAGATCTCTGTGATTTCAAGGCCAGCCTGGTCTACAGAGTGAGTTCTAGGACAGTTGGGGCTACAGGGAAACTCTGTCTCAAAAAAGACCCACCCCCAAATAAAAGAAGGGGCTAGTCTTTGGTTGCAGACTTTTCCCAGGGAAAACACATGAACTTAGAAGATGCTCCCTTCAGCTGAGGGAAGCACTTAGCTTTAATTTTCAATGATACCATTCTCAGCAGTTTGGAGACAGGTTATGATTCCATGTGGGTAATCTAGGCAGTGTATCTATAACAACTTGTCCTGTATATAGTCATTTATAAATGTGCTGACCTGACCCTCTCAGGAATCATCTCTCCAATATTCAGATTTATCTCCTTTGCTAGAACAAAGGCAAATGGAAAGGACAATGCCCTAAAATGATAGAGCCTAATACTGCTGGTTGCAGAGCTACAAGCTCTATTATATTATTATATTATATTATCTATTATACAGCCCCTTCTATTGTCTGTTCTAGATTTCCTCTCAACATCAGCTAGTAATGCTCCCTGTCTACAGAGCTACCCTGTGGGACAGGTCTGAGTGCTGAGTCACTCATCACCCATACCATTATTAGATTAGGAAGGCTCCATCTGGAAAGGGAATCCCCTGGATATGAGTTAATCCCCCTGATATCGAATACAATCCTTGCACTCAAATTATGCAACATAAGCCATAGCTACCTTTAACAGAGTCACTATTTTCTTAGATGTAATTATTATTTTTTCTTTGTATGCTTGTATTTTTCATAAGAAGCTCAAAAGGATGGTGGCCATCACTTAAAATTTCATGGGACCTGTTTAATGAGCTAATAAGTTTCTACATAGTATAATGACATTTTGTCCTATAAAACCTAGAGATTTATGGCTGGGACATAGAATTACCCAAGTGAGTGAGTAGAATTCATTATTAGTATGACCAATTCTCTTCAGTATGTAGTTGTCGGGCTGAATATGTATTCTACTTAGCAGGAATATAGCATATCATGCAGCTGACACTGACCCAGGCTCTGTACTGTATTGTGATGGAAGATACCACTTTATCACAAGGTATCAGCATCTACGAAACTTTACTTTGTGCTCCATCTTCTAAACCATATGATACATAATGGAACTTTTGCCTGGGTTCACAGTCCCAGACATCCATTTCTTCCACGGAGCAGGCTTAAAATCCAATCTGAGAGCAGTTGATTCACCCCCTAACAATCATGACACTGTTACATCATTGGACACATCTTATATGGTTGGTAGGCATTGTAATTATATATCTCACTACAGATGCCTTACTTGTCACCCCCAGCTGCCTGCACAGCACCTTCTGGCACCAAGAAAACTAGCCAGAAGCCAGGAAGCATCCTGCTCAGTTATACCTTGACAAAGTCATGACCTTTGTCTTCAATGGTAAGGAACTCTATAGGACATTTTCTGTTCCATAGCTACCCATAAGATCAGTTGAGGGCTTTGTTGCAACTTAATCTCAATTTGATTTCTCTTTCTGCTTCTTGGTTTCTTTTTCTATTTCATGGATGTTATTGTGGAATATTACTTAATAAAATTTACCATGAAAAATCCTCGTATCTGACTCCATTCTTGGGATTCCCATGATAGTGCTTTAGTCTCTTCAGTTTGTTGTTGTTAAGTTCTGGTATGATAACTCATTATTATGCATATTTACTAATCTAAAAGTTTTTCATTATTTTATTTAAAATATGAAAGTTTATTTTAAATTAAGCCCAAAAAAATGCATACTCTCTTTATAATTTATGTCTTTTATGCCATTGTAGAATTTGATTCAAAACTTCCCCTTAGCTCACTGGCTAATCTTCTGGGAGACATTTCATCTGATTTGTGCTCTTCTGAAGAACTCTAATTTATTATAGTACCATTATATTTTCTATTAGGATTATCTATCATTTTCTAATAAATGTGGGATTTGAGTTCCTTCAATTTTGTCCTATGAAGCAGATTTTCGTAAATTCACGTAGAGATGTTACTTTTCTGCTTCAGTGCAGGTTTCATTAAACACATAAATCAAAAATGTCTTCCTACAGGATAGACCAAATCAAGATTCAAGTAAGTAACTAAAATATGACTTTTGGCAGAGTTGACAGGCTTTCTATCCTCTATCTTCACATATAAGAACAGCTTCTTTTATGCTCTGGGCTAATATATTAAGCTTCTGTATCTCTCTACCCATGCAATCAGGATCTATTGAGCATCTTGTAAAATGAATATTACCTATGATCCCCATGATGCTCTAACTCAGTTTATTATTTGTGGTATTTACAAAGAGAGATCTGCCACTGTTCTTACAGGGCTTTGTCTCTGTCAGCAGCCTAAACATGCAGTTAACATGCACCTTCAGGCAGGAAGCATCACTCCTCATTTGAGGTTTGTATTGTATTTTGGTCTGAAGATGGTCTAGGACTTCACAAAGCTGTCATAATGAAGTACATAATGTGTGACTAAAACAACAGAATTTTGTATTTTACAATTCTAGATATTAGAAGCTCAAAATCAGTTTTATTTTGGCTTGAGGGTGATTGCCTTCATGGGCTTTTTCTATGTTTATATCTATGGCCTGATTTTCTTTTGGATTATTTTTATTTTATTTGTGTGTGTGTATGCCCTTCATGTAGGTAGGTGCACTCATGCTCTGCAATGCCTGTGGAGGTCAGAGGAGGGGGTCAGATCTCTGGAACTGGACTTATGAATGGTTTTAGCCACCATGTGAGTGCTGGGATTTGAACCCAGATCCTCTGCAAAAGCAGCCAGTGATCTTAATCACTGAGCCATCTCTCCACCCTCTCTCTGTGGCCCAATTTTCTTATGTGAGAAAAGTGGTCAATATTGAAGCAAGGTGCATCCTAACCACTTTAGTTTAACAAATTATCTGTTTAAAGTTCACATTTCCTAAGATACTAGGAGCTAGAACTTGAACTGGTGAGTTTTAGGAGTGGCAGGATTCACACCCAGAAAATGGTATAGAAGAGATTTACTATCTCTAAGTAAGAAGCAGAGGAATAAGAGACTTCCAGACTCAAGGCAGTGCTGGGTGATCTGCATTTTGGGAACAAGATCTGAATACTGAGATAGATTTGCATTCCCAAAGCCCTGCTAAGCCTGTGAAAATGTCTCATTCTAGGTGACCAGGCTGTCTGCTGTCATTAGGAAAGAAGAAGAAAACCCCCATGGACAGCTAAATTCACATAATTTCTTTTTCTTATTACCTATCCTGTCACAGACATTATTTAAAGTGCTGGAGAATTAGCAATAGCTAAGCAGGAAGGCTTTTGTTCTCAAGAATCTTATCCTCTAGAACCCATAGATAAAAAAATCAGCTAATTTTACATAACAATAAGTTCTCTATGTTAAGGTCACTGACAGTACTGGAATAGATTTTTTAGTATATGGGGATGGGGGAAGAATTTCCTGATAACTGCTTAACAAAAGTCATTCTTGGAAGAGAAATTATGTACTTTCCTATGTTTAATGTAATTAAAGTGTCCAGTTCATTATTCCACCTTGGATCTATGCACTTTGCATCTCCTCCACTAAGAGCAGAATAAGCTTTGCTTACCCTCAAATTTGGGAGATTTTGTAGTGTAATTTGACAATGGACTGATGGCTACAAGACTGAGGGTTGGAGTATGGATCTAGAAAATCCTCCAAGGGCTCCTGGGTTTATAGTCCCCAACTGGTTGTGCTATTGAGAAGTAGTGGAAATGGCAGGGGTGGGGTCAGCTTAGAGGAAATAGGTCACAGGGGCTTGTCCTAGAAGAGAGATCCTGCCCCTTGTCTCTTTCTCTCTGCATCCAGTAGTTGGCTACAGCAAGTGAGACCCTTACCTCCACTACACTCTTTCCACCATCATATCCATTCTGCTTCACTCCAGGCCAGTTGGAGTGATGTTTCAGTGTTTAAGAACACTTGCTTCTCTCCTAGCAGTCCCCAGTGATTTCTCTTCCCACCATGCATATTGGGTAGCTCACAGCTACTTATAACTAGCTGTAGAAGATGTTCTGGCCTCTCTAGCACCTGCACTCATACTAACAAAATGCCAATACTGGCTATAGCCAGGCAGAGTAACAGAGGCCAACATGGTAGTGGCTTAGAACATGAAGACAAAATAACTGTTCAATAATATAAATTGCTCTAGGGCATGTTGAGAACTGGTGTTAATAACACCCTGAAGGTCGGAGAGGAGTCAGCTGGTCAAAAAAAAAATCAAACATATACTAATTTAAATTGAACTTTAGTCACATGGGAGATTTTCAGAGATCCATTTTTGATGGGTAATTTGAAAAGGATTTGGGGCACTGATGTGTCCAAATTAAACAGCACAAAAATGTACCTTCTTTATCTCAGACATGTTTTAAAGCAGGTAATTATTATTTTTTTTATATTTAATTTTTTTTTTAATTTTTATTGATGGTTTGTGCATTTCGTACATCATTTTCCAATTCAGATCAGGCATATTTCCCTTTCCCTTATCCCCCACCCCCACCCCATCCCAGATCATGTATTCTGCCATAACTGATTTTTAATGGCCTATAAAAACAGAGAAAAAGTTTTTGGTTGAGTATCTGAAAGTATCTGTTTAAACCATCAGCCCTTTCCTGCTCTGTTAATGTATGTCCTCCTCTCTCTTTGTTTTTAGAGTTGCAATTTTGAGTAGTCTTGCAGAACAAATGGTTAAATGGGAGTCAGTGAGGAGGTTCAGACAGGGTCGACTACATGTGCTCCTGATGCCAAGGATGCTGGAAAAAGTTGAGTTATAATTTAATTAAAAGCCCAGGATGGTTTGAGGAGAATAAGTTGTGTCCACTCAAATCACTCTATTCTCCATCAGATTTAGTTGTGGGTCAGGGGACTGATTTGTTAATCTCTGAAGGGAAGGGAAGGGAAGGGAAGGAAAAGAAATGGAGAGAAGGGAACAGAGACTCCAAAAATCTAAAGGAAAGTTAGCCCCCCTTCTTCCTAGCCTCCTGGTATTTAAGCCTCACCTAATTCCCTCACACAAGTGTGGTCCACAGTTAGTCATGTGTCCTAGTGAAAGGGTTACTGCAGATGTGATGGGAAGTAATTTCTGAAGTGAGAATACAAAACAGATATGTGGCCCCAGTCTCAGTCATTTTTCTCTCTATAAGGATGTGTTGAATATTCCCTGGGTCCCTGACCCAATGAAACTGTCAGTTAACAAGCCTATTGTTCCAAGCTATGGGGATACACAGCAATACAAAAGCAATACTAAGAGAGACATTCTTTTTTTATTTTTTTATTTTTTATTGATGCTTTGTGTATTTCATATATCATTTTCCAATTCAGTTCAGGTATATATCCCCTTCCCTTCCCCCCACCCCACCCCTACCCATCCCAGATCATGCATACTGCCATAAGTTTTCTGCATGTTTCTCTGCTTTTTTGTTTTGTTTTGTTTTCATGTATTTTTTTTAACAATAAGTGATAATTTGTGAGTACAAGCATCCTTCATGTAAAACCAATTTGCAAGCAGTTGTGCCCAAACCCACACAGCTCATGGGTCCTACCATCCAGCAGGGGGGCTTGTATGTTCAATCAAGTTGACCAAATGAGTGTCCAGTCTATATTATTGTAGTTTCACCATTAACCCCAATCGAAGCCCTTACATTCTACCACACCCCCTCTTCCGCAAATTGTTCCCTAGGCTTAGAAAAGGGGCACAGGTGGATGAGAAGCAAAACACTCTACTTTCTCTGGAGCTGATGTCTTGGTCTCTAGTCAGTTCTGGCTGTTTTCTTTCATGGGCTGCCAGCTTGTCCAGGCATAACCTTTCGATCCTACTAATGAAGCACATGCAATTAGATATTTAGGTATTAAACAGTATAATATATAGCCTTTCGATCCTACTAATGAAGCACACACAATTAGATATATAGGTATTTAAACAGTACTAATTGTTATGGTAGGTTTCTTTGGTATAGACACAGATGTTTGGATGGTATGTTAATTCATGATTTACATTTTCTTCTGTTAAGTATGGCAGGGTCTTCGTGTGGTTTATAACATCTCCTAACCATTAGAGGATGTAAGCTTGTGGCATCAGCCGTGGGTTATTCCTCCAAGGAGAGAGCTAATAGCCAATTAGATTTGGGATATACAGACATATGGCTGCCACTGCTGCACAGTATTTCCAGGCAGATGAGGTGTAGCTGGTGCTGACGGAGGAGTCTTGCTTGACTCAAGGAGACCTATATTTGCTTTATTGGTTTAGTGGTCTTTGGTAACACTCTCTGGCATCCCAGAGACCATCTGTATACTTGCAAGTGCGGTCTCCATACATCTTTCCCATGTTTATATCAGGTCTTCAACAGCAGGGCCTTATCGCCTCTCTTCCTGCAGATATCCCAGTTTGGAGGCAAGGAGCCTTTACCATTTGTGGGGGCTTGGATCCCCTGGCCAACATCTCCTTGGTAGAATAATCCATTGTTGATGTCAGAGCTCCTGTATTAATATATTTTGTTTAAGTGCATAGCTTAAGGAGACTTTAGCATTATATTTGGTTCTGAATAGAGAATAATCCTTTTCACAGTTTCTATGTCCATTAGTCAATTAAAGAAGGCAGTTTTACTGATTTTACAAGAGAATACCTCTATAACAGCTGGCTCCAATCTACAGCTGGAGAACGACCTCATCATCATCTTATTTCTCCTTATTCTATGGGGGGGAGTTAAGAAAGTCTCTTGTATTAAAACCTTTGCGGCACCTAGAAGGTAAGCTTCGTTAGGAATCATTAAAAATAGTTGTTACTAGTAGGATCCACAGAGGGGCCTGATGTCTGCAGCAATCTGAGGCATTTCTTCCCTTCAATGCCCAGAGGAGTCAATCCTTCTGCTGGCACTTTCTGGTACATCCTACTCACTGCAAAGCTGCATTTTCTTTCTCAGCCATTAAGTTGGTGATACTCTGGCCTGTTGGAACATACAAATCCTTTCCCATAGTTAGTTTTAAGATTTGGGTTGCAAGGTTTTTTGACAAAAAGTTTTCATATCTATCTATATCCCCCTTTTTTATTTAAGGTTTTTATTTTTGACCCATGAGTCTCAAAAAAGCAGTTGTTTTATACATACCTATAGGGTGGAATCAAGGCACAGATTTCATCAAGTTCACCCATGCTGTTTTGGGTTACTGTATGTGATTAACTTGGGAAACAAAGTTCATTTTTGAGTTAAATCATCCTATAGGTGAAAGAGATTGCTACCAGGTGATACTATATGACAGCAAAATTATAGAGAACATTTGTTTATACCAATCCCAAAGTAATTGTTATACAGATTTTAGTTAAAGCTAATGTGGACAAGAGCAATTTATATCACCAATTAACTCAGATGCATTACCGTTTTTATCAGTCTTCAAACCAATGTTGTCCAATATGCCCATATTTACTTTTACTAAGTCCTAAAACACCATGTATCTTGTAGACAGAGTCTGGGCAAAACTGGATACTTGTTGAACTCATGTCAATTAAACATGCACCAATCGAATATACACCCGTGTCCCTCTCCCACCCCTCCCACCCCTCCCGAGTCACTATTTCAGTCAGCCTTCTGATGCAATCTTTCTGTTGTTGTTCTTTTAATGTGCATCCCTCTCCACAAGAAATATTTATAACTGGGTTATTGGTACTAGCGTCCACATATGAGAGATACCATTTGTCGTTTGTTTTTCTGGGACTGTGTTACTTCACTTAACATGATGTCTTCAAGCTCCATCCATTTACCTGCAAAGTTCATGATGTTGTCTTTCTTTACTGCTGCATAGAATTCCATTGTGTACATGTACCACATTTTCTCTATCCACTCGTCAGTTGAGGGGCATTTGGGTTGATTCCAGTTTTTTGCTATTGTGAACCGAGTGGCAATAAATATAGCTGTGCATGTATCTCTGCAGTAAGATGAGTCTTGTGGGTATATACCCAGGAGTGGTATGACTGGGTCAAATGGCAGGATCAGTTTGAGTCTTCTAAGGGTTCTCCACACTGTTTTCCATAGTGGCTGCAAAAGTTTACATTCCCACCAGCAATGGATGAGTGTTCCCCTTTCCCCACACCCTCTCTAGCACTTGGCATCACATCCTTTTTATTGATGATTTGTGTATTTCATACATTATCTTTCAGTCCAATTTAGACATATTCATGTCTCCCCGTCCCCCCCACACCCCAGTTCATGCCTTCTGCCATACTTGTCTTGCATCTTTCTCTCAGTCTTTCCAAAGTTTTTCACTGCAGAGGCTTGTTGTTTGGGGCAGAATTTAACTGTATCAGTCAGTTCTTTGACCCAGTCTTTATATTGTTGTTGTTCCCTTCCCTTTGCATTGCTCCAAAATATGTGTCAAAATTATGACCTCTGAGAATAAACTTTATGTTAATTCCAAAATATTTTTAAGCATTCACATTTTCCCCTTTAATTTTATATTACTCTAAGATATGAAGATGTGCCTTCCACCCAGATACAGTAATGACAGAGTCTGAAAATAAGTGGTAGGTCAATTTTAGAGCCCATTAGAAGATTCACATTATAACAGCACATTTGCCTTCAGATAAAAAGAAATACAACAACAATGTTTTTCAGCTTGCCTTTCAACTGACGATTTTGTGTTAGCATCCACAAATGAAGGTAACCACTTTTGGAATTCACATTTTTTCCCCTTTAATTTTTTATTACTCTGAAGTATGCATACATACTCTTCCCCCATATACCAAAATTACAACATCTGAAAACAGTGGTAGGCTAATTCTAGATCCCATTAAGTTATTCACGTTATATAATGATACAGCTGCTTTCAGGTAAAAGAAAATATTGGTCAGTTTGCCTTACTACTAGGTACTTGGTGCTAGCATCCACAGATGAAGGATACCACTCATTGTTTGTTTTTCTAGGACTGTGTTACTTCACTTAGCATAATGTCTTCTAGTTCCATCCATTTACCTGCAAACTTCATGATGCCATCTTTCTTTACTTATGCATAGATCTCCACTTCGTAGCCTCTATCTCTATTTCTACTTTCTATAGTTATTTGTATGTTTTCATGTTTTTGTTCTATTTTGAATCCAAGATTCCCTGGATGTGGGGTTTATTTAAAATTTCCCCCTTGATTGTTATGGCACAAGTGGGAATTTGAAGCAGCAGGCAATAGAATTGTACCCTCCTTTGTATCAAGCTGGCTGCATCAGTGACATCAAACTTAGATGAGGTTTTCAATAGCAGAGCATATTCACTGCACCTCCTCCCATAAAATGGACTTAATGGAGAAAGGTACAAGGGCCAGTACTCTCTATTGGGAACTCCTTTGCTAAAAACAGTCATCTTGTGGGTTTTTTTGGCATCTAAATGAGTATAGATATTCATGACAGTTTTGGTTCTTCAATTACTGACTTTCAATAGCCAATATAACAGGGCATTGGATAGGATTCTTTATCAGATGCCGTATTTTGCAATGAGATCACTCCTGACTACCAGACAGTTTACTGTAACACACCACCCTGACACTGCCTCCCCATCACTCTTAACTGCCAAGAACTCTTTCTTCCAAAAGCACTTCATTACTATTACAATATATAAGGAAATATGATTGTTTTACATATTATATTTACTCTTTAGCATATGTCTCCACTAGATACAAGCCATAAATCCACAAGAAGTTTATTTTGTTCTCTGGTATATTTTAATGGTAGAGAGAACTTCATATGGTTTTTTGAATTTAGCTAATTAATTTACTAACTGTATGTTTTTACTAGAAGAAATGAGCAAATGTTTGTTACTCAGATCAGGTACTGATAATAGACAGCATTACATAAATGATTCAACCAAGTCTAGTTTGGTGAACCATTGACTTTACTTTATGGAATGTGGGTAAGATGTTCCTCACAGAAGCATGGGTGACTCATGACAGGTACATCCTGAGACCTTCCTGCCCAATTTTCAGGCAGCTCCTCCAAAGGGGTCTCTTATTATCTAGCAATTGTTTATTATTTATGTAACCTTAAGGAGCGGCAAAATCCTGTAATTTTTATTTACTTTTGGAGTCTTAAGAGCTCTTCTACTCCCCCCAGGAAGGGATATTTTAATTCAGGGAAATGGCTGCACAATATTATTAATAATATTCTGGAAAATTAACATATGCTGATAAGGTAGATGTTAACTTTTTATCTCTTGATTCAAAGGATGAGGACATAGCTGAAAGTTAAAACAACTTCATCAGTCTTACATAGTATAGAATAAAGATTAAGCATTAGATTTCAAACTCTTGTTCTATTATTCCCCTTTTACAGGACAAACTTTAAAAATAAAATAATGTAACATGTACGTATGAAGTTTCAAGAGCCAATATTTTTCTTGTTTAATATAATTTTTCATGTGGATTATTAATTTCCATTTTTTCCAGTTCTAGATTTTTCCAGAAATGCATTTTAATAGAGTTTTAACCTTAATTGGCTAAATGATGAGTTTTGAAAATGTTTACCAAAATTATGTTGAATATTATTCCAAATATAAGAATGACTAAAATCATAGAACTTTGACAGTGTTTGAAAATTACGTTTTAGTTAGAATAATGTTTCTAATAAATTACTTTTTTTACAATAAAAGCTTGTGATAAAGAATGCATTTTTACTGGGCGTGGTGGCGCATGCCTTTAATCCTAGCACTTGGGAGGCAGAGGCAGGCGGATCTTTGTGAGTTCAAGACCAGCCTGGTCTACAGAGTGAGTTCCAGGACAGCTGGGGCTATAGGGAGACCCTGTCTCGAAAAGACCTCCCCCCCAAAAAAAGAATGCATTTTATTTCCAGAACTATGTTCTATATTTTTAAATTAAATAACCAATATTTGTGCTGTTCAGACATGCTCATAAGCTGCTCCCAGAAGCCTGAGTCCTTCAGCCCCCACACTCTGCTTGACTCTTTGTCATCTCTTACTGTCCCATCAGTTTTTATTCTCTAAAGAGGACTCAGTCTTAAAGCCTGTCATTCCTCTGTGTACGACATCACATGGAGAGCTCCCTAACTTTTATGTTCCTTGACTTCTGGAGAGTGTTCTCCTCAACTGTAGCTCCAACATTGACATGGTAACCCCCAGTGCCACATTCTGGACCTTATAGATACTTTATCTTTGAAATTGTCAAAGCACCACATGCTATGATTAGAACTGCTTCTTATTCTACTTTGCTTGCTCTACTAATCACATTCTGGCTATCCATTACTCTAAACAGCTCTGATTCATTTGAGCTCTTGGCTTTCTTTCAATTCACTCATTTTCCTTAGTTGATTTCTTTGATGTCTCAGGCATGTATTTTGGCAATACTGCTAACAACCTTCTTCTCTCTGGCTTTTAAATTAATCTGATTAGTAAAGTCCTTATCCTAGGTAAAGCCTTTCACATGTTTACATTTGAATTCAAAGTAGAACCATTCTTCTAACAAAGTCTTAGAGCCAGAGAAATTGTGGTAACCATGAATTCACAAGACTCCACCTCAAGTGCACACTCCAGTAATGAATACACTCACATGTTTCTTTCAAATGCTTTCTTCTGAAAACTATTTTGTGTTCTCTTCACAATCACTTGTGCATGGTATATGACTTTTTAGTACATCATGAAGAATGTGAAAGATGTAGTTCATGTCTAAATACCTTATTTCACTTTGTACCTTATACTCCCATTATCCAATCATAATATATGTGCTGTCCTGGATCAGTTTTTCCATTTTAAGGTGGGCCACTGCTTTTGGCTATTGGGGAGTTTCTGCCTTTAGGACCTATCTACTAACACACAGAGAGAAAAAGTGTGTGTATGCCAACCCACGAATGCATACACACAATTGTTTTAATTTGGGTTTTTATAAATAGTTTCATAGTTTATATAGTTAAAAGAAGCAATCGTAATTCTTTTGTTAAGTCTCATGGATGAAATCAATATCTCTTCTCAAACTTCTGAAATTGAGTGATTCCAAATTCCCCTTAGGAGTAAATGGTAAAGCACTTAGCCTGTGAAACTCTTGGGATGTTTTTAATGTTTGAAAGGAGGAAAGATTCACTGAGTCACTTGAAATATTATCCAATTCCTATCTGTTTATGTAACTATAAGCAATGTAGCTTGGAATTCCAATTTGGGGGGTGGGCAGGGACTTCGACTGCAGGAAGGAAATTTTTTTAATATAGTATTTTTTTAATTAATTAATTAATTTTTATGTGTGTGAATGTACTGTCTGAATGTAGGTCTGTGCACCCGTGTCGTGCAATGCCGCGGAGGTCAGAAGAGCGTGTTGGATTCCCCTGGAACTGGAGTTCTCCCGGAAGTGGAGTTACAGACAGTTCTCGGCCGCCATGTGGGTGCTGGGGATCTAACCTTGCTCCTCTGCAAGAGCGGTCGGCGCTCTTGACTGCTAGGCCATCTCTCTAGCCCCAGGAAGGAAATTTTTTAATAAATGTCATAATCTGTTAAATATGCTCTTACATTCACCAGGGGCTTATCCAGTATATTCACTTAAATTATTCTTTACTATGTTCTGCACATCAAAATAACAGTATTAGAGTGAATATACTTTAAGCACTTTACACTTATAAAACACTATTTAGCTTTTATTAGTATGCTATTATGCAGAGTTGGCATTATGCTTATGCGAACGACCATTTTTGAATACACATTTTCTCCCACCTTTCCTTGGTCCATTAAGAAGGTGTCTTCAGTGCTTTACTTTCGAAAAGTCTAATTCTCCACGATAAAAATGCCTGAATTCTTGGAAAAAAATTGAAGGGTTTAGTGTGTTTCTGGTATCTATTTAGAGAGCATTTGGGGCCTCTATAGTATGGCGTAGACCTCCTTCGGGTGCTGTACCATGGAGAGAAGAAACAGGCATAGACTCTCACATATAATAAATGAAATGCAACTAAGTAACTCTATGGATCACTACCTTACACTACTTTCATAGAAACATCACCCTGATTGTGACAAACCAGTTTCTCTCTTCTGCCCTTCAAGCTAAGATCATTATTTTTTCTAGAATGGAGTATTTTTCTATGTTACAGCATTCTCTGAGGCTAGAGTCTTCTAAATCTCTTCAAGGAATATTCAGTTTAAGTAATCCATCCAATTCTGAATTGGATTTGGTAATAATTGAGTGAAAATCATTTAAATCAGGACTTCATAGTATCTGCATCAGGAATGGAATTTCCAAAGACAGTTATATAGAACATCCTGCTGACTCTGAGCTTAATCTTAGCTATCAATTCCAAAAGGATTTAAAAGTTTAAATATTTAAATATAAGAACTCTCTTAGGCTTTCCCTTTTCTGGCAAGCAAATTTTCTTTGATGTGGTCTTGAGTAGGGATGACATTGGATTCCTAAGATGTGGTGTGCCAATTGAAGGGAAGCTTGTTTCATTTTGCTTTGTTTTCTCTTCCAAAATCAGAAGTTCTTGACAAAATTAAATGCAATATCTTTAAGGAAGCATCTGGGCTATGGTTATGGATGAGCATTTCTAATTTCATTGTCTGAGAAGAAAGCCATTTGTAGGGCAACTTATTATATAAACTCCCCTTGGCATCTTTTAATAGAAATCAATAACATAGCAAAAAAGAAGGCAGATGCAATATAACCATATGCCACATAAAAGATATCCCACTAACATCTCCAAAAAGCTTAATGTATATATATATATATATATATATATATATATATATATACACATTTATTTATCTTGTCAAAACACCTGATATGTACAGTTAATATGCATTGTCTTCTCATATAAGAAAGTGGACTATTTACTTTAAAAAAGGATGTTAAAAACAACTATTTTAGATTATAAAGCATTTCAGATTCCTCACTGTTTTCAAATGCATTTTTATGCATCAGTTTATGGAGAAATGCTTTTGAGACCCAAAAGGTAGGAGGGAGAGGTATCCTTGACAGCAAGGAGAAGTCTAAGAGGAAATAGGAAACTATTTTCTAGACTGAAGTGTCATCTAGGTAGAAAGATATGTGGAGAGTCAGGAGAAAGCATTGTTGAGAGACAAATAACCATCAGCGGTGTCAATAGATCTGGAGACTCAGAGTAAGCATCCAGTACTGAAAAGGTATTCTCATTTACCACAGTCCAGCAATAGTGCTTCCAAGCATCAGCTAAGAATGTCTCAACAAGATGGATGCCAAGACAAAGATAGCAGTAGCAACCTCAAAACATCAACAGTGGCACCCAAAGTAGCCTCCAATTACAAAGAGGTACCCAATCGGAAGAAGTACATAACATGTTTTGTCTTGAAGAAAGGCACCTGGATCATTTCGAATTTAAAGGAGGTGATAAGAGACTTGTTCTGATCTTCCTTATCAGAGCTGAGGTAGAAGAAAGCTTCGGCAGGGACCTGTGCTCCCACATTCTAGCATTGCATTAGGGAACCGGCCACACTAAAAGACCCTTGTGTTTTTGTTGCTTCTTTGTTTGCTTTTCTCAATGACCCCTTACAGACTGGAGACTGGGACCCATCTGTCTTCTGTGATGCACAAAGAATCTAATATCTAAGGCATTTCATCCGAGAGTCTTGAGGACAAAGACACCACGTTTGGAAGCAGTGCTCTATTCTCATAAATAATTCCAGTCACTGCCTGTGCATACCTCCTTGGTTTGGAAAAGACAAACACTTGATTTGTGGGTCAGTGTTAAGGACAAGCTCTGTAAGGCATCCCTCCATTTATTGCATTTAAAATTGACTGATATTCTCTTACTTTTTGCATATTTTTCTTTTATATTAAATATGTATTTCCTGTCTTCGTTCGATTGCTTTCATTTTTTATTGTAAGAGTCTTATATTCACAGGGAAATAAAGTTTTTTTCTAGCACATTCTGACTTTGTTCTTATAACTTACATTTATTTTTGTGATTTCATTAAAATGTAAAAGAGAAAAATTACAGTATTATTTCAAATATGTATCTAAAAAGCCATTGTGAATTTTTTAACAACTTAATAATATTTCTTAACAATAATTCTGACTGAGGTAATCCAGACCCAGAAAGACAAATGTTTCATGTTCTTGGTCATGCCTGGCTGCTAACTTTGAATTGTTAGATACCAATGTTTCCTTTGGAAAATCCAGAGGGGTCAGAAAAGAAATAGTCATGGTGGCGAGGGTTTGAGGCTTCATGGGTAGGGGTTGGAATGCAATGATATAAATGGAAGCTGGGTGGGACTGGAGAGATGGTCTAGTGGTTAAGAGCACCGACTGCTTTTGCAGAGGACCCGGGTCCGATCCCCAGCACCCACACGGCATCTGAGAACCGTCTCTAACTCCAGTTCCAGAGGAATCTGACACCCTCTTCTGACCTCCACGTGCATTGCACGACACGGGTGTACCAACCTACATGCAGACAGTACATTCATACACATAAAAAAAAATAAAATTAAAAAAAAAAAACAAATGGAAGCTGGGGAGTAATAGAGTAGGCAGATTCAATGGGGAGGGGATCAAGACAGAGGAGGGAGTAGTAGGAAAACCAACACTAAGGACCTTTAGAAAAAGCCATATGGGAATTAATCATTTTAGAAGCTTCTTAAAGTATATACATTTACCTTATAAAAAGAGTAAAAGGAGTTACTGTATAACAGGAAGACATTGCACTTACTACATGACATAGACTGGAAACATAATAGCCCAAGCTAAGAATGGACTCTCTCTTTTGAGGCCATTGACCAGGGCTCTACGAGATTCTCTGAAAATACCAGCCATTTCTTCTGCTCTTGGTTACCACCAGAACTTAATAAGACCTGTATCAGTCACTTTTCTGTTGCTGTTATAAAACCACCATGACCAAGGGAAGTCATAAAAGGAAGAGTTTATTTGATGGTTCCAGGGAATTAGAATCCAGAAAGCCTAGGTTCACATCTCCAATGAGCACAGGAAGCCGAGAGAGCCTCTCGGCTTGTTAAACTCTCTAAGCCCAACCCCAGTGATGTACTTCCTCCAGCATGGCCACACCTTCAAAGATATCCCAAAACAGTGCAACCAACAGGGGAAAAATGTCTGAATACTTGTAGCCTATGGGAGACAATCTCATTCAAACCACCGCAGACCCTATTGTTGAAGACATTACATACATGAGCTGTAGAACGAACAAGGAGAAATCAAACTTGTGTTGACCACAAATCTTGATCTCTACCATTTAGCTTTCATAGTGGTGGAAGATGTACTTGCTACTGGAAGAGAAAATTAATCATCAGCCTTACCCATCTGTGAACACTGAGGGCTTTAACCACAGCTGGCCAAGCAAGAGATTCCCTCTAATGCAAAAGTAGATGAATGTTATGGGAGTAACCAATTATGCTCTAATTGAATTTACTGTGCCTATCATAAGATGCAGCCCATAAGCAACACTGATATCAGACCTAACAATTTGTGACTAGACAAGACAGAGACCAAATGATAACTCTGCTAAATAAATATAGTATTACAGTAACTCCTAATAGCGTATTGCTATACTCATAGATGAGTATATCACCAGGGAAGCTTCCTTATGTAGCAGATTGCGATTCACACAGAAACCCACAACTGGCCAAGGTGTAAAGAACAAGAGGCTGCAGAGTGCTTATTCCTGAATAGGACACCTTCTGCCTCCCATGGCTCAGGGATCACTGTAGAAGAGGAGGTGGAAAGATTTTAAGAACCAGAGGAGGTTGATACTCACAAAGAAATAGACTTTTCTGGACAGCTACATAGGTATACATGAACTCACAACAATGGTGATAGCATGCAAAGTAACACATAAATGCAAGCCAGATAAAATCCCAGCATAGACGTGGGGAGTGGAGAGGAAAAACCACCCCTATGAGGAACTATTGGGAACAGATGGCTGCTGGAAGGGTGAAAGTCTATCTCTTGAAGTTGGGGCTGGAGAGATGGCCTAGCGGTTAAGAGCGCCAACCGCTCTTGCAGAGGACCCGGATTCGATCCCCAGCACCCACATGGCGGCCGAGAACCGTCTGAAACTCCAATTCCAGGAGAACTCCAGTTCCAGGGGAATCCGACCTCTTCGGACCTCCGCAGCATTGCACGACACAGGTGCACAGACCTCATGCAGACAGTACATTCATCAATACAGAAATAAATAAAATAAAAAAAAAAAAAAAAAAAAGAAAAGAAAGCACTGAGCACCCAGGAGGGAAGGACCAAGCTCTGGAAGCAGTGAGTCCCTCCTGGGAGATCACCAAAAGAGTCAACAGTGGAACCAAGGAGCGCCTCGTCCTCCCAGCTCCCCGGATGTTCACAGACAGCCCTGCCACAGCCGCCTTCAGGAACCAAGTCTCTTAGGAGACTGCGCCGCAGGACCAGGCAGGAGCATAAAGGAAGACCCCCATGACCAGACAAAACGATTGCCAGCAAGGGGGTCTTCCTCCTGTCCCTTCTGCCCCCCACCCCCCACATGCTTCTGCAGAGGGAGCTGACTGGATCTGCCACGGAGCCACTGTGTGATCTCTTTTCTAACTAAAACAACACCATGTGAATGTGGACAGCTGTCTCTGGGGTGACACACACATTAGGATGATGGAAGGATTTCAGCTCTGCTACGCAAAGCTTCTGGTGGGTTCTTTCCTCCTGGAGCAGGGGACAGAGTTACTTCTGCACTGAATCCTGGCTGCCCCCTCTCCCTCCCAGTGCACACATGCACACACCCACTCACACTGGGAGAGCAAACCCAGCAATGCAGGAAAAGTGCTCAGCTGTGGAGCTGTGTCTAGCATGTCTCTCTTTCACCTCAGGTTAGGTGAGGAGGATGGAGGCACAATTTGTTTCTTAGCCGCTGTCTTCCCTGACCCTCTAAATAGGCGACCTTCTCTAACTGGCCAGCCTCCTGCAACATCCTGGAATGAGTCACACTGACTCTGCCTCCTGGCCTTTTGTATTTCCAGCATGGCCTTTGTCTGAGAGCTGCCTCCTCCCCCAGGCAACCCCTTCTTCACTCCTTCATTGTTCAGCACCTTTCCTCCCAAAAGCATTTTCCCCCCTCTGTTCTTTTGTTTGAGACAGAGCCACCTATAGCCCAGGCTGGACCTTGAACTCCCTTCATAACAAAACATAACTTTGAGGGGCTGGACAAGTGTCTCAGTGGTTAAGAGCACTGGCTATTCTTGTAGAGGACCCACAGGTTTGGGTTCAGTCCCCAGCACACACATGGCAGCTAACAACTATCTGTAACTCCAATTCCAGGGGAATTACCCTCTTCTGGCCTCCATAAGCATTGCATGCACACACATGCAGACAAAACACTCATACACATAATAAATAAATAAATAAATTTCTTTAAATGATCTTGAAAAAAAAGAAAGGATGTGAATCTTGGCAGCTTAATCAGTGGATGTACCTACACCAAAGTGGATTTTGGGTACATGAATTTGACTTTTAGGCATATATATATATATATATATATTCATATATTTAACACATATATAAAACATATATGTTTGGGTATGCAAAAAATCAATAAAAAGGAAACAAAAGCCATTGTTTGATGATCTATTATAATACAATTTTGTATGTCAATTCTAAATGTTAGAGTGGGCCCCAATTTTTCTGTTTTTTCTGTCTTTCTTTGAAGTAGTTTTTTCCTTATGTGTTCAAAATCAAGTACTGTGGTAGCTCATGCCTGTAATTCCAGCATTCATGATACTGAGACAGAATATTGCTGTGGTTTTGTGGGCAGTTTGTACTAGAGTATCTGCCAGACTGATCTGGACTGCAAAGAGAGACATAGTCTCAAACAAAACAAAAGGAGACATGACAAAACAGAAGAGGAAGAAAACAAAGAAAAACCTCAGGGAACATGTGGGAGGGGAGGAACCAGGGGAGGAAAGACTAATAACAGTAATAGAGAGAGTACCAGGCCACCTGCTGCTAGGGTGTCTTCTAGACTTGGAAAAGAAGCTTCACTAATGAACCTTTGTTTCCTAAACACTATCTGCATAATGATAACACCAGTTGAAATGCCAACGTCTATGGAGTTTGAAATTCCTCAAGGTCCCAACTCTATCTGAACAGCTACAAGTGACAGTTAGCTGTTGAGAGAGGGAGAATTTTCTGCAGGGACAAGCTCCTTGACAGGCTTTCCAAACCAAGTAACCATTCCTACACACACAGACACACAGACACACAGACGCATAGACACACAGACACAGACACAGACACACAGACACAGACACACAGACACACAGATACAGACACAGACACAGACACACAGATACAGACACACAGACACAGACACACAGACACACAGACACAGACACATAGACACAGACACAGACACACAGACACACAGATACAGACACAGACACACAGACACAGACACACAGATACAGACACACAGACACACAGACACAGACACATAGACACAGACACAGACACACAGACACAGACACAGACACACAGACACAGACACACAGACACACACAGACACACAGATACAGACACAGACACAGACACACAGACACAGACACAGACACACAGACACAGACACAGACACACAGACACAGACACATGGACACATAGACACATAGACACACAGACACAGACACACAGACACAGACACACAGACACACAGACACACAGACACAAAACCTACTGAGTCCATTTCCTGTTTTATATATATATATATATATATATATATGAAGGACCACAATAATTAAAGAAATGGTCACAAAATTAAGGTGGAGTGGGAGGCATGGGAAGAGATGAAATGAGGGTGGGGAGCAAATAAGTACAGTAATTCTGTATGACAGTCTCAAAAAATAAATTTTAAAAAGGCAAAAATGTTCAGGACTCATCTTTTTATTTATAAGTTTATTTACATTTAATGCATTTGTAATAACTTTTACCTTCTATACTATTCATTTCAATTCATTAGCTTTCTCAAGTATCACAAACCTGTATAGCTATCACAAGTACTAAATTCTAGAACACTTAATCACTCATGAAACAGTCTCTTATACCTGTAAGTTATCATTTTACCATCTTTTCTTCCTCTACCATTGGAAAACTTCATTCTTCTATTTCTTCCTACATTTGGATAAATGCTTCATGTACTATTTCTGCCATTCTAGATGTTGAAACCAGGGGTTTACAGAGTCAGGACAAGTGCTCCATCAGTAGCTCAGGTACTGTCTTTTAATTGTAATCATTCTTTAGAGGAAAAGTTTTGCAGTCTACATTGTTGTGAGCCTCCCACTGACCATGTTTCCCTTTCTCCTCTCTCACATTATTGCTCTTAACTGTGATATTAATGTCATGTCTAAATTGATGTTAATATCATTTACCTTAACCATAGTTTGAGGGTGTATATATCAAAAGACATACTATTTATAGGCATGGGGTTGCTGCTAAACTGTAAAGTTCATTGTAAATAAGACAAATCAGATAATGCTCAAAATGTTTCTGAGAAACTAGACAAATTAGCTGAGAGATCTGAGAGTTTGTTAGCAAACATTTTTCAACCTAAATTAAAAAGAGCTTATGCAGGGACTGGAGAGATGGCTTAGCAGTTAAGAACATTGGTTATTCTTGCAGAAGACCGGGATTCAAATCCAAGCACCCACATGGCAGCTAACTCCAGTTCCAGGAGATGCAGTGGCCTCTTCCGTGCACCGCATGACATGGTGTGTACTCACACTAATGCAGGCATAGCACTCATTTGGATAAAATAAAAATAAATAAACAAACAACTTACATGATTGGGTTATATAATCAATGAAATAGCAGTATCTTTCTAGTGGTATATCTTTTCTTACAAAAAATATTATGAGGAGCATAAAAGTAATGCCCCAGACAAATGTGTACCCATAAGTATGTATTCTATGGCCATCTTTGGCCTTGCAGATTGGAGTTTGGTAGAAACTAGATATTTTACATGAGTTGGAAGGCTTCTAGACACATCAATTGGCAATCCAGTGAAGACTTTCTGAATTTAGTTTTAATGTTAATTTATTGAGCTACTGAAAGACCATAGTTCTTTTCATGCCATTAAAGAATATACATCTTATTCAACAGACAAACTAATATTAGTCAAACACAGATATTCTATGAAAATCTGTAAATGAGAATCATCTTTCTTTTTGCCAGATGTCTTTGAAAGGAGTTTATATTTTGCCTCAAGCCAATACTTTTATAATGCCTTCTTAATAGCTTTGTAACTTGCAACAAAGTAAAACAAATAAGCAATAAACAAATAATGTTTTTCTAAACAGAGATCTCATTCCCAAACACATTCTATTCTCTTTTTTTCCTGGCAAATTGACTCAGTCTGAACCTCTATTGATATATCTTTTGATGTTAATCAGACCTAGAAATCCCACCCCAACATCATGCTTGCAAAGCATTGGTGGAAGACTTCAATCTTTCTCTTCCATTCTCTCCTCCTGCCATTTTATCTTCACCCATGTCTCTCTTGCACTTCCCTGTAGCATTATCTCCATTAGCTGATGACAATTTTGCCTGTATATCTATTGCTTCCTTCAGATCAGTCAATCTCAAGCATAATGCTGCATGAGAGGAATGAGCATTATCTGAGGAGTCTTTAAAATAACCCACTCTATGCTTGGGTCCCAACAGGGAGAAGCAAACCAGACTCCTGCTACCTCTTCAGAATTGTTGGGGTCAACCCCTGGAACTGTCTTTAAAACCTAGGAAGATGCAGTTAATTGTTCTTATGATTTTAAGGTGGACCATCTTTTTCTTTCTGTTTCGTTTGACCAGTTTTCTGGTTAACCTCTGCCAACTGAAGACAATGGATATTTGCAATATAAAACTGGCCGATTATACATTTCATAGCATGTCTAAGACTTGAAGTGAGCCTTTTAAAGAAGTCTTGCTTAAAAAGACATCCTGGAAGACACCACACACTTTGTCTGTATGACTTAGAGAAATCCATTTCAATCGACAGTGCTGTTCAAGTTGTTAGAGAAAAGGTATCAGCGATCTTACTCAGAGATGGACTCTTGATGCTGTAATGGTGATCTAGCAGGCAAGATGTGCCTACAGGTACGGTGGCATGACTGTTAGGAAGTACTTAAGTGTTTCCTTATTGGATCTGAGAATTGTTCACAGGAGAGAATTTCACGCCTAGTACTGTAATCCTGGACAAATATCATGCCTACAAGTTTATAGGCACTAACCTGTGATTGTTATTTTGCTAAATGGTTGTGCTGTCAAATACCTTCTAAATATTTATGTTTATACCCAGAGATGTGAGTTGCAGTCAATATTGGTTAGAGAAGCTTAGTTTTCCAGTGGACAGCAGTCAACAGAGATATGACCTGTTTAACAGGTCAAAATGTTGAGAATAAGAGACTGAATGCTTATCTTTAAACTCTATCCATCCTCCCCCATCACACAGGGAACATTATGGAAAAGAAGGCAGAAAGAATCTAAGAACCAGAGGGTGGAGAGGAATCTGTGAAATGCTGTCTTCTGCACACACACACACACACACACACACACACACACACACACACACACATTTAAAGCAGTGGGGGGGCATTGTATCTGCAGAATTCTACGCAATACTGATGGTGTTTGAAATGTGTAGAAATGAGAAGAGTGAGCTCCATCTGGGGGAAAAATATATGGTTGGCAGGAGAGGGAAAAGCATATGGTACAGCTTGGCTGGAAAATATGGGAACAGAATAGAAATGTTTTAATTTATCCCATTTTCCTTCAATTCTTTGTTCTTTCTCTCTTGAGCTTTTTGGAGTAGAATTTATGTTTAGAATTTTCCAGATGCATCAAGCTGGAGAGACTCACTTGAAAGTGATGGCAGAGAGACTGAAAGCAAATTCTGTTTAAATCGAGGCAGAGGGAAAAAGGACATCCATTTGATTTGAACATTTAATTTCAGCAGCATAAAAACCAGTACCAATAAATGATGTCCCTGTATTTGGGCAATTGCATTCTTTGACTTCTATTCAACTTAAAATTTAATCTCTTCAGTGTTGGGATGCTTAGATCATTTTGAAGGAGTTTCTTAATCCTTTCTCCCCAAGTTGCTTTTCTGTTTGCAGAGTTTAGTGCTTGTTGAATTCTTAGTTTTCAGGATCTTGTGTTAGAAGTAAATATCTGTGGAGTGATTAATGAGTGGATTGAATGGGATTAAATTCAGGAGCAGAATAGCAGGTAGCAAGTCTCTCCAGGAAGGTCAACATGTGATCTCCAGTGTGAAAGCAAATAACAGAGTGGCTCTCCAGCCAAGCATCGCATTGCTCAGCAAATCCCCTTTCTTGATCACCAAGCAGAGATCACCTGCAGTATGCTGGATTTTCCCATCTCTCATCAACCTGCCGAGTAACTTTAACACCTCTGTATAATTTGTATGGCAAACCTGGAAACAAGATAAGGAGAAAAATTAGAAATCATGACGCTCTGCTCTCCAGGAATAGCATTGGTTTTCAGCAATCATTGCCCACAGATTGTAACATTTGTTGACAACGTGAAAGCTCAAGGAAGATAAAAATCCCCATGGTTTAAGAAACTGTAATTTGATTAGAGATTGTAGGTCAGGGAAAATGGAAAAAATGACATGTGAAGTTCTCTACAATGTGGTGAAGTCTCAAAATTTAGACCACCAGCCAAAGTTAATTTTTTATTGAGAAAAGTACGAGGCACCCACTTCATAATATTTATTCCAAGTTTGCTTCTGGCTCCTACAGATATGCAGAGCTAAGACTGAGCTGGCAACTTTAAATTTCAGTTTGGTATCTGTCGATCTTGACAGTAACTGAGTTCATCCAGTTCTGTGGAAGGCTAGTGCAAGCACCGGAATGCTAGAGAAGAAATGAGCTCCAAGCAGACTTACAATAATCATTCCTCCAGATCCACAGGGAGAAGAGACAGCAGGGACAGTAGTCATCCCTCCAGATCCACAGGGAGAGGAGACAGCAGGGACAGTAGTCATCCCTCCAGATCCACAGGGAGAGGAGACAGCAGGGACAGTAGTCATCCCTCCAGATCCACAGGGAGAGGAGACAGCAGGGACAGTAGTCATCCCTCCAGATCCACAGGGAGAGGAGACAGCAGGGACAGTAGTCATCCCTCCAGATCCACAGGGAGAGGAGACAGCAGGGACAGTAGTCATCCCTCCAGATCCACAGGGAGAGGAGACAGCAGGGACAGTAGTCATCCCTCCAGATCCACAGGGAGAGGAGACAGCAGGGACAGTAGTCATCCCTCCAGATCCACAGGGAGAGGAGACAGCAGGGACAGTAGTCATCCCTCCAGATCCACAGGGAGAGGAGACAGCAGGGACAGTAGTCATCCCTCCAGAACCACAGGGAGAGAAGACAGCAGGGACAGTAGTCATCCCTCCAGATCCACAGGGAGAGGAGAACAGGGCAGTAGTCTCCTGACCACGGGGTAGAGGTAGCATCCCTCCATGTCCACAGGGAGAGAAGACAGCAGGGACAGTAGTCACCCCTCCAGATCCACAGGGAGAGAAGACAGCAGGGACAGTAGTCACCCTCCGATCCAGGGGAAACAAGAGTGCCCCCAGTCCACAGGGAGAAGCGAAGGAATGCTCCCTCACCACAGGGAGAGGAGAAAGCAGGGACAGTAGTCATCCCTCCAGATCCACAGGGAGAGGAAGAGGCAGTATCACCCGACCACAGGGAGGAACGTAGTCACCCTCCATGTCCACAGAGAGAGAAGACAGCAGACAGTAGTCACCCCTCCAGATCTACAGGGAGAGGAGACAGCAGGGACAGTAGTCACCCCTCCAGATCCACAGGGAGTGAAGACAGCAGGGACAGTAGTCATCCCTCCAGATCCACAGAGAGTGAAGACAGCAGGGACAGTAGTCACCCCTCCAGATCCACAGGGAGAGGAGACAGCAGACAGTAGTCACCCCTCCAGATCTACAGGGAGAGAAGACAGCAGGGACAGTAGTCACCCCTCCAGATCACAGGGAGAGGAGACAGCAGGACAGTAGTCACCCCTCCAGATCTACAGGGAGAGGAGACAGCAGACAGTAGTCACCCCTCCAGATCTACAGGGAGAGAAGACAGCAGGGACAGTAGTCACCCCTCCAGATCCACAGGGAGAGGAGACAGCAGACAGTAGCCACCCCTCCAGGTCCACAGGGAGAGAAGACAGCAGACAGTAGTCACCCCTCCAAATCCACAGGGAGTGAAGACGGTATGGTTGATAAAGGGGGAAGAAAAACCAAATGTTGAAAACCAACAACCCACAGAGACTCTGTGATGAATCCTCTAACCAAATAATTACAAGAACACTCCTCAGCTTCCAAGAGTGTTAGAGAAAAGGACTGTCAGTCTTCATACATCCTTCTGTATTTCAATGAATCTGAGATTTCATCTTTTTTTTTTTTTTTTTTTTTTTTTTTTTTTTTTTTTGGGATAGAGTCGCCTTGTAGCCCCAGCTGTCTTGGAACTCACTATGTAGACCAGGTTAGCCTTGAACTCATTGAGATCTACCTGCTTCTGCCTCCCTTCTGAGTGCTAGGATTACAGAAATGGGCCACTATGCCAGGTGATTCCATCCATTGTAAGAGAGCATGTCTTTCTACTGAGAGACACTTCTGGTTAAATTATCACAATAGTGTTTTCTCCTTATCTTTTCATTCTGAAGTTACTGTAAGAGAATGTTTGGTTGATTGGTCATATAATCCCTTGGGATTTTGGAGTATCTTTCCCTCCTTTGCAGAGATACAACCTGAATTCAATTCCATTGCCCTTATCCAAGCAATAGCACTTTATGAAATTTTATCTTTTGATATATGTACATAATAAATTTTGGTCATTTTTGCCAAAAAATTTTGTCATGTTTATGTTCAGAAGACAAGTCCTCCTCAGCAGGTTCTGATTTATTATATTCTTTCCACTTCCTCTTTTGCAGTACTCCCTGAGACTTGGAGTGGCTGACTGATGTCATCTTTAGGGCTGAAGACTGAACAGTCACACTTATTCTTAAGTTGCCGACAAGTATGAGTCCCTGCATTAATTGCCATCCACTGAAAACAATTTTACCATTTGGGGGGAGGGTTCTATACATCCTCAGATGTCATAAAATAGGTTATTTTTCAATTATTTAATTTTATTACTTTTAATTATGCATATGTATATGAGTGTCCATGTGTGGGTCTGCACCCATGGGTACAGGTGCCCGTGCATCTCAGAGTTGTTGAATGTCCTGCTGGAGTTATAGGAAATTGCAAGTCACCTGACATGGGTGGTAAGTACTGGGCCTGGTCCCCTGCAAGAGAGCATTTGCTCTTAATCACTGAGTCATCTCTCTAGACTATGTTTGTATTTTTCTCAGGAAATATGGGGTTATTTTCATTCCTTCAAAGGTCAGTTTCCCTTAGTTTATGTTCATCCTTCTACTTTCATTCCCTTCTGTCTGAAGACTAGCTTTGAGACAGGGTTTCTCTGTAGCCCACCACCCTCCCTTTCCCCTTTCCCAGCCTGGAACTCACTATATAGACCAGGCTGGCCTCATTCTCACAGGGATCCACATGCCTTTGCCCTAGTGCTTGATGAGTAGTGTTTTTGTTTAAATGCTGGGTAATGTGGTCACATTTTATAACATATTTCAGGGCTCTTTAATATAAACATAAAGGACCATTACTCAATTATATTGACAGTGAACTACAATGACCAAGTTCAAACACTCACAGGAGGTAATATGGAGACATTGCAGCCTGGCCAGCATCATGGGGAGAAACAGTAGAGCTCATCTAGCTATCGAAGAGCTAAAGATTTTAGAATTTATGCAAATAATGGAATGGAATGAGTACATGCTTAATATACGAATTATGTTTACTTATGTGGCTAAGCAACTTTGTCCACATCTTAGGAAACTTTTAAAATACTAGGCTATATATTCTGGTATAGATTGCATGTTTGCATTCCTCCAGCATTTATGTTGGCATTCAGCCCATCACTCTGTTCCTCCAACTCCCTAATACATCAGAATGTGAGCTTTCTTTTAAATAAAGATGTTGTAGAGGTAGTCAAGTTAAAATTGGGCTTCCATCCAAGATAACTTGTCCTCATAATAAGGGACATTTGGATACAGAGATGGGCATGCATGGAGGGAAGGTGACTGGAAGAGCCATGGACGGAAGATGGCTATCTAATCACCAAGAGAGGAAGCCTGGAGCAAATTGGTTCCTCACAGATCCCCAAAGGAGCTAGCCTTGCCCAGCTTCTGACCTTGCATCTTTGAAACAGCTGGTGTTAAGGCTGCTTCACAGTTGGAACTTTGCTATAGCAACTCTAGCAAGAAAATACTATGGTGAAAGTATTCTTAAGTGTTACTTTATTTGATTTTAAATATTACAAAATCATTTTCCCTCTGTATAAGTTCCAGAACTGTGCACATTAGACCAGAAGCACACGGGTAACTTTCTCCTTCTCAGTGCAAAAACTGTGCCCACTGTTTCAGGCAGCTGGTCTGTTCCTAATTTACATTTCAGCCTTAGCTTTTGCCTCCTTCCTCCTTATAGAAGGTAGAAATGATAACATGATTTTTTTTTTTACAAACACAAGCTATCCTTTGAAAGATGAAATAAAGTTACTTTTGTTGAAAACCCAGACAGCCTTGTTTTCTGCTTAATTGACAAAATGTCTTTTTTGTGATGAATGGAGTCATTAATTTAATATCTAGCCCTACTGAAACCTTTTACAATCAACTTTTGAGTCAAATGCATCAAGGTAAAAGCCTTCACAAATTTGTGATCTAATGGTAATGAGGTGCTCTCTGGAATTGTACATGTGGCTCTAAATTCTACACTGGAGTGCAGGAGGAGGCCATGTGAAGGTGTTGTGCTGGAGGCGGGGCTCTGGAAAGCTGCCTCCTATTAGCTCTTTATATTGCAAATCAATGCCAACAGTTAATAGACTATGACCTTGGGAAATAATGCTCAGTATTCCCCACACAGTAAGAGACTCATGCCAGGAACAGCTAAATCATTTTCTGTATAATTTCAGTTTAGCACTGGAGAATTGAAATAATTTATTTTAAAATCTTACTTTGGAGTGGCTCAATGATTAAGAGCACTTGCCGTATAAGCACAAAGGCTGGTGTGTGGGTGCCAGCACCCATGTAAATCTAAAACTGCATGAACTGCTGGAACTTGCTGGCTTCCAGCTTTGTTGAAAAAGACAAGAGCTGCAGGTTCAGCAATAGATATTGCCTCAAAGGAAAAGGGGGAGAGTGATAGAGGACAACACTAGAGACCCTCCTCTGGTGTCCGTGTCCACATAGGTACATGTACCTGCACAAACATAAGCATACACCACACACACACACACACACACACACACACACGCATGCACATACAGCCAACATATTCACACACATACATAAGCAGAAACATACTCGTACACGCAAAATATGACTTTTGAATTAAACTGGTATGTATTAGCTTGATAAATTTTGTTTTTTTTATTATTATTTATTTATTTTTGTATGTGTATGAATGTACTGTCTGCATGCAGGTCTGTGCACCCGTGTCGTGCAATGCCGCGGAGGTCAGAAGAGGGTCTCGGATTCCCCTGGAACTGGAGTTCTCCTGGAATTGGAGTTACAGACGGTTCTTAGCCGCCATGTGGGTGCTGGGGATCGAACCCGGGTCCTCTGCAAGAGTGTCGGTGCTCTTAACTGCTAGGCTATCTCTCCAGCCCCGCTTGATAAATTTTGTAATTAAAATTATATCTGGGCTGGAGAGATGGATCAGTGGTTAAGAGCACTGGCTGACCTTGCAGAGGACCTGGGTTTGATTTCCAGCACCCACATGGTCACAAAGAGCTACCTGCAATCCAGTTCCAGAGGATCTGACAACCTCTTCTGGCCTCTGTGGGCATTGCACAACAGGGGCACACTTATTTCCATGCAGGGAATACACTCATACACTCCAAAATAAAAGTGATAATTATAAGCAGAGCATGGTGATGTATGCCTGTAATCTCAGCATTTGGGAGGCAGAGGCAGGTGGATCTCTGTGAGTTCAAGGCCAGCCTGGTCTACATAGTGAGTTACAGGACAGCTTGGATTATAGGGAGACCCTGTCTCAAGAAGATAAAAAAATGATAAGTATAAAAGTTTATATCTAAGACTATAAATGCTAGTGCATTCATTTTATTCTTCCACAATATGGATATAAGGCCTTATTTAAAAGCGACACATGTCCAATGCAACCTCTACACCTAGGACTCAGGGAACATCTTGGAAGAATGCAAAAGCTTGAGGGACAAGACACTTGCAGCTGCTTAAGACATTCTAGACATGATAGCAAAGCTGCACCAATGAAATCTTCACAGTGTGGTTGTCTTACAAGATCTGTATAATAACAAAACCAGTGGACATTTCCAGGGGAATGGGAGAGAGTTCAAGGGGTTCCACTTCAAGATGAAGACCTGCAGGCCATCAATGGATGCTGAGGGAGGGAGAATCACTTTTTTCCAGGACTAGATCACTGAGAGGTTGTCAAATTCCAAGCCCAAACACATGTACACAGGAATACTACTGAATGGACTCAGTGTATATATGGATATACATGAATATATATGCATTTACATGTAACAATAATAATCATGGAAGGTCACAGGAAACAGAGATGACACAGGGGTCATGGGAAGAATTGGGAGGAGACTGAAAGAGATAAAAATGCTGCAAAGTCTATACTCATGTATGATATTCCTCCAAAATTGAGAAAAAATATCTATTTGGATATTCATCATGAGATTCATAGATATGTATTACTTTTATATTTTTTACATGAAAGAAATCCTTTAGAAAAGCAAATTTACACAATAAATTATGTGATAGTTTCCCAGGAAATACAAATGACAATGCTCAAGAGTGACCTTAAAATTAAGACACACACATATATTAAATATGCTGACAAGTTACTATAATATTTTTGGACATATTAAGAGTTAAAGCAAAGCTGTTTATAAAATCGTTTTCATAAAATGTGCATCATTGATGTACCTTGGAGTTTCTTTCACTACAAGTTAAACTTAGTGATATCATTGCTTACAAAGCAGACTGGATGGACCCCCATGCATAAATGGATGCCTTAGTGACTAAAGTTTCTGTTGAGTGAAGCAAGGTCAAACACATGTACTTTTACTTAAGTAGATCTACTAATCAGAAAATGTAAAATATTCTAGTACAGGAGAATTACACCAGCTAAAGTTCACTGTAGAACATCTGGGATGCACTACAGATCTGACTTGGTTAGAGAAAGAACTGTTCATGCAAGAACAAAATGGAAGAAGTAAAATTGGTTTGAGGAGGAAATTCATCTAAGTAACAGAAAATATGGGATTCTAGAGCTGATTACAATAAAAATGGAATCAAATAGTCACATTGATTGATGTAACATATGTCTCCAGAGAAAGAGAGAGCCGTGCAAAGGTATTGTAGTTGAAGGTACAGCTCTGCTCCTGAAAAATTGGAGAATAGTTGTCTTTTCACTCATATGTTGTACTTGTCAAATAACATGGTTTTCTCATAGAATCTGTATCAGCTACCAGCATTCAAGGAAGACAATTTTGAGGTGACCAGTTTGGTAGCTACTTACTGTAGTCTAGAGTCTATGTAATTTCATTAACTATATGCATTTTATCTTCTCGAATAATGAATTGACAAGTGATAATACATATAGGCATTTGATACAGGATTTGATATTTTAGCATTTACAAAGTTTAGAATATTTACTGAACATTTAGAATATTTATTTTCTCTAGAAGACATTTATTATGAATTTAGCATACATTTTTACTTACCTAGACCCTCCTGACCATCTCTCATGTATGAGAATTTTTCCATCTTTGAGCCCCAGGTCCACATGTATGGCTCAAGGACCTTATTGTTTTCCGGTGGGTTCTCAACACATAGCCTTGCCTCTACCATGCACAAACATAACTAAAGTTTTGTTTTAGAGGCAATTGAACTGAAGAGGAATGAGCTCATATGGAAGACACATTTTCCTTTTGAAAGCAACAGTTTCAGAGTTTGAGCAGAGTACTCTCCCACCCAGTACTAGTGATGCCAGCTGCTGGGGCTTTGCTAACAGCAGCCTCTATACTCCACTGCAGCATGAAGGCCATTTAGCCTAGCTTTACAGCATGCAGGAGTGGAGTTGATCATTCTGGCAAGCCCACATGTTACTGATGATTTTAAGTTCTTCTGATTAAACTACTGAGAGGTGGGGCCAGATTTATAGCTAGGAAGGCTTTCTGAACTTGCCATCTGATCTTGCCATATCCACTTCCCTCAGAATTCTTACCTGCTGGCAGGGTAGAGATTTCCATCAAGAGGCAATGCCACCAGACATTTTCTCATGAACTGAGCTGAAATGTGTCACTCTCTGGTGACCTTTCCAAGATGACGAAAGCAGACAGTTTCCAAAGAGCCATTCAGGACTCAGCCGTTCAGGACTCAGACTTAGTCTAGCATTTGGGGCTCTCTTTTCCTTGTTATTTCATGTCAATAACTGATGCAGAAACAATTCCAAACAAATACTTGCTAAAACTTAAAATCACTTGTTAGAGAGAATGAATAATAGACATAAATGTAGGAAAAGTGAAGTCAGATTAAGGAGAGTTGGTGTACAATAAGAGTGGGAAACAACAAGGAAGAAGAGCAAAAGGTAAAAAGCATTACCAAAAATTGTCTGCCTGAGACTGAAGCTGGAGGGATCCTGTAACTTAAATACACCTCGGGTGCTACCTTGCCTTAAGTGGTTCTACTCAAGCATGCCTTATTTTGATTAATTACTGCTCTGTCTAGGTGTCTCCTTTACAAAGGATATGTCAAACACAAGGAACATGCCACATCATTAGCAATTCTGGTACAATGGGTCAGAAAGAATTTTAAGATTCTCTTTGCTTAGTGTAGCATCCCTCATTTTATAACCTCTGCCTTTTAAATAGTACTCTGATTCCTTTCCCAGTCTTGCAACTTGTCCTTTCCTCAAAGATGGTGTACCTGTAACCTTCCATCTTGTTTTTGCAGACATTCACATGCATAATGATGATTCACATTTCCCAGGAACTCATAAAGGTATAAAATGGGGCAGATTTCTGATTCTTTTCTTTTCCCACCTGACATATATTCCAGAGTTGCACATTGCATAGCAAGTCACCTTTAGTTTTCTTTAGCAAATTTTCTTTCAGCTTCTGATATGGAGGGGGGTAACATGAGGCTGAAATGGAGTCTTGCATGAATAAGCTCATATGTAGTCTTTTAGGCATTAACTCTGATCTGATGCCTAAAGTCCTGTACATTTAAATCTTTTGATACCTTAATTTTGCTTTCTCACAGCCTCTTCCTCATTGATATGAGTCCATATTCGGTATTACTTGGGTATATGATCACTTAGGTACATGGGCTATTTATGTAGGGACTGAAATGGCCAATTATCATATGCAGAGTTTCAAATGAATTCAATTATGTGATAGAAAAAGTAAGTGGCTCTTCCTGGGCAAGTGTCCTCCAAAGCAGCCAATCTAGGTGTATTTCTTTCTTTTTTTTCTATTACTTCTTTATTTTTTTCATTTTTAACAATAAGTAATAATTTATAAGTACAAGCATCCTTCATGTAAAACCAATTTGCAAGCAGTTGCGCCCAAACCCTCACAGACCAAGGCTGCCACCATCCAGCTGGGGGGGCTTGTATGTTCAATCAAGTTGATCAAATAAGTGTCTAGACTATATTGCTGTAGTTTCACCATTCACCCCAATCACAGCCCTTACATTCTACCATGCCCCCTCTTCCGCAGATTGTTCCCTAGGCTTAGAAAATGGGCACAGGTGGATGAGAAGCAAAACAGTCTACTTTCTGGAGCTGTCATTTTGGACTCTGGTCAATTCTGGCTGTTTCCTTTCATGGGCTGACAGTTTGTCCAGGAATAACCTTTCAATTCTACTAATGAAGCACAAGCAATTAGATATATAGGTATTTAAACAGTACTAATTGTTATGGTAGGTTGTTTGGATGGTATGTTAATCCATGAATTATGTTTTTTTCTGTAAAATATGACAGGGTCTTACTGTGGCTTATAACATCTCCTAACCATTAGAGGATGTAAGATTATGAATGTACTGTATGCATGCAGGTTTGTGCACCCGTGTCGTGCAATGCTGCGGAGGTCAGGAGAGGGTGTCGGATTCCCCTGAAACTGGTGTTAAAGACAGTTCTCAGCCGCCATGTGGGTGCTGGGGATCGAACCCAGGTCCTCTGCAAGAGCAGTCATCGCTCTTAATGCTAGGCCATCTCTCCAGGCCTTTATTTTATTATTTTATTTTATTTTATTTTATTATTTATTTTATGTGTATTTCTTATGAGACACCCAGGACAGGCACATTATTAAAGGTCAAGTTCATATTTGTTGCCTTATGATGTTCTTCCTCCATGCTTCGGGATCAGAGATTTCCCAGAATGGCGAGCCACCGTTCTGGGAAAATAATCAGGGTGCTCTGAGTATCCCTGACAGCAAGTAGATAAATGGATGAAGGCTAATCAAAGTCCTTTCAAGAATAAAATATTTTAGCCCCTTAATAATGTACCAATTTTAGTATTTGGGATTTTCTCCCATGGCCCTTTAATATTTTGTAGACTAGATAGAATTATTGGGCCTGACTTTTGGCTGCGATAAAGGACACCTGTTTTTTCTTTACTGATACCAGTTGGTTATTGGGAGAGGCCCCAACCAGGTGGGGCTGTTTATATTTTTAGTAAGATTTTCCATTAAAGAAAGGTATTTTTTTTGGAGGGGGGGCTTGCTCCTTTCAGCTCCTAATCCACCAGTTCCATCCCCTCGAGGACAAAAGCAGGTCTTGCTAGACCAGGCTTCCTTTTCTGAAGCAAGAGCAGACTTTCCTCTTTATAGACTGGACACTGGCTGAAGTCCCATAGTGGCTCTCCAAGACCTCCCTGAACAGGAAGACTGGGGACCCACATCTGCAAGACATTTCAAGAGATGCCCTCATGCAGAATCCCCTAAGACTTGGTTGACCTCAGAGGGAAAGGAACAAAGTTATCCCCTAGGTCCCTCAGCAAAATTGGTATGGACATTAAGTATGGTCATTAGGCATCCAGAAAGGCTGTTACATTGCACCTATATAAACATGGTATCCTTTGGAAACAAACTGTTATTTCCATGTCATATTTCTTGATTCGCCTTTTCCCATTTTAATCCCATATCACTCTAAAAGATACACACATACCCTCCATCATATATTAAAAATCCAAAGTCTGAAAATAAATGTTAGGTCAGCTCTAGAAACTTTTTAGGGATTCATGATACAAGAGCACAAACACCTGAGGACCAGATCCTCAGATGACCTCAAGAAAACAAAAACCTTTGTTAATCTGGGTTAACTCTGTGGATTTAAGCATCCAAAAGGGAAGTACAACCAGAAATAAATAATCAGTAAGACCAGAGAAGCTGTACTGCAGACATAAAACTTGAGATCTTAGTAAAAAGACAAAAAGAAAAAAGAGAGAGCACTGTTGTTTAGCTTGTCTTCAGTTCTTACAGGCAGGTGCATCTGCTCTGTGCCTGCCACTGCTTTTGGCACTGCTCAAGGACTTGAGACACAGCTTTTTAACCTTCCATTGTGGACTGAGGAGTGTTGAGCTACCCGGCTTGTGGACTAAGCAGATAAGGGGAGGGGTGTTCTGGATAGCTTTAGTGTCAACTTGACACACCTGGGTTGAGGGAGCCTCAATTGGGGGAATTGGCTCCATTGGATTGGCCTGTGGCCACATCTGTGGAGTATTGATTGTTGAACAGTGTGGGAGGACCCAGCCCACAATGAGTGGTGCCACCCTGGGCAGGTTGTTGTGTACCTTATAAGAAGGCGGGCTGGGCATGAGCCAGGGGAGCAAGCCAGTGAACAGCATTCCTCCATGGCCTGTGCTTCAGCTCCTGCCTCCAGGTTCCTGCTCTGAGTTCCTGCCTTGGGTTCCCTGAGTGATGAACTGTGACACAGGAGATATAAGATGAATAAAACCTTTCCTCCCCAAATTGGTGTTGGTCAGAGTGTTTTGTCACAGCAATGGAAGACAAACTAGAACAGAAATTGGTACCAGAGAGTGGGGTATTGCTGTGACCGACCTGACCTTGGTGTTTTGGGGAAGGATTGTGGAACCGTTTGGAACTTTAGGCTAGAAAAATCATTGAATGCCTAAAGATCATTGCTGTGGAAGTTGGAATAGTTTTGCAGAAAGAGTTGTAGACGATGGAGGCCTGGCTTGTGAAGTTTCAAAGGGAAGTAGAGATCATCAGGACTGTTTAATCTGTGGGTTCTGGTCAGCTGGGGCTGAAGAATCAGCTGTAAGTAACAAGAGACCAGAATCTGAAGTGAAATCTTTGTTGTACTGGGACAATTGATGCTGGTTAGCTGGGGCTGAAAAATCAGCTGTA
>VZQC01015259.1:66508-82094 GCA_009823505.1 Rhizomys pruinosus | reverse complement strand
TTTTTTTAACAATAAGTGATAATTTGTGAGTACAAGCATCCTTCATGTAAAACCAATTTGCAAGCAGTTGTGCCCAAACCCACACAGCTCATGGGTCCCACCATCCAGCAGGGGGGGCTTGTATGTTCAATCAAGTTGATCAAATGAGTGTCCAGTCTATATTGTTGTAGTTTCACCATTAACCCCAATCAAAGCCCTTACATTCTACCACGCCCCCTCTTCCGCAGATTGTTCCCTAGGCTTAGAAAAGGGGCACAGGTGGATGAGAAGCAAAACACACTACTTTCTCTGGAGCTGATGTCTTGGTCTCTAGTCAGTTCTGGCTGTTTTCTTTCGTGGGCTGCCAGCTTGTCCAGGCTTAACCTTTCGATTACATTTTTTAAAGATGATTGTACTATATACCCATACAGGAACCAGCGTTCAGAGGTCCATTGTTGATTAAGAGGTGAAATCCAGTCTTTTAAGGATAAGCTATCTTATAGATAAAAGGAGTCGTTACAGATAACATCAGAGAAAGACATAGGAAACACTGGTATACATCAATATCAAGGCTGTCATCAGAAATTTAGTATGAATTAGGAGTAGAAAATAATAATGATAACTTGTATTTTTAATTAAGTTAAACGTGACTAATATTTTATGTTGACATTATTTGAACAATTACTAATTAACATAAATAATTTACTTGTAACACCTTATACTGTGTAAATAAATTTTTGATAAAAAGCAAACATTAATTAGATAAACCTTGACTAAACATACATTGTGTTTTTAAAATTACCTGATTATGTTTTTTGGTCCTAAATAAATAAAGTTTATGTATATGATTTTAACTTTCATTTATTACAACCCCTGGGCACATTACTTTAAGGTATAAATATTATGAAGTGGGTTTTACAGATCCGTTTTGGATGTTGACTGATCATAACCAGTAGATGACAGTATATACCCAGTAAAGCACTGAATTATCACATTTGTAAATTTTTACTTACCCTTAACAAATTAATTTATTTATTAGTTGTTTAAATATATTAACAGACCTGAGTTAGGGAGAAAAAAGGTTAATCTTAGTCCTAGAGTTAGCCTTTGCTGAATTTTAACAGTAAGTTTATCTAGTCAGTAAAATTCATAACAAGTTAATTTTTACACCAAAACCTTAGAGTAAATATTTTTAGCTGAGTTTTTTTTTTTTAATTTCTGTTGATTTTATTTTGACTTCCCATTATATAATAGTATACATTTAGGTACATCCAGATTTAAATAGCATGTGAGGCATGCTTTTATTTTTTTAACTTTTTAATTTTTATTGAGTGCATTTTATACAACATTTCTTAATCAAATTTAGACTCATTCCCCCATCCATGCCCACCCTGCATGCCCCTCAGCCCTCCACCATAGCTCATGGATCTGTCATACATGTTAAGTCCTGTCTTGCATCTTTTTCTCAGTCTTTTATAACCTTTTTGAGGCATAAATTGACTGTTTTGGTCAGTTCTTTGAATAAGTTTTTCTCTCTTTTTTTGTGCCCTTTGTTTTTATATTATTCCAAAATATGCATACATATACTCCATACATATATATACTCCATATACATATATACTTAATACATAAATCAAAATTACAAAATCTGAAAATAAACTATAGGTTAATTAAAAAACACATTTAATGATTCACATTTTAACAGTAAAGTTGCATGAATATTAATAATCTTATATGATAAGAACACACCATAGAATTACATAAGGATGAATTATGAATGGTTGTAGCATGTATCAATAAAGAGAAAATATTATTTTACAAATTTTTTTCTGTGTACATAAATACATACATACATACATACATACATACATATACCATTTAAATTGGAGGATTTTTTAATTTCTTCCTTAGAAGATGTCATGTTTTCCTTAAGGAAGTACTGGAAGGTTCCTCCTTGGCAACCTCAAACAACCATCAATCCTGCACTTTTGATCCACATTGGGGGTCTTTCCTTCCCATGGTCCCCCAAAATGAAGTCCAGTAAGCACACATCCTGTCTTGATCCCCCTTCACAGCCCAGGTAGTCCAACAATGGCAGTCTACACTCTAACAAGGCTGACTTCCCCTTACGTGTTTAGTCCACAAGCTGGGTGTTTCAGTAGTCCCCATCTGGCATTGAAGGTTGGGGGATTCTTGGAGAGACATGAGTCCTCACTCCATATTAGGAAGTTAATCCTAGCACTCGGGAGGCAGGTGGGTCTTTGTGAGTTCAAGTTCAGCCTGGTCTACAGAGTGAGTTCCAGGCCAGCTGGGGCTACAGGGAGACCCTGTCCCAAAAAGACCAAAAAAAAAAGCTGTGTCTCATGTCCTTGAGGAGTGCCAAAAGCAGTGGCAGCCACAGAGTAGATGCACTTGCCAATAAGATAGGCCCAACAACAGTACTCTCTCTTTTTTCTTTTTGTCTTTTTTACTAAGATCTCAAGTTCTATTTCTGCAGTACAGTTTCTCTGATCTTACTGATTATTTCTATCTGGTTGTATTTGCTTCGGGATGCTTAAGGCCACACAGTTAGCCCAGATTAACCAAGGTTTTTGTTTTCTCAAGGTCAGTTGAGGATCTGGTCCTCAGGGGTCTCAGAGGGTTTTTTTTGGGGGGGAGGAAAAGGGTGGGAAACCCTTGCTTCTTTCAGCTTTTCATTCACCAGTTCCATCCACTGGAGGACAAAAGCAGGTCTTGCTAGATCAGGCTTCCTTTTCTGAAGCATGAGCAGATTTTCCTCTGTTGAGATTGGACACTGGCTGAAGTCCCATCAGTGACTCTCCAAGACTTCCATGAACAGGAAGACTTGTGACCCACATCTGTAGGACATTTCAAGCAGTGCCCCCATGCATAATGCCCTAGACTTGGTTGACCTCTGAGGGCAAGGAACAAAGTTATCTCTTAGGTCCCTCGGCCAAATTGGTATGGACATTAAGTATGGTCATTAAGCACCCAAAAAAAGGTTAAGTTGTACCAGCTTATTACATTGTACCTATATTAAGATTGTATCCTTTGGAAACAAACTGTATGTTATTTCCATATCATATTTCTTGATTTGCATCTTTCCATTTTAATCCCATATTACTCTAAAAGATGCACACATACCCTCCATCATGTCCCAAAAACCCAAGGTCTGAAAATAAATGTTAGGTCAGCTCTAGAACTTGTTTAGGGATCCACATTGGAAGAGCATGGTTGTCTTTAGATCATGAAGAATATAACATTAACTTTGTTCAGTTTGTCTTACAACTAGGTACTTGGTACTAGCATCCACAGATAAGGAATACCATTTGTCTTTTGTTTTTCTGGGATTGTGTTACTTCACTTAGGATAAAGTCTTCTAGCTCTATCTATTTACCTGCAAATTTCATGATGTCATGTTTCTTTACTGCTGCATAGAACTCCATTGTGTAGATGTACCACATTTTCTCTATCCACTCCTCAGTTGAGGGGCATTTGGGTTGGTTCCAGCTCTTTGCTATTGTGAAGAGAGCTGCTATAAACATGGCTGTACATGTCTCTCTGTGGTAGGAAGAGTCTGATGGATATATTCCCAGAAGTGGTATGGCTGGGTCAGGTGGTAGGTTCATTGTGAGTCTTTTAAGTGTTCTTCATACTGCTTTCCATAGTGGTTGTACAAGTTTGCATTCCCACCAGCAATGGATGAGTGTTCCCCTTTCTCCACACCCTCTCCAGGATTTGGTATCATTTGTTTTCTTGATCCTAGCCAACCCTATCAGGGTTTCTCAGCCATTTTTATTTCCTCACTTTTGAAGTCTCTGCTCAGTTCTTTACTCCATCCTTTGAGTGAGTCATTTGTTTTCTTACTTCTTTGCTTTTTGAATAGCTTATATATTCTGGAAGTTAATGCTCGGTCAGATGTATCAGCAGTGAAGGTTTCCCCCCACTCTGTGGGTTTTCTCTTCACTTCCCTGACTGTTTCTTTTGCTGTAACAGAAACTTTTGAGTTTAATAAGGTCCCACTTGTCAATTGTTGACCTTATTTCCTGAGCAGTTGCTGTCTGATTTAGAAAGACTTTTCCTACACCTATGTCTTGTATGTTGCTGCCAACTTTTTCTTCTATCACCTTCAGAATTTCGGGTTTCACATTGAGGTCTTTGATCCATTTGGAGTTGATTTTAGTAGAGGGTGAGAGGTAGGGGTTTAATTTTATTTTTCTACAAGTGGTGATCCAGTTTTTCCAACACCATTTGCTGAAGATTCTGTAATTCCTCCATTGAGTCTTTTTGGCTCCCTTGTCAAATATGAGGTGGCTGAAATTGTATGTGCTCAAGTTTGGATCTTCAGTTTTGTTCCATTGGTCTACAGGTCTGTTTTTGTGCCAGTACCAGGCTGTTTTTATGGCTATAGCCCTGTAGTATAGTTTGATGTCTGGTAAAGCAATCCCCCCTGTATTGCTCTTTTCACTCAGGGTTGCTTTGGATATTTAGGGTCTTTTGTTGTTCCATATCAATTTAAGAATTTTGTTTCCAAGCCTATGAATAATGACCTTGGCATTTTAAATGGGATTGCATTGAATCTGTATATTAATTTGGGTAGAATGGACATTTTTACTACATTAATTTTTCCAAGCCATGAGCATGGGAGGTCTTTCCATCTTCTGATGTCTTCTTCAATCTCCTTCTTCAGGAGCTTATAATTTTGTTGTAAAGATCTTTGGTGGTTTTGTTTAGGTTTATTCATAGGTATTTTATTATTTTTGAGGCAATTGTGAGTGGGAAGGTCTCCTTGTATTCCTTCTTCAGTTTGTGGTCGATGTAGAGAAAGGCTACTGATTTTTCTTTCTTTTTTTTTTTTTTTTTACAAATTTTTTTTAATTTTTTTATTATTATTTATCTTTGTATGTGTATGAATGTACTGTCTGCATGCAGTTCTGTGCACCTGTGTCGTGCAATGCCGCGGAGGTCAGAAGAGGGTCTCGGATTCCCCTGGAACTGGAGTTCTGGTTTTTTTGGAGTTACAGACTGTTCTTAGCCGCCATGTGGGTGCTGGGGATTGAACCCGGGTCCTCTGCAAGAGCATCGGTGCTCTTAACCACTAGGCTATCTCTCCAGTCCCAGGCTACTGATTTTTCTAGGTTAATTTTGTATCCCTCCATTTTACTGAAGCTTAATTGCTTCTAGGAGTTTTCTGGTGGAGTTTTTAGCATCCCTTAGGTAAACTATCACATCATCTGCAAAAAGGGATAGTTTTACTTCCTCTTTTTCAATTAGTATTCCTTTAATTGCCTTTTCTTGCCTTATTGCCCTAGCCAGTGTTTCAAGAACTATATTGAAGAGGAGTGCTGATAAGCAGCAACCTTGTTGGGTTAATACCTTTTCATGATTTAGGATGATGCTGACTGTGGGTTTCTTATATATGGCTTTGATTGTGTTGAGGAATGATCCTTCCAGTACAATTTCCTCTAATACTTTAATCATGAAGGAATGCTGGATTTTGTCAAAGGCCTTTTCTGTATCAATTGAGATGATTGTGTGGTTTTTGCCCTTCAGTCCATTTATGTGTTTTATGACATTTACTGATTTTCATATGTTGAACCATCCCTGCATCTCTGGTATGAATCCAACTTGATCATGGTGAATGATCTTTTTGATGTATGGCTGTATATGGTTTGCAAGTATTTTGTTGAGAAATTTTGCATCTGCATTCATTAATGAGATGGGTCTGTATTTCTCTGTTTTGGTTGCATCCTTGCCTGGTTTTAGTATTAGAGTGATGCTGGCTTCAAAGAAGGAGTTTGGGAGATTTCCCTCTGCTTGTATCCTTCTGAACAATTTTAGTGATAATGATTGTAAGTCCTCTTTAAATGTTTTATAGGATTCTGCTGTGAAACCAACTGGACCTGGGCTTTTTTTTTAGTTGGTAAGTCTCTTATTACATCTTCAACTTCTTCATATATTATGGGTCTATTTAAACTGTCAATCTCGGGCTGGAGAGATGGCCTAGTGGTTAAGAGCACCAACTGCTCTTGCAGAGGACCCAGGTTTGATCCTCAGCACCCACATGGCAACTGAGAATGTCTGTAACTTCAATTCCAGGAGAACTCCAGTTCCAGGGGAATCCAACATCCTCTTTTGACCTCCGCAGCATTGCACAGCATGGGTGCACAAACCTATTGCATGTAGACAGTACATTCATACATATAAAAAATAAATAAAATCGAAAATAAACTGTCAGTCTCCTCTTGGTTTAGCTTTGGTGATTCCTCAGATTGCAGATATTCATCCATTTCTCTTAGGTTTTCAAATTTAGTAGAGTATAGGTTTTTGAAGTATTCCTGTATGATTGGATCTTTTCACTGTCTGTTGTGATATTTCCCCTTTCACCATGAATTCTATTAATTTGGAGTTGTTCTTTCTTTCTTTTGGTTAACTGCGCTAGGGGTCTGTCTATCTCGTTTATTCTCTCAAAGAACCAACTTTTGGATGTGTTGATTTTTTATTTTGTTTTCTTTGTTTCTATTTCATTAATTTCTGCTCTGATTTTTGTTATTTCTTCCTGTCTGTTGCATTTAGGGTTTATTTGTTGTTGTCTTTACAGTTATTTTAGCGCAGTTTTAGCTCATTTATCTGTGCTCTTTCTAATATAGGCACCCAGGGCTATAAACTTCCCTGTTAGGACTGCTTTTTTTTTAAATTTAATTTTTATTGATGCTTTGTGCATTTCATACATTTTTTCCCCAATTCAGTTCAGGCTTATTTCCCTTTCCCTTCCCCCCCACCCCCACCCCATCCCAGACCATGCATTCTGCCATAACTGTCCTGCATCTTTCTCTCAGGTTTTTTTTTTTTCCATTTTTAGCTATAAGTGATAATCCATGAGTACAAGCATCCTTCATGTAAAACCAATCTGCAGGCTGTTGTGCCCAAACCCCTACAGCCCCACCATCCAGTGGGGGGTGACAGGTTGTTTGTTCGATCAAGTTGATCAAATGAGTGTCCAGACTACATTGCTGTAGTTTCACCATTCGCCCCAATCGCAGCCCTTACATTCTACCACGCCAAGTCAACAGCTCCAGAGAGAGTGGACTGTTTTACCTCTCATCCACCTGTGCCCCTTTTCTAAGCCTAGGGAACAATCTGCGGAAGAGGGGGCGTGGTAGAATGTAAGGACTGCTTTTAAAGTGTCCCATAGGTTTTGTTGTGTTGTACTGTCATTGTCATATAGTTACAGAAATGCTTTTATTTCTTTATCTCCTCCTTGACCCATTCATTATTCAGGAGTGTGTTGTTTAGGCTCCATGTGGTCATGTAGGTAGCAGGGCTTATCCTGGTGTTGATATTGTGCTTTATTGCACTATGGTATGATAGAATGCATGAAATTATTTCATTTTTTTGTATTTGTTGAGGTTTTTTCTTTGTCCAAGTATGTGGTCAATTTTGGAGAATGTTCTGTGGGGGTGCTGAGTAGAAAGTATATACTCTGGTGCTTGGCTGAAATATTCAGAAGATGTCTGTGAAGTCCATTTCCTTTTATTGTATTGTTCAGTTAGGATGTCTCTCTGTTTAGTCTTTGTCCAGTTGATCTGTCCAAAGGGCTCAGTGGGGTATTGAAGTCCCCTATTATGAGTGTGCTGGGATTAATCTGTGCTTTGAGGTCCTGTAGAGTTGTATTTATAAAGGTTGGTACACCTGAGTTTGGTGCATATATATTCATGATTGTGAAGGCTTTGTGGTTAATTTTCCCTTAGATAAGGATATAATGCTCCCTTTTTTCTCTTCTAATTGCTTCCGCTTTTTTGTCTATTATTAAGATGGCAACTCCTGCTTTCTTTTTAGTATCATTTGTTTGGAATATTTTTTCCATCCTTTCGCTTTAAGTTGATGCCTATCCTTAAGGGTGAGATAGGTTTCTTGTAGACATCATATCAATGGATTCTGTTTCCTAATCCATTCTCCAGTCTATGCCTTTTGAGGAGTTTAGTCATTTAATATTTAATATATATATATATATTAATATATAATTGAGAGGTATGTGTTGCTTCCTTTCACCTTATTATCCATTTGCATTTTTGTGTAGGTTTCTACTTCTGTCTTTCTGTTTTTATTAAATTTTTCTTTCCTCTGTCCTTTGAATTGCTTCAAGTATTCTCTGAAGGTTTGGTTTTCCAAACATGTATTCTTTCATCTTGTTTATGTCATGGAAGGTATTTCTCTTTCCTTCAAATAGAATCAACATTTTTGCTGGGTATATTAACCTGGGTTGGCATTTATAGTTGTTTAGTACTGGGAATGCTTTTGTCCACGTTTTTCTTGCTGTCATAGTTTGTGTTGAAAAGTCAGCTGTAATTCTGATAGGTTTTTCCCTTATATGTGACTTGTTTTTCTCTTGTGGCTTTCAGAATTTTGTCTTTGTTTTGGGTGTCTAGCAGTTTAACTATGATATGGTGGGGGGAGTTTCTTTTCTTGTCTAGTCTATTTGGTGTTCTTCTTGCTTCTTGTATTTGCATGGGTTTGTCTTTTTTTTTAATTTGGGGAAATTTTCCTCTATTATTTTGTTGACAATCTGATCAATACCATTCTCTTGGGATTCTTCTTCTTCCTCTATCCCTATGATGTGGAGGTTTGATCTTTTCATAGTGTCCCACATTTCCTGGTTGTTCCACTCTTGTGTATTTTTAAATTTTTCATAGTCTTCACTTGAGCTTTTTAGTTGTTCTGTGTTGTCTTCTAGGTCTGATATTCTTTTTTCTGCTCCCTCCATTCTGCTTCTGAGGCTTTTTCCCATTCTTTCCTCTTGATTGGACGAGTTTTTGATTGCCTTTTTCATTTCCTCCTGTGTTTTCCTTACTATTTCCATTTCCTTTTGGAGCTTCTCAATCTTTTCTTTTAGTTCATTGGTTTCCTTTTTCATTTCAGCATGGGATCTTTTCAGTGTTTCCACTTCCTTCTGGAGTTTGTCATTTTGTCCCTCTAGTTCTTTCAGGAATCTGTCATTTTCTTCTTTCCAAAGTTTGTCCTTGTCTTCCTCTGGGTCCTTTCTGAGTTTTTCATTTTCTCCCCTTAGTTTTATGGTTTCTTTGAATATATATGTGAGTGTTATTTTGGGATCTGTGTCCTGGGTTACCTCCAGGGAGATCCTATTGTAGGAGTCCTCCACTGGCTCCGTACTGTTTGGTGTGGAGTTATTCTGTGCTTTTCCCATATTGTTCCTTCGTTGTGCTTTCAGCATGTGGTTAGCCTTTTGCCTTTATTCTGTTGAGAATCTTGAATGCCTGTTCACCTTGTGGAAGGATTGTTTTCCTTGATTCCTTCGGGTGTCTTTGTTGTATTCTCCTTATGAATAGAGTGTTGACTTGTCTAGGTTTCAAGCTTTTTTGTTTTTTTTTCAAGCTTTCAATTTTGGTTATATTTTGGAAGGTTTAGTTCACTTTTCCCTTTCTGTTCTGCAAGAGCTGGGTGGGTAGCAACCCGAATGACACCTTCTGAACACTGTATTCCCTTTGCTGCCAGCCTCTCTCTCCTGAGTTCCAGTTTGGGGGGGGGGAGTTCCAGTTGGTGGGGGTGATGTTGGGTTGCTTGCTTAGCCTGCATGCCAGTACCCTCTGCTCCCAGCTGATCGGGCAGCAGTCTGTGTTTGAACCTCAACTCCTAGCTCCCAGAGCCCTCTGGGCCGATCTGCCCGGTCCACACAACTCGCTGGTCCACACAAGCTCCACCCCCAGCCTTGGCAGCACATAATCCACCTGAAACTGCTTGGGCAGCAGTCTGTGTTTGAACCTTAGCTCCTAGCTCCCAGGTTTAGCTGAGTTTTTAATAACCAATAGTTACTAAAGGTCACTATATTAGAGCTAGAGCTTTTTGTCAGATGGGGCTGGCCTGCAAATATCCATACAAATCCTCCTGTTTCTGCTTTTAGATTACTGAATTTAAAAATGGTGTTATTGTAGGTTGATTTTAAACTGCAGTTAAAGACAAACATGATCTGGGATGACTTGTTATTTAAGATGCCATATTTTCAGCTCAGCAGTAGGTCACAAGCCATGTTGTTTGGGAACCTTTGGACAAAAATCCATTTCCAGTAATAGTTTTTTTTTTTCTTTTAAGTGTATTAAGTAGTCCCTAAAAGGTGAAAATACATTTGAAAGAACCCAGTGGTGCCTACGACATTTTTTATATTAATTAATTGTGCACATTTTTACTTAAAGATGTCTTAGGGGGAAAAAAGATGTCTTAGGGTACCCATGTATTAAACTAAAAAATTTTATATCATAACAAGCATGCCTGAGATAGAATTAAACTTAATAGATTTTGAATGGTCATATTATTAAAAATCATCTCAAGATAAAAATTGATATGCAAGGAACAGTACAATTAGAAACCAATTTTGAATAAGCACAATAAGAAGAGCACAATAAGGTTTGAAAGTAATTGTTTTGAACACATGATCTCTTTGTAATTTTAGGGAGCCTGTTTGAGAAAGAAAACAGTTAAATTCTTGGAAGCTTGATGGGCAGTTGGAGACAACTTGAAAAAAGGAATACTTTATATTTTTTAAGCACTGAGAGACAGGGGAGGGAGATTCTTTCTTGGGGTGGCTGGAATTTTGAACAAAAGAAAGTTAAATTGTGAGGATTTTTTATAAAGCCATATGTTTCAGATTTGAACACTCTACGTAGAGAGGCTCAGGGCATCCTGGGAGTTGTAGTTTTTGACACCTGAAGGCATGGCCTGGTGGAGATGGGAAGCTATGCCAACCACTCCTGTGGCTCTGGCAGCATTTTTTTTTTTTTTTTTTTTGAATATATAAATTTCCTTGTCTGAAGTCTGCCTTTGAAACCCTTAGCTGTTTTTATTTTAGTTATTGTTAGTAAAGGGCAGGTGGCTGGGTTTCACTGTGCCCCACCCTGGGGCTTTTTACTCTTAGTTATTTTTGCAGGTAGTGTGCATATACCTCAGGCTAGCTCAGAGACCATGTGCTCTCAGAGCCATGCACATCTCTTTCCTGCCACTCCCCCTTCCCTGGGCTCTGTGGTTTGTGAACTTCCCAGTCCCCTGCTCCAGACTTGGTGGGTCAGGGTACCATTCTGTGAAATGGGAGCTTGCTGGCCCTGTCTCTCCCAGGCCAGAACAGGCTGGCATGGCCATAGCTGGTTGTGGCCTCAGTCCCCTTGGTCTAGGAGTCTAGCTGGTGTGTGTGTGTGTGTGTGTGTGTGTGTGTGTGTGTGTTTGCTTATGATGAAAAAGGGGAGAAGTGCTAGTGAATAAAAAGAACTTAAAGGCAGAAGCTTCTTGTCCATGCCTGATCAAGCAGGCAGGAATCCAATTAGCTTAGTGGGTCCCTTGTGTAGTTGGGAACCCAAGTGAAAGGTTGGAACAAGGAGAGTCTGTCCCCCTTGAAAAACTCGAAGGAACAGGGGCACAGCTGCCCATTATCCCAGTCCCCTCTGGACTGGGAGGGGGGCGGGGGGACTTACATTTCTGTTTTTATCTTTTTTTGGACTTACCTTTCCTTCTTTGAAACTCTGAAAATCTTTGTCCCACTTGGGAGAGACACATGGTAAAGCCGCCCTTCATCCCACTCTACCTAAGATGGGGAGAGCTTACCTTTTTTTTTTCCTTTTTGTCCTCTGAAAGATATTAGCTCCACGTTGTGGTGCTAGTTGTTGCCTTAAGATGTTCTTCCTCCCCGCTCAGAGATCAGAGATTTCCCTGCCAGGCCAGCCAGCCAGGTGCTCTGAGTATTCTACAGCAGCAAAGAGGGGGAGGGAGAAGGTACCAGGGAGCCCGGAGAGAGCTAGAAAGACAAACCAGTAATGGGTCTGGAGAAATTTCACAGGGGACTGGGTAACTCAATTTTATTGACAACAAGCAAAGGTTTTTATACTGATTTGACCATGCTCCAGGGAGGAAATGTGGGTCAGGGGGCATGCGGGAGAGCCCAGGGGGTGCAAGCCACCATGGCTCTTACCAGGGGCAAGGAAACTCCTAGGTGTGTATTGGTAGGTCGGAAGTGTGACATCTTATCTGCCCAGTACATCAAAGGGAAGCCTTAGGGTATGGGATCTCACTTGGGAGCAGGGGGGCCACCCTATCCTGGCTCCAAAGAAGCGGTTGAGACAGTGGGCATGGACCCCATGGTGCTCAAGCCAGAGTCTCATCCCAACACATATTAGCAATTTTTATTGATTTATTGAGCATTTGTATTTTTTGACAATTTCCCAGGTGTACATAGTGCATTCTGTTTGCTCTCAGCCCCAGCCTCTCTTGCTCTTTGCCCCCTCTGTATCCCCTCTTCCCTCCTGGTCCCTTACCCATTACTTTTTTGTTTTGTTTTGTGACTCTTTGATTTTTATCAAGAAAGGCTCTTCAGCCAAGGATTTGAAACTGTGCATTGGAGCCTGATAGGATAAGTGTGGTACACAACTTAAATTCTTAATTGATCTATTTATCTTCTCTTCAAGAAAATGTAACCAAATGCACTGACCATTAAAGACTTTCTAGGGATTACCTAGAGTTTGTGCTTCATTGCACAATGTAAGTTGTTCAAAGAAGGTAACTAATGCTGGCAACACCTGCTTATGACAAACCTCATGGCTGGCCCGCAGTCTTCACTTAGAGCATTACATTCATTTCTTATTCAGCCCTGTATAGCCTCCTACACATAATGCTGGAATTCCATTTTGTTGCTCCTTTCATCTTCTGACATCATCCTGTTGTTATTGTTTCATCTTTGGGCATATTTCCCAACAAGTTTAAAAATGTTTACTCTCAGTAATTGTGATTCTTCAAAATTATAGGGCCATACTCTCGAAGACCCACTGTGGATATCTGAAAGTATATATATTGAAGAAAACTTATGTTTACTTTTATTTTTGGTTATCCATACATACCTATGATGTTAGTTTAGTGACAGTAAGAGATTGACAATAGCTAATAATAAATAAAATTAACAAAATATGAATGAATGTAGTTTCTGTGTTTCTGAAGATGTTGTACTATGTGTCTTTAGCTTTTTTACCCTTGTTGATAATGGGTAACCAAACTTGCAGATAATAACATCTTGGCCAAGGGGTCATTTGGAGTAGCACATTTTAAACTCCGTGTACATATACCTAGACACATCCATCCAGTATTTACCCAAGGAGATCTTCAGGAAACAGATAAATATGACAGTAGCCAAAATCTTTGCTTAATTCATGGCTTTCATCAAAAACTTAGGTTCATGCCCTTGAGCAACTGACTTTAGCATGAGATCAACAACTTCATTTTGTAAGGGTCAGAAACTGACATAGTTGAGCCATATTAGAGAAGTTTTAAGAACTCATCTCAGATTCTACTGAGATATCCAGCTTGTGGACTGAGCAGCTACTGGGATTTCAGCCTCACCAGAGTATAGACTGCCATTGTTGGACTATCCAGGCTGTGTCATGGAGGCCAGTGAAGGAAGATCAAGATAGGATGTATGCTTACTGGACCTTATTGGGGGACCACGTGAAGGAAAGATCCCAGTGTGGAGCATAAGGACAAGATTGATGGTTGTTTGTGCTTGCTAAGGAGGAACCTTCAAACACTTCCTGAAGGAAACATGACATCTTTTAGCAAAAAATAATCCTCCAATTCAGGTTTTATATATATATATATATATATGATGTCATGTTTCCTTCAGGAAGTGTTTGAAGGTTCCTCCTTAGCAAGCACAAACAACCATCAATCTTGTCCTTATGCTCCACACTGGGATCTTTNCCAACAATTGAGGGGAAGCAGCCCACACCTGTCAGTGGGATTTTGTTTTGCAACCTGTGGCTTCTGGAAGGAGCATTATTCCTTATTTAGGGGGACTTCAATTACATTAAATGCTATATATATATATATATATATATATAGTATTTATAAAGGTATGAACCCTCACTGTTTGTGACAACAAGGAGACCTGTGCAAAGTTTGTATGACTTCATACAAAAAGCCAACATGAATGGTATGTGTGTGGGGGCATCAGGAAGCCCCAGCCTTAGCTGAGGATCCATTGGCAACTGAAAGATCCTGGAGAAGGTGAGTTTTCCTTACTGATTTAACACTTGGTAGGTTGACCAGACTCCAAAGCATAGACTGAAATACAAAGTGTTTTGGAATACAGATTAGACTGATAGCTCTGAAAAAGAAAACTAGCAGTAGAAAGATATGAAGTTGTGGTAGGGTAGTAGGTGGGGCGAAAAGGGCAAGAAGTCTGAATATGATCAAAACACATTGTATGTAATCTCAAATCAACAAAAAAAATTTAAAAAGTTCCTTGAAATATAATAGAGATACAGTGAGTTTCAATTTTTGTGTAAAACATTATATTTAATACACACACAGAGCTAAATAGAAGCATCCTTACAAAATGAGATCTGGATATTTATTTATGTATTTATTTATAAAGTATATTATTTTGACTGAAGATACAGCTAAACAACTCAATAAAATCTTATACAATCTTTTCAAAATGATATAATATACCTATAGTCTTACATATATTGTAGTTTTATGTATATATAAAATTACTCATTTAAATTTTACCTTTTCCAGACAATAAACCAAAATGAACCTACTTGTTTTAGCCAATTGTTACACTGACTTTTCAGAAAATATTTTACAACAATTGATTTTCTCATTCATTTTGAAAATACTACCAGTGATACTAGTTTCAAGTGGACCTTATTTACTTGTGTATATAACTCTAGTGCTGTGCAGTTTTTCTTTCTAAAGCAATTACAAATAAGTTTGTCCTTTGATTTTACTTGCTATTCTTTTATGTGATTAACGGTGGTTAGTTATTGCAGAATCTCAAGGCAGATATATTGTTAACACACACAAGAGACACAATTATTGTTCCTGTGTATATGAGAAATCCTTGTTAAGAACTTAGTTCCTGTTGGGTGTGGTGGTGCACGCCTTTAATCCTAACACTCAGAAGGCAGAGGCAGGTGGATCTTTGAGAGTTCAAGGCCAGCCTGGTCTACAGAGTGAGTTCCAGGACAGCTGAGGCTACAGAGAGACACTGTCTAGATAAGACCAAAGCAAACAAACAAACAAACAAACAAACAAACAAACAAAAACCCCTCAAAACCCTTAGTTCCTACACTGTGCAATGCTTTCAAGACTCCATAGGTGAATCCTGGTTTCTTTATTGTTCATCCCTATGCACAGCGGAGCACAAACGACATGCGGTCAGTTCTGATGATGTCCCTCATGCTCTTTTAAGAATATAGTGATGTCAATACATCCCTCCCATGTTAACGTCAGGTCTTCGGCAGCAGGGTCTTATTGCCTCTCCTCCTGTAGGTATCCCAACTTAGAGGCAAGGAGCCCTTACCTTTTGTGGGGCCTTGGATCCCCTGGCCAACATCCACCTGGTAGAACAATCCATTGCTGATGTCAGAGCTCCTGTATTAATATATTTTGCCTGAGTGCATAGCCCTAGGACTTTAGTATTATATTTGGTTCTGAACAGAGAGTAATCCCTTCCACAGTTCCCATGTCTAGTAGTCAATTAAAGAAAGCAGTTTTACCGGTTTTATAAGAGATTACCTCTACAATAGTTGTCTCCAATTTACAGTTGGGGAGC
>VZQC01015259.1:0-55588 GCA_009823505.1 Rhizomys pruinosus | reverse complement strand
GAAGCCTAGAGTTACTGAAGGCTCTCCTGGTGGTATGAAGAGGAATGATAATCTTTGGTGCAGACTATTTGATGTAATTATGAAGATAGATCCATTTGACTCACCTAACTCACCTCTTGTGAGAAGCAAGGAATTTGGCGACTCTATATATAAAACGTTTGAGAAATTGTGGAAAAATAAGGAAAATAATGATGTTGCCTGGTTGCTCCTAGCATCTCTGGATAAAGTGATAGAGGAAAATAAGGAGCTCAGTGATAAAACTGACCAGATCCAGATTCGAAACGACAGTTTAAAAGTTTCCAAGTGTGCTCTGGAAGAGCATCTCATCTTCTCTCCAGCAGCCAAAGAACTAAAGCAGCAGAAAATCAAGCTGGAGCCCTTATTATACATTTGGCTGATTTACAGCACAAATTTAATTCCCAGCCATGAAGAGTGTCAGCAGTTAAGTGAGAGTACTGGTGGGGAAAGGGTGGAACCCTGAAACTTGGGATGGAGATGTGTGGGAGAACAACGATGATGAGGATTTTGAACCCTCAGATTCTGAAGGATTTTCTTTATCTGAGGAATTAATCTCCCCACCCTCAGCAGAGAATCTACACACCCTGCAGATCCTTCCTCTCCACCCTTGCCTGAGGAAACTAATCTCCCCCTCCCACTGGGAGCTAATGTCCCTCAGGGTCCCACAATTGTTGCCTCTAGACTATAACCAGATTGAAGGCTAAGCAAGCCCCTAAAGGTGAGATAGAAAGTGTGGTGAAACTACAGCGATGTAGTCTGGACACTCATTTGATCAACTTGATTGAACAAACAACCTGTCACCCCCCACTGGATGGTGGGGTTGTGGGGGTTTGGGCACAACAGCCTGCAGATTGGTTTTGCACGAAGGATGCTTGTACTCATGGATTATCACTTATAGCTAAAAAATGAAAAAAAACTGAGAGAAAGATGCAGGACAGTTATGGCAGAATGCATGACCTGGGATGGGGTGGGGGTGGAGGGGAAGGGAAAGGGAAATATGCCTGATCTGAATTGGAAAATGATGTATGAAGTGCATAAAGCATCAATAAAAATTAAATAAAAAAAAGAAAGATACATGTTGCTTCCTTTCACCTTATTATCCATTTGCATTTTTATTCTTGGTTTCTACTTCTGCAGTTATGTTTTTATTAGTTTCTCTTTCTAGTTGTTTGGGGATAGTTGCTCCTCTCTTCTGTCCTTTGAATTGCTTGAAGTATTTTCTGAAGGGTTGGTTTTCCGGATATGTATTCTATCATCTTGTTTATGTCATGGAAGATTTTTCTCTCTCCATCTATAATCGACATTTTTGCTGGGTATAGTAACCTGGGTTGGCATCCATAGTCCTTTAATACTGGGGATGCTTTGCTCCATGTTCTTCTTGCTTTCATGGTTTGTGCTGAGAAGTCAGTTGTAATTCTGATGGGTTTAACCTTATATGTGACTTGTTGTTTTTCTCTTGTGGATTTCAGAATTTTGTCTTTGTTTTGGGTGTCTAGCATTTTAACTATGATATGGTGTGGGGAATTTCTTTTCTGATCTTATCTGTTTGGGGTTCTATGTGCTTCTTGTATGTGTATGGGTTTGTCTTTTTTTAGTTTGGAGCAATTTTCATCTATTATTCTGTTGAAAATCTGATCAATACTATTCTCTTGGGATTCTTCTCCTTCCTCTATTCCTATGATGTGGAAGTTCGATCTTTTCATAGTGTCCCATATTTCTTGGTTGTTACACTTTTGTGTATTTTTAAATTTTTCATAATCTTTTTTTGAGCTTTTTAGTTGGTCTGTGTTATCTTCCAGGTCTGATATTCATTGTTCTGCTTGCTCCATTCTATTTCTGAGGCTTTTTCCATTCTTTTCCTCTTGATTGGATGAGTGTTCTATTTCCTTTTTCATTTCATCTTGTGGTTTCCTTAGTATTTCCTCTTCCTTTCGGAGCTTCTCAATCTCTTCTTGGTGCTCCTTACTTCACTGGTTGGCTTCCTTTTTCAGTGTTTCCACTTCCTTCCAGAGTTTGTCATTTTCTCCCTCTAGTTCTTTCTGGAGTTTGTCATTCTCTCCCTTTAGTTCTTTCCGAAGTTTGTCATTGTCTCCCTCTAGATCCTTCTTGAGTTTTTCATTCTCATTCCTTGTTCTTTATATTCTTTAATTTCTCTGAATAGGTCTGCAATTGTTCCTCTAAGATCTGTTTCTTAGGTCACTTCCAGGGGATCCCACCATAGCAATCTCTTACAGGGTTGGTAAAGTTTGGTGTGGAATTATCCTGCACCTTTCCCATGCTGTCCCTTCATCTTGTCCCTGGCATGTGGGTTTCCCATTTTTTGCTTGTATTCTGATGCAAATAACAAATGCCTTTTCACTGTGTTGAAAGCTTGCTTTCCTTGCCTCCTTCAGGTGCCTTTTTTTCTCCTTGTTTATGCAGTGTTGACCTGCCTAAGCTTCAGGCTTTCAATTTTTTTAAATATATTGGAAGTCTAATTCACTCTTCCCTTTCTGTTTTGAAGGTTCTCCAAAAAATCCACTTGGACACTCTCTCAGCAATTCCAGTTGGGTGTGTGTGTGTGTGGGGGCATATATACTCGGTTTTTCAGGTGGTCCTGGCAAGTCCCTGATCTAACCACTGTGCACTGAAGTCTCGCAGTTGCAACAGGCCCACTTTAATACCAGCTACAAGGGTGACACCACCCTGACAGGCACCTCAGACAGGGATTTAACAGGCTCACCTTTAACACCAGTTAACAGGGTGACTTCACCATGCCAGCCTTGCAAGACAAAGATTTAGCTATCCAACAGACCAATGAATTATCCAACAACCCAGGTGGAGATCTATCTTAAAATCTGCCTGGCTGAAGCACCTGGCTCCTACCTGTGCTTCAGGTGGTCTTGGCAAGTCCCTGATCTAACCACTGTGCACTCTGGCACTTATTTCTATATTCAACAAGTTTTCCTGCTGTGGGGAATATCAAGACATATGTGGGGAAGCATGGTGCCTGTGTGGATGAGCCACATCAGCTGATGCGAGGACTTAACCACCCGGAATGTTCATAATCTTCTCCAATTATTGGGATCATCCAATAAGGGCCCATTGCTGTATTTTGACAGAGCCTGTATCCCAGTACCTAAGCTAAAAATATCTGGTGCCTGGTTTGCTCCTGTGTCAGAATTTTTTTTTTAATTTTTGAGACAGGGTCTTCCTATAGCCTCATCTACTCTCTGTGTATATATGCTAGCCTCAATTTCTCAGTGATCCATCTTCCTCTGTTTCCCCAGGGAAGGGGTTAAAGTCCTTCACCACCATGCCAGGCAGATGATTTACTCTTTTAGTAATTTGGGGGAGAGATAGAAGGGGAGAGAGAGGTGGGCCTGCCCATTTAAAGCTTTCCACCAAGCATTATTCACTGAGCAGCTTCAAGTAGCCATTCCTCTGTGTTCCCAGAAATCTTTTATTTTGCAAGTAATGTTTCAAATCTTGTTCTTCAAAGTCCCAACTGATTTCATTTAAGCTTTAATTTAATCATATTTTTCTTAAGTAGATGTTTTATATTATATATACTAAGATATCTATAAATTATAATTTAATTATGAGTAAACACTCTCTTGCATCTCTGGGTAAACACTGTCTAGCTTCAGAAGTTGGCAGTTGCACATTAAAATTTTGTTTTCCATCCTACTTACCTCCTTCTCCTCCTTTCCACATGCACAAGAGCTCTTTGAAATTTACATTCATCATTCCTTTGGCTTTAAATTTTTTATTACATATGTACTTACTTTGAAATAATTGACTATGTAGTACTTCAGTTTTTGGGTCTAGACAAACAACTCTTCAGATGTTTTCTTTAGAGACTTTCTTTGTTCAGGTTCATGTTTTCTGAGCCATTCATGATTTTGAGTGAATTTTTGCTTAAGTAACAATGCTGGGTAACAACAACTGATACATGTCCTTCTCTGAGTTCCCTGGGAAGATTTTCCACACCATCCATGCCTGAGAGTAAACATATAGCAATGAACTCATCCATATTCCATAGAGTCCTGCCTGGTGTCTATATTCCTTAAAACATATTTCTCAGTCTATTGGTATCCCATAATTTGACTAGACAACATTTATTTTCTTTTCTCTTGCTTGCTGTGACTTACAACTGCAGGTGATGATGATGTAAATATTCTTAAATATGTAAGTAGGGCTTTGGATTCATGAACTCACAGCAACTGTGGTTACCTGTAGAGAAAGACTCCAAGATCAAGTCAATTGGTATTCCAGCATGCCAGGGGAGGGTGGTACTAACTGGAATCTGTCCACTAGAGAAAATATAAGAGGAGATGAAGTAGGGATGGAGGATGTGGAGGATATTGTGGAAGAGATGAAAGGGTGAGGGTAGATGAGATTTAAATATGTTATACACATATATGCCATTATCAAAGAATTAATTGAGGGGCTGAGAGCACTGACTGCTCTTTCAGATGACCCAGGTTCATCTTCCTACATGGTAGATAACAACTGTCAGTAACTCCAGTTTCAGGGGATAGGACATCCTCTTCTGACCTCTTTGTACATTGCACAACACAGGTGTACCTACCTACTTGCAATCAATGCACTTATACACATAAAATAATAAAAAATAATAAAATATTAAAAGTAAAATTAAAACCAGAATAAAATAAATGCAACTCAAGGTGACTCAATGCAAAATTTTTCCATAGATAGTTTATGTATAGACAGCACATTCCGGGTTGCAGTAGATATGTGTGTTCAAAGTTAATAGGCTATAACAAATTTTTATGAGCATTCCCGTTTGTCCACGTCCTAGCAACATTTTATAGTTCTTCAATTGCTTTCTTTCCAGTTGTGGCTGAAGTGTGTATCTTATTTTAAAACTTTTAGAGGTTTGATGCTTTTATGAAAAATACTTAATCATGTGTTTTTTTTTCCATTTTTTTATTTGAGTTGTTTTTAATGATTTGGACTCATTATTAAAATGTTCTAGGAGACTATAATGTATTGGTTCCATTTAGTGGTACACTTTAGGGGTGACCACTTAGGATTAAATAACTTATGGTGGGGCTTGTGCCTGGAGAAACCTGATTCTTCTCCCTCACTATCCACTGATTGCCTGTAGCTGTTCAGCTTGAGGTGGGACTCCATGAAAATTCCCGCAACATGGATCTATTTTTTTTTAATTTTATTTATTTTTGTATGTGTATGAATGTACTGTCTGCATGCAGGTCTGTGCACCCGTGTTTTTAACTCTTTCAGGAAACAATAAACATTCCCACAGCAGCTGTTCCATTTGTATTGCAATCAGCTAGTCAAAGGGGCTGGATTTTCTACAAATAACTGCAATTTTAATAAAGTCATCATTCTAGAAGATGTGAAATGTAGTATATCATTATGCTTCAAATTTTAATTTCCCAGATGACTAATCATTTTGAGAAACTGTTTTTGGTCAGTTGATCATTGTCATACATTATTTGCATAGATGTATATTCACAAATTATTATTTTCATTTTTGCCTATGGATGTTTGGTTATGTATTCTGGACATTAATCTCTTATCAGATGTAAGACTTGCACACAATTCTTTCCATTGCATAGGCTGTTTCCACTTCATTAATCTTTTTCCTTTGATGCAAAGAATTGTAATCTTAACTGTAATCTAGTTCATTTACATGTGTGTGTGTGTGACCTCTGTTTTTGTTACCATGCCTGTGAAACTGTTGCCCAGAGAGCATGAAGATTTAACTTAGTGTTTCTATTAAGAATGTTAAGTTTTAGGTGTTGTCCTTTGGTTCATTTTGAATTAATTTTTGTTCATGCTGTGAGGTAAAGTTTCACCATTATATTTTTATTCTATTAATCACATTTCCAGTTTTCCAGAAGCAGTTATTCAAAAGAATACAATACTTTAATTTTATAGGTTCTTAATAAATTTTATTTATTCTAATAATTTTTTCCAGAGACTAATTTGGGCTCCCTGTGAAGATATGTGTCAGCTACCAGCAAGTGTTATAGTTTTATAAATTAGATTTTTTTTAGAACATTTAGATTCATCAAAAAATTGATCAGGTGACAGATGAGATGGCTTACTGCGTAAAGGTACATGCCATTCAAACTTGGGCACAGGAATTTGATCCTTTGAACTCATGTCATTGCGGAAGGAGTGAATGGACTCCACAGAGCCAAGCTCTGTTCTTCACACACAGCCCACATACAACAATTTACCCCTACACATTTTTAACACACACAAACACACATACACAGAATAATATAAATTTAATTAATAAAAATAGAAAAGCTGATCAGGAGATATAAAGATTTCCTATAAGATATCCTTCCCAAGACATGTTTAACCCACACTGTTATCAGCATTATCAGCATCCTTCATTAAGTGGGATGTTTGTTGCATTCTAAGGGTTCATAGAAAGGTGCAACAAATTATGGTATCACACAGCATATTTCTACTTGCCTGAAATCTACATCACACTTGTTTATTTCCCAACTCCTAGGAAATACCAATATTTTACCAATTATATAGATTTGTCCTTTGTAGAATGCCATGGAGTTGGAATCATAGAATACACAGCTTTTTATTCTGGCTTCTTTATATGCATATAAACTTCAATTGGTTTTACTGTTGAATATATTCTCAGGATTTACAGCTGGGCAAGGTTGATGATTAATTTTCTCTTCAGGCAGTGTGAATAGCACCTTCCAGCACTATGAAAGCTAGCTAGTAGATATGAATCTCTGAAGTCAGCACCACTTTGGTTTCTTCTTGTTTCTTCCACAACTTGTATATATAGTGTGGTTATTTTTTGTATGCAATAAATTGACAAACATGACATTTTGAATAAAAATATATTTGTTTCTTTCTTTCTTGCTTATAAAGATTTACTCCCATGACTCCTTTTTATGGTGAATCCATATAATTTTTAATAGAACTGTTGAAAAATATTTCAAATGTTATTTAACTTAAATAATATTTAAAGGGATGAGCAGGATTTTACCATGTGACAAGTGAAAATGGTACAATATAATGTGAACAATGAAACACACATATATGTGAATGTATATGAATAAACTAACATAAACTGTTGTATAACATCCAAGATATATATTACAGAAATATGTTAAATATGAAATTAAATATACTTTAAAACCCTGCTTTAAGACAAATCTCACATTCTGTAGCTTCAGTTGGCTCAGAACTCGCTCTTCAAGGCAGTATGTTCTTAGTGGAATTGGTGAAGGAGAATACCTTGGCTAATTTCTTCGTCTTAGTGAGGAAACCTCCTGCTTCTCACCATTAGTTTGCTGTTATTTATATGACTTTCAAAGATGTACCTCACTGAGGTAATGGGGTTCTTCCTGCACTTTTATTGTAATGAGAATTTTTATCATGTATGGATAATGATTTTGCCAAATGCTTTTTCTGCTTTGACTGAAATGATTGTATGATTTTTCTTTTTATACCCTGTGAATATGATGAATTCTACTTTTTTTTTGCACAATTTTAATGTAAATTATGAGGCATTTTTAACACCTTATTAGATTCAATTTTCTAATTTTTTTGTTTAAAATCATGCATATACATTTGGAAAGATACTGGTGTAGAATTTCTTTTCTTACAATGCATTTAATTCTGGCATTTAATTGATGCTGGCATGTAGCATGAGTTAGGAAGTGTTCCCTCAGTAACTGTCTTCCAAACATACTGCAAGAGATACAATTTCTTCTGAAATGTTTTCTGGATCTTATCTGTGAACCTATGTAGGCTTATTGTTTTTTCTTTTGACTTATTCAGTTACTTGGATAAACTATAGGTTGTTTCTTCTCCTGTGAGTTTTAACAGCATGAGTCTTTAAGGAACTGGTTGACTTAAGCCAGATCATCTTAGGAGGACCGAGCTGCTTGGTGTCCTCTTCCATTGTCTCCTTAGTGTCCAGAGGAAATTAGGCTGACATCATTTCTTATGTTAATAATCTATCCTCTTTATTTTCTTAGTCTAGCTAGAAACTGTTTTGTATTGTTTGAAGCACATAAAATTTCAACTACTTTTCTTGCTTACTGCAGTAATTGCATAATTTTTATTGTTTAGCCTGAAAATGGCTTGAATTATAAATTCGATGGAACTTCTCTTTTTGGGATAAACACATCACATCATATTCATAATTTATTTAATGATATTTAATTGCTGTTTATGATTAGCCAATGGTTCTCTTTGAGCTTTAGCATTAATATTTTAAAGTGATTAAAATTCTTCTTTCTCGGGGCTGGAGAGGTGGCCTAGCAGTTGGGAGGCTCTTGCAGAGGACCCTCGTTCGATCCCCAGCACCCTCATGGCAGCTGAGAACCGTCTTTAACTCTAGTATCGGGGAATAGGACACCCTCTTCTAACTTCCGCAGCAATGCACGACATGGGTGCACAGACCTGTGTGCAGACAGTACATTCATGCACATACAAAAATAAATAAAATTAAAAAAATTCTTCTTTCTCATACTTTTGTTTTCTCATTTAATATTCTACATTTATAAAAGAAATTTAAAAATGTTTTTTCCATTTATATTGCTTTTGGTTACATTTTCTGACTGTGGTAGATCTTAATTATAGAAACATCTGTTAAGTAAGGTTTTTGGGTTGTTTTGTTCTTTCTTTTTTACTTTTTATTTGTTAATTTTTTATTGAGCATTTGTACATTTCATACAATGGTTCTTAATCAAATTTATCCCCCAAAGCTCCAACCCCACCCTCCGACATCAGAATTCATGCACTAGATCATCCAAGTTAAGTCCTATCTAGTCAAGCTTTAAAAAAAATTTTTTTATTGATGCTTTGTGTATTTCATACATAATTTTCCAACTCAGTTCAGGCATATTTCCCTTTCCCTTCCCCCCCATCCCACCCCACCCCATTCCAGATCATACATTCTGCCATAACTGTCCTGCATCTTTCTCTCAGTTTTTTTTTTCATTTTTTAGCAATAAGTGATAATTTATGAGTACAAGCATCCCTCATGTAAAACCAATTTGCAGGCTGTTGTGCCCAAACCCCCACAGCCCCACCATCCAGTGGGGGGGGAGGGGCTTGTATATTCAATCAAGTTGATCAAATGAGTGTCCAGATTATATTGCTGTAGTTTCACCATTCACTCCAATCTCAGCCCTTACATTCTACCACGCCCCCTCTTCTGCAGATTGTTCCCTAGGCTTGGAAAAGGGACACAGGTGGATGAGAAGCAAAGCAGTCTAATTTCTCTGGAGCTGTTGTCTTGGACTCTGGTCAATTCTGGTTGTTTCCTTTCATGGGCTGACAGTTTGTCCAGGAATAACCTTTCGATCCTACTAATGAAGCACAAGAAATTAGATATATAGGTATTTAAACAGCACTAATAGTTATGGTAGGTTACTTTGGTTTAGACACATATGTTTGGATGGTATGTTAATCCAAGAATTACATTTTTTTTCCTGTTAAATATGACAGGGTCTTACTGTGGCTTATAACATCTCCAAACCTGTAGAGGATGTAAGTTTGTGGCATCAGCCATGGGTTATTCCTCCAAGGAGAGAGCCAATAGCCAATTAGATTTGGGTTATACAGGCATATGGCTGCCTCTACTGCACAGCATTTCCAGGCAGGTGAGGTGTAGCTGGTGCTGACTGTGGAGTCTTGCTTGACTCAAGGAGATCTGTATTTGCTTTATTGGTTTAGTGGGTTTTGGTAACACTCTCTGGTATTCCAGAGGCCAACTGTACACTTGCATGTGTGGTCTCAATACATCTTTCCCATGTTAATGTCAGGGCTTCGGCAGCAGGGCCTTATTGCTTCTCTTCTTGCAGATATCCCAGTTTAGTGGCAAGGAGCCTTTACCTTTTGTGGGGGCTTGGATCCCCTGGCCAACATCTCCTTGGTAGAATAATCCATTGCTGATTAATATATTTATGTTTAATATATTTATGATTAATATATCCTGTATTAATATATTTTGCTTAAGTGCATAACTTAAGGACTTTAGTATTATATTTGGTTCTGAATAGAGAATAATCCTTTTCACAGTTCCTATGTATTAGTCAATTAAAGAAGGCACTTTTACCAGTTTTATAAGAGATTACCTCTATAATAGTTGTCTCCAATTTGCAGTTGGAGAATGACCTCATCATCATCATATTTCTTGTTCTATGGTGGGGAGGCAAGAAAGTCTCTCGTATTAAAACCTTGTGGCACCTAGAAGGTAAGTTTAGGACTCATTATAAATAGTTGTTACAAGTAGGATCCACAGAGGGGTTCGATGTTTATAGCAATCTGAGTCTTTTCTTCCTTTCAATGTAACACGGTCCCAGAAAAACAAATGACAAATGGTGTCCCTCATATGTGGATGCTAGTACCAATAACCCAGATATAAATATTTCTCCTGGAGAGGGATGCATAGTAAAAGAACAACAACAGAAAGACTGCATCAGAAAACGTACTGAAATGGTGAATTGGGAAGGGGGGAGGGGTGGGAGAGGGACATGGGTGTATATTCGATTAATGCATATTTAATTGACATGAGTTCAACAAGTATCCAGTTTTGCTCAGACACTGTCTACAAGATACATGGAGTTTTAGGACTTAGTAAAAGTAAATATGTGTATATTAGGCAATATTGGTTTATAGGCTCTGATAAAAACAGTAATGCATCTGAGTTAAATGGAGATATAAATTGCTGTTGTCCACATTTGTTTTACATAAAATCTGTAGAACAATAACTTTGGGATTGGCACATACAAATGTTCTCTATAATTTCTCTGTTGTACAGTATCACCTTGCAAGCATTCTCTTTCACCTATAAGATGATTTAATGTAAAAATTAAATTTGCTTCCCAAGTTAATCATATATAGTCACCCAAAACAGCATGTGTGAATTTGATGAAATCTGTGCCTTGATTCCACCCTATAGGTATATGTAATACAACTGTCTTCTGCAGACTCATGGCTTAAAAAAAAGGGGGGGGATACAGATAGACATGAAACCTTTTCGTCAAAAACCTTGCAATTCAAATCTTAAAACTAACTATGAGAAAAGATTTGTATGTTCCAACAGGTCAAAATGTCACCAACTTAACGGCTGAGAAAGAAAAGATACAGCTTTGCATTGAGTAGGATGTACCAGAAAGTGCCAACTGAAAAGTTGACTAGTCAAGCTTTTGAATGCAGATGTCCATTTCTGCAAATTCATCTACTGGATTCTAGTCAGCATAGCTAGAAATGTTAAATAAAGTTTCTTTGTTTGAGACAAGGTCTGTAGCCCTGACTGGCCTGAAGTTTGCTCTGTAGACTACCCTGGCTTGGAACCTACAGTGCTAGGTTTATTAGGCAAAGGCTATCATGCCTGGACTTTAACATATTTTTTATGAATAAACTTTAATGAACAAAACAATTTACTGGTTTGGATTTATTCTTTATTGTTATTTCTAATAGCTTAGCAACAAATGAAAATATTTCCTTAGATGTACTATTTTTATTTTATTATACTTTCATAATGTTTGAGACAGGGTCTCTACTCAGGCTGTTTTCAAACTCACTGTTTAGTCAAGAGTGACCTTAAACTTCCCTTCTTCTTACTTCCACCAGCAGAATGCTGGGACGCCTGCATGTGTCACCACACCCAGTTTGAGAACTGAACCCAGGCCTTCATGTGTTTAGGCAAGTATTCTGCCATTATCCCTGAACATTATCTGTTTTGTCCTCAGACCAGCTTTCACAAACTCACACTTAAATATTGATCTCTGTTGCTTGTAATTAAAAGCCTTAAAAAATTTTGTTTTCCTTGGGTTGTGGGGAACAGGAATTTATAATTCCTGTGTAAAGCTAGTTCCAATTAGCCAGTGAATTGAATTTTTTTCCATCATTCCATTGCTATTGTTGTTAGCATTGGTTATATTCTTGTTTCACAAAGTCTCATGTTTGATTTTGTAACAAAGATGCTCTCAGTCATTAATTCAAAGACATTTCTTTTGATCATATTTTAGGCAAGAAAAAAGTAAGGTTTTTTAAGGAGGAAGTGAAAGAATCCTTCATCTTTCTGGGTAGGCTGACAGGATGAATGAGCTTTGGAGATATGCCACCTACCCATGCATTCAAGCTGTTACTCTAACTTGAAAACATCCCATGAGAAATCAGATATGTATTTCCTGACCTTGTTCTAAGTTTCAGAACAAGGTCAGATCAGAGGAGGAGAGCAAGAATGCCGATTTTACTTTGAAGTACTGTTCTTTGCTAATCTGTTATCCCAGATTCACTAGCAGATTGTACTCTTTCAGGGTAGAGTTGGTAAATAAGGATGTTTGCTCCATTTTGAAAGCTCTGAATTTCTCTTCAAACTATGCACCTTCTTTGGAAACATGTCCTTGTATGGGGAGGGATTATTAAAATCATATTTGCATTGCATGAGCTTCTGATTTCAATTAGAACACTACTTCATATTTTAATTTGATTTACAATTTCCTTTTATTTTCAAAATTAAAATTTGTAAATAAGTCTAGATTTCAGGATATAGTATGTCTTATATTTCATTCTAGAAATTTTAGTCTTTTTAGTGTCATTATGACGTGTTGTACGCCACAGTTAAGAAGAGCTGCAGCAATTTCAGTGTTTCTTTTGTGTCAAGCTTCACTCAAATTCTGTCTTATAGCTTCTCTCTCTAAAACTGCATATTAATTAAAATTATTCTTGAAAAGTGCATTATTAAGTTTTGGTGAACTATTTTTCTCAAGAAAGTCATGAGCACATTTCTGGAAAAAAAAAGAAATTTCATCTTAGCCTACTCAATTGAACTTAGTAGATTTCTTATCACAAAAGTATTTTCCAAAGAAATTGTGTTTTTTTTGTTGTTTGTTTTTTAGTCTTGTTTTTGTGATTATAGTTTTGCCACCATCATCAAGGAAGAAATAAAATTCTGAATTAGCAGTAGAAGGAACCTGATATCATAGCCCATGTTTTTTTTTTTTTTTTTTTTTAACAGTGTGTTCATTGCATGGAAAAGACTTTGTGCCTGGACTGTCAAAAATATATTTTCAAAAGAATTATTTAAAAGCAAGTTATATGCTATTCTGAATACTTATCTCCCTTCAAAAATTACATTATTAGAGGAACTAGATCCAATGTCTCGCTTTTAGGATAGAAGGAGAGGACATGAGCCAAAGGTGTGGACATTCATGGCCGACAAGGCAAGGAAACAGATTTTCTCTAGAACTTCCAGGAATGCATTCTGGGTTAGCTATATATCCGCATCTCTGTAATGAAACAGCTGACAGAAACAAGTTGGTGGAAGAGAGGTTTATTCTGGATCAAACTTTCAGGGAACACCATCCATGGTGGTGGGAGCTTGTGGGTACTAGTACTCACCACTTGGTAGATCAGGAAGCAGAGTTCCTAGGCTGGAACTAGGTTGGGTCTGACCTTCAATGTGCATGCTTAGTGAATATCTTCTGTTAGTTAGGCCACAGACTGAAGGGTCAATGACTCCAGGACAGGACCTCTAGCTGGAAACCAAGTTGTGAAACACATGAGACTGTTGGGGACATTTTACATGCAAACTATAGCATATCTTCTATAAATTTATTGTAGCCCAGTGAGACCCACATCAGATTCTCAGTTCAGAAAATTAGGTGATTGTATTGTTTTAAGAAAATATGGGCGCCATAGTGAGCAAGTTCATGTGCGGGGTGCCTAGGTGCTCAGGTTTGAGCCTTGCTTGCTAAGGGAAACCCACATGCCAGGGACAGGACAAAGGGACAACATGGGAAAGGTGCAGGATAATTTCTCACCAAGCTCTACCAACCCTGTAGGAGATAGCTATAATGGGATCCCCCTGGAGGTGACCCAAGAAACAGATCTTAGAGGAATAATTGCAGACCCATGCAGAGAAATTAAAGAAAATAAAGAAGAATTCAGAGAACTAAAGAGAGAAAATGAAAAACTCAAAAAGGACATAGAGGGATGCAATGACAAACTTCGGAAAGAACTAAAGGAAGAGATTGACAAACTCCAGAAAGAACTAGAGGGAGAAAAAAATACTCTGAAAGGAAGTAGAAACACTGAAAAAGGAAGCCAACCAATGAAGTAAGGAGCACCAAGAAGTGATTGAGAAGCTGAAAAAGGAAATGGAAATACTAAAGAAAAAACAGGATGAAATGAAAAAGGAAATAGAACACTCATTCAAAAAGCCTCACAGAATGGAGGAAGCAGAACAAAGAATATCAGATCTGGAAGATAACACAGAGCAACTAAAAAGCTCAAATAAAGAATATGAAAAATTTAAAAATACACAAAAGTGGAACAACCAGGAAATATGGGACACTATGAAAAGATCAAATCTCTGTATCATAAGAATAGAGGAAGGAGAAGAATCCCAAGAGAATAATATTGATCAGATCTTCAACAGAATAATAGATGAAAATTTCCCCAAACTAAAGATAGACAAAACCATACAAATACAAGAAGCACACAGGACTCCAAATAGACAAGATCAGAAAAGAATCTCCTCACACCATATCATAGTTGAAATGGTAGACGCTCAAAACAAAGACAAAATTCTGAAGGCTACAAAAGAAAAACAAGTCACATACAAAGGAAAACCCATCAGAATTACTACTGACTTCTTGGCACAAACCAGGAAAACAAGAAGAACATGGAGCAAAGCATTCCCAGTGTTAAAGGACTATGGATGCCAACCCAGGTTCCTATACCCAGCAAAAATGTCGATTATAGTTGAAGGAGAGAGAAAAATCTTCCATGACATAAACAAGATGATAAAATACATGTCAGGAAAACCAACTCTTCTTAAAATAGACAGACCTCTAGCCCAGTTAAGAAAAAGAAAGAAGGAGCAACTCCAAATCAATAGAATCTGTGATAAAAGGAGAAATGTCACAACAGACAATGAAAAGATCCCGACAATCATACAGGAATACTTCAAAAACCTATACTCTACTAAGTTTGAAAACCTAGAAGAAATTGATGAATATCTAAAATCCTGGGAATCACCAAAGCTCAACCAAGAAGAGATCAACAGCTTAAATAGACCAATAATATACGAATAAATTGAGATGTAATAAGTAGCCTCCGAACCAAAAAATGCCCAGGCCCAGATGGTTTCACGCCAGAATTCTATAAAATATTTCAAAAAGACTTACAACCATTACTACTCAAATTGTTTAGAAGGATACAAAGGGAGGGAGTTCTTCCAGATTCCTTCTATGAAGCCAGCATCATGTTATTACCAAAACCAGGAAAAGATACAACCAAACAGGAGAACTATAGACCCATCTCACTAATGAACACAGATGCCAGAATTCTAAACAGGATACTGGCAAATCATATGCAGACCCACATCAAGAAGATCATCGATCATGACCAAGTTTGATTCATACCAGAGATGCAGGGATGATTCAACATATGAAAATCAATAAATATCATCAAGCATATAAATGGACTGAAAGACAAAAAACATACCATCATCTCAATTGACGCGGAGAAAGCCCTTGACAAAATCCAGCATCCCTTCATGTTTAAAGTCCTAGAGGGAATTGGATTGGAATGATCATTCTTCAATGTAATCAAAGCCATATACAGGAAACCCACAGCCAATATCATCCTAAATGGGGAAATGACAGAAGCATTCCCCTTAAAGGTAGGAACTCGGCAAGGCTGCCCCCTGTCACTACTCCTTTTCAATATAGTGCTTGAAACCCTTGCTAGGGCAATAAGGCAAGAAAAGGAAATTGAAGGAGTTCTAACTGGAAAAGAGGAAGTCAAGCTATCACTTTTTGCTGATGATATGATTGTCTACTTAAGGGATGCTAAGAACTCCACCAGAAAACTCCTAGAAACAATTAAGAACTACAGTAAAGTGACAGGATACAAAATAAATCTAGAAAAATGAGTAGCTTTTCTTTACACCAACAACAAGCAACTGAAGAAGGAATACAAGGAGACCTTTCCACTCACAGTAGCCTCAAAAACAATAAAATACCTAGGAAGAAACCTAACCAAAGACACCAAGGATCTCTACAACAAAATTTTAAACCTCTGAAGAAGGAAATTGAAGAAGTCATCAGAAGATGGACAAACCTCCCATGCTCATGAATTGGGAAAATCAATATAGTAAACATGTCCATTCTACCCAAACCCGTGTACAGATTTAATGCAATCCCAATCAAAAGCCCCAAGAACTTCTTCACAGGCTTGGAAAAAAAAATCCTTAATTTCATTTGGAAAAACAAAAGACCCTGAATAGCCAAAGCAACCCTCAGTGAAAAGAGCAATACAGGGGGAATCTGTATACCAGACTTTAAACTATACTACAGGGTTATAGTCATAAAAACAGTCTGGTACTGGCACAAAAACAGACCAGTTGACCAATGGAATAAAACTGAAGATCCACACCTGAGCACATAAAATTTCAGCTACCTCATATTTGACAAAGGGGCCAAGAAGACACAATGGAAGAAAGACAGCATCTTCAGTAAGTGATGTTGGCAAAACTCTATCACCACCTGTAGAAGAATGAAATTAAACCCCTAACTCTCACCCTGTACAAAAGTCAATTCCATATGGATCAAAGACCTCAACATGAAACCCAAAACTCTGGAGGCGATAGAAGAAAAACTTTGCAGGAGACTACAAGACATAGGCATAGGAAAAGACTTCCTAAATCAGACAGCAGGTGCACAAGAACTAAGACCGACAATTGACAAATGGGACCTCATTAAACTCAAAAGCTTCTGTACATCAATAGAAACAATCAAGGAAGTGAAGTGAAAACCCACATAGTGGGAGGAAACCTTCACAGCAGATACATCTGACAAAGCATTAATTTACAGAATATACAAACTACTCAAAAAACAAAGAAAGGAAACAAATGAACTACTCAAAAGATGGAGCAAAGAACTGAATAGAGATTTCACAGAGGAGGAATCAGAGATGGCTGAGAAACATCTTAAAAACTGTTCAACTTCACTAATAATTAGGGAAATGCAAATTAAGACCATTCAAAGATATCATCTCACTCTGATAAGACTGGCCAGGATAAAGAAAACAAATGATCTCAAGTGCTGGAGAGATTGTGGGGAAAGGGGAATACTCATCCATTGCTGGTGGGAATGTAAACTTGCACAGCCACTTTGTAAAGCAATGTGGAGAACCCGTGGAATACGCAAAATGAGCTTGCCATTTGACCCAGTCATACCTCTCTTGGGTATATACCCACAAGACTCATCTTTCTGCAGAAATACATGCACAGCTATAATTATTTCAGCTCTATTCACAATAGCAAAAAGCTGGAACCCACCCAAATGCCCCTCAACTGATGAGTAGATAGAGAAAATGTCGTACATGGACACAATGGAGTTCTATGCAGCAGTAAAGAAAGACACCATCATTAACTTTGCAGGTAAATGGATGGAGCTAGAAGATATTATATTAAGTGAAGTAACACAGTCCCAGAAAAACAAACAACAAATGGTATCCCACATCTGTGGATGCTAGTGCCAATTACCCAATTGTAAATATTTCTTGTGGAGAGGGATGCATATTAAAAGAAGAACAACAGAAGACTGCATCAGAAAACTGACTGAAATGGTGAATTGGGAGGGTTGGGATGGGCAGGAGAGGGACATGGGTCTATATTCTATTAATGTATATTTAATTTAAAATTACATGGCATTTTACTTAAAATTACATGGTAGTTTACTTAAATCCTATACAACAATAACTTTGGGATTAACATATACAAATGTTCTTTATAATTTTTGTGTTTTACAGTATCATCTTGTAAGATTCTCTTTTACCTGTAGGATAATTTAATTTAAGGAATTAAGTTTGCTTCCCAAATTAACAACATATAGTCACCCAAAACAGCTTGGATAAATTTAATGAAATTTACACCTTGATTCCTGCCTATAGGTATGTGTACTACAACTGCCTTTTTGAGACTCATGAGTCAAAAAATAAAAACCTAAAATAAAATAGGGGGGGATACAGTTATATATTAAAACTTTTTGTCAAAAACTTTCAATTTAATCTTAAAACTAACTATGGGAAAAGATTTGTATGTTCCCACAGGTCAAAACGTCACCAACTTAATGGCTGAGAAAGAAAAGATACAGCCTTGCATCCTGTAGGTTGTACCAAGAAATACCAGCAGAGAAGTTGGGTCATCTTACCGCTAAAAGGAAGAAAAGCCTCAGACTGCTACAGGCATCAAACATCTCTGTGGATCATATTTGTAACAACTATTTATAGTGAGTCCTAATGAACCTTACCTTCTAGGTGCTGCACAGTTTTAATATGAGTGACTTCCTTACCTCTTTTTCATAGAACAAAGAAAAACATGGTGGTAATGAAGTCCTTCTCTACCTGTAAATTAGAGCTGACTATTATAGAGGTAATCTCTTATGAAACTGGTAAAATTGCTTTAAACTGTGAAAAGGATTATTCTCTATTCAGAACCAAATATAATGCTAAAGTCTCTTTAAGATGTGCATATAAGCAAAATGTATTAATACAGGAGAGCTCTGATATCAGCAATGGATTATTCTGCCAAGGAGATGTTGGCCAGGGGATCCAAGCCCCCCACAAAAGGTAAAGGCTTCTTGCCTGTAAACTGGGATACCTGCAAGAAGAGAGGCGGGAAGGCCCTGCTGTTTAAGACCTGATGTAAGCATGGAAAGGTTTTATTGAGACCGCACTTGCAAGTGTACATACAGTTGGTCTCTGGAATACCAGAGAGTGTTACCAAAGGCCACTGAACCAATAAAGCAAATGTTGGTCTCCTTGAGTCAAGCAAGACTCCACTGTCAACATCAGCTACACCTCACCTGCCTGGAAATACTGTGCAGCAGTGGCAGCCATATGTCTCTATGTCCCAAATCTATTTGGCTTTTAGCTCTCTCCTTGGAGGAATAACTCACGGCTGATGCCACAAGCTTACAACCTCTAGTGATTAGGAGATATTATAAGCCACAGAAAGACCTTGTCATCTTTTACAGAAAAAAAAAAAAACGTAATTCATGGATTAGTATACCATCCAAACATCTGTGTCTATACTATAGTAACCTATCATAATAATTAGTACTGTTTAAATACCTATATATCTAATTGCTTGTGCTTCATTAGTAGGATTGAAAGGTTATTCCTGGACAAACTGTCAGCCCATGAAAGGAAACAGCCAGAACTGATCAGAGTCCAAAATGACATCTCCAGACAAAGTAGACTGTTCTGCTTCTTGTCCACCTGTGCCCCTTTTCTAAACCTAGGGAAAAATTTGCAGAAGAGGGGGTGTGGTAGAATGTAAGGGCTGTGATTGACGTGAATGGTAAAACTACAACAGTACAGACTGGACACTTATTTGATCAGCTTGATTGTACATACAAGCCCCTCCAGCTGGATAGTTGGAGACTTGGGGTGTGTGGGTTTGGGCATAAATGCTTTCAAATTGGTTTTACATGAAGGATGCTTGTGCTCATAAAAAAAGGAGCTACACACTGAAAAGTCTTTAAAGCAGGTTTTCATGCCAGTCCTGAAGAAGGCCAAGAGCTTGGAGGAAGATAGTCATTAAAATCCACTCTGTAAGGTTTTCAGTTTAAAAGGGTATACTTAAAAATAACATGTATTTACATAGAGAGGTATTTCAGTAGAGATTTACACAGAAATACAAAATAAACCATACAAGTTAATGGACATGATTTCTCTGAAGTCATAGTCTAGTCATATAGCTTTAAAGAGCAAAGTGTATATTGGGTAAAATTTATTTGGCAGGTATTCAATTCTGCCCAAGCTTTGTGCACATATTATAGGATATTTTAAGGCTTAGTGAAATGTTTAGATTAGTTAAATTGGGTTGTAGGTTTTGGTAAAAATGGTCATACATTTGAACTAATTGGGAATATAAAATGTTAATTATTTAATTTATAATTTGTATTGAACTTCCAACAACAAATTTGGGGTTATGGTACACAATGGTCTCTATATTTTTTTCGGAGTTATACAATACCACCTTGTAACAGTTTCTTTTACATGTAGGACAATTTAAAGCAATTAAGTTTAAGTTTACTTCCCAAATAAGTAGCATACAGTCAATGATAAACTGCTTGGGTAAATTTAATGAAAACTTACACCTTGGCTCCTGTTTATGGATATGTGTAATACAACTTAGGCATGTATAGGTCAAAACATAAAAATTTAAAAAACAAAAAGAGGGCGGTGGGAGATGGTATAGTATCCCTTCTGGGATACAAATGGAAAACTCTGTGTTCCAAACCTATTGATAAATTTTCAATTTTGAGATCTTGAAATTAACAATGGGAGGAGATTTTTATGTTCCTACAGGTAAAAACACCAATCTAAATGCATGAAAACATACAACTTTTCGCTGTGCAGGATGGACTGGGAAATGCCAGCAGAGAGGCTGACCCATCTGAACATTAAGGAAAGAGGAACATCAGACTGCCTGAGTCACAGACACTGATCATCTCTCTGAATTCTCTTTGAGTAAACTGTGTATAATGGGACCTAATGAAGTTTACCTTCCAGATGCTGGGAAACCTTCCTACTTCTCCCCTTTATAGGAAAAAGAAAAACATGATTGTAATGAAGTCATTCCCTAACTGTAAACTAGAGCCAACTGTCATAGTGGTAATTTCTTATAGAACAGGTATAATTACCTTTTTTAATTGACTGCTAGACATAGGAACTGTGAAAGGATAATTCTCTATTTAGAGCCAAATTCAATAGTAAAGTCTTTATAAGCTGTGTAATTAAGCAAAATACATTAATACAGGAAAGCTCTGATATCAGCAATGAATTATTCTGCCTAGGAGATCTTGGCTAGGGGATCCAAGCCCCCCAAATTATAAAGGCCTTTTGCCTATAAGTGGGATATATGCAAGGAGAAAGGTGGTAAGTCCCTGTTGTCGAAGACCTGGTTTAAGCATGAAAAAATGTTTTGAGACATCACTTGCTAATGTACAATTGGCCTCTGAAATGCCAGAGAGCGTTACCAAAGGCCACTAAAGCAATACAACAAAATATTGGTCTCCTTGAGACAAGCAAGTCGCCTCAGTCAGTATCAGCTACACCTCAACTGCCTGGAGATACTGTGCAACAGTGGCAGCCATGTGTCTATATATACCCCAAATCTAACTGGCTATTAGCTCTCTCCTTGGAGGAATAATTAACAGCAGATGCCACAAGCTTATGTCCTCTAGTGGTTAGGAGATGTTATAAGCCACAATAAGAACTTGTCACCCTTTATAGAGAAACCACAGTTTGAGGATTAGCATACCATCCAAGCATCTATGTCTATGCTCAGAGCTTAGCTTGCTATAATAATTAGTACTGCTTCAATGCCTGTACATCTAATTGCTTGCGCTTTGTTAGTAGGATTAAAAAGGTATCCCTGGATAAGCTGTCACCCCATGAAGGGGAACAACCTAAACAGACTAGAGTCCAAAATGACATCTCCAGAGAAAATAGACTGTTTTGTTTCTCACCCAATTGTTCCCCTTTCCCAAAGCCTAAGGAACAACTTGAGGAAGAGGAGGTGTGGTAGAATGTAAGGGCTGCGGAGAGATTGGGATGAATCATGAGACTACAGCAATATAGACTGGACTCCTATTTGATCAACATGTTTGTGCATACAAGCTTCTCCAACTGGACTATGGGAACCTTGGGTTGTTCAAAATTTGGACATAGATACTTGCAAATTGGTTTTACATCAATGTTACTTGCATTCATTGCTTATGCTTAATAATTTGGCTCACTTCAAAAAAATGCACCAATTACCTAATTGTATGGCAAACTGAGTAACATCAATGTTATCTGAAAACAACTGTGCAATTATATTTTAGAATCCCTTAAAAAATCAAATAAAAGGAAAAAAAAGAAAATAAATTATGCGGTATCTTTTTGTAACAACAATGAAAAACTCACACAAAGGACAGGGTCTCTATAATGATATATCCATATATATGTATATATATGTATATATATATATATATATATATATATTCCTTTTGAGAAGAGAATACAAGAATAACAAATTTACTTAATTGGGCTTTAGATTTCTGAAGAGTGACCCCCTTCTCTATGTGCCTGTGGATGAAGAATATTCAGTGTTCTGGTTTCATGGTATGTTCAGATAAATATGCTAAAGCAAAGAGCTGGTTGGTGTTTCTTACTGGAGTTCAAAGAATATTTCAGCCTGTTTCCAGCACCTGGATTCAGGTTGGCATTAACTGAAGGGAGAGATTAGCAGTGCTGCATTTTTTTGTTCACAGCAGGGAAGAACATCCAGGCTCCACTCACTTAATTCTTAGAAAATACTAAGTGGGAATTGCCAGGAAAACTGTCACAACACCTTAGAATAGTTCTTTAATTTGTAGAAATGCAAGTATAAGTAAGAGAACTGTAGAAGGATATATAGAAAAATTGGTTTGTGAATGATTACAGAAATATGAAAGTTAATTCCTTGATCAGGAAGCCAATCAATAATTTTTAACCAGAGTTCCTATACATCATGGGAAATGGACTCATAAAGTACCTTTTTATGAGTAATGTGTTAATACTATTTAGAGGAAAAGATTTTCCCCATAATCAACAAGGAAAAATACTATTTATTTTTCTCTGGAAAACAGCAAAACCTCAGCCTGATTGTGCATTGGTAGAGGGAGACTTTCTCTCTCTGACTCTAAGGCTTCCTTGACATATGAAGGAGAGAGTTGGGAACAATTTCGAACTACAGAATTGAATCTGTTGCTGCGTGTATCAGGTAAGTCCAGGGAATCACAGTTTTGCTGACAGAAATGTGCATTTGCTGATTTGTGAACTGATTAAATTCTGTGTTTTGGGCTGAGACTCATATGGGTGCTTTACCAAGGTATGTTGTAATGAATCAAGAAATGCAGAAAACAACAACAAAGCCAGAGACACTGCTTCTCTCAGGATCCAGCATTTTCTAGTGACATAATTAGCAGGATAAATGAAACCACTCTGCACTCAACCATTAGCTACATTTCCTATGACTGTGTATAGTGTATACATGTCTATCCACATCTTTCTCTACTGAAGCTGATTGTGTTGAATTATTATTTAATATGTTGAATTCTATAAAATGGTTTTATTTCCTGGGAACATTTTCTCACAAACCTTACAATGAAGAATCACATTTGCATTGTTTAGGAGAATTTATAAACTTGATGAAATCATTGACATTTGAACCAGTAAACTAATACCAAGGATAAGAAAAATCTCTTACTTATCTGTACCTAAATAGGACCCAATCCTGTTTGGTATGTCTCCTTTACATAAATATTACTAAGATGATGTATAAAAGATAATTGTACAACAGTATCAGCAGTTGGTATTTATTAATGGTGTTTTGGGTAGACTTTTTCATTCTCAAAAATAAAATATGTGAACTGTGAAAAATTAGAAGTTTGATTTTATAGATGAGGAAATTAGGGCTGAGAGATTCTCATAAGTGGCCAAAACTGAACTGTTAACAGGATACTCAGTACCTGAAGATGTAAACCCAGGTCACCACAGCAAAGTGAACTGTTAACAGGATACTCAGTACCTGAGAATGTGAACCCAGGGTCACCACAGCGAACTGAACTGTTAACAATATCTCAGTACCTGAGGATGTGAACCCAGGGTCACCGCACCAAACTGAACTGTTAACAGGATACTCAGTACCTGAGGATGTGAACCCAGGTCACCACAGCAAACTGGACTGTTAAGAGGATATTCAGTACCTGAGGATGTGAACCCAGGTCACCACAGCAAACTAAACTGTGAACAGGATACTCAGTACCTGATGATGTGAACCCAGGGTCGCCACACCAAACTGAACTGTTAACAGGATACTCAGTACCTGAGAATGTGAACCCAGGGTCACCACAGCAAACTGAACTATTAACAGGATACTCAGTACCTGAGAATGTGTACCCAGGTCAATGCAGCAAACTGAACTGTTAACAGAATACTCAGTACCTGAAGATGTGAACCCAGGGTCACCACACCAAACTGAACTGTTAACAGGATACTCAGTAACTGATAATGTAAACCCAGGTCACCACAGCAAACTGAACTGTTAACAGGATACTCAGTAACTGAGGATGTGTACCCAGGGTCACCACACCAAACTGAACTGTTAACAGGATACTCGGTACCTGAGGATGTGAACCCAGGGTCGCCACACCAAACTGAACTGTTAACAGGATACTCAGTACCTGATAATGTGAACCCAGGTCACCACAGCAAACTGAACTGTTAACAGGATACTCAGTAACTGAGGATTTGAATCCAGGGTCGCCACACCAAACTGAACTGTTAAGAGGATACTCAGTACCTGAGGATGTGAACCCAGGGTCGCCACACCAAACTGAACTGTTAACAGGATACTCAGTACCTGAGGATGTGAACTCTGGGTCGCCACACCAAACTGAACTCTTAACAGGATACTCAGTACCTGAGGATATGATCTCTGGGTCGCCACACCAAACTGAACTGTTAACAGGATACTCAGTACCTGAGAATGTGAACCCAGGTCACCACAGCAAACTGAACTGTTAATAGGATACTCAGTACCTGAGGATGTGAACCCAGGGTCACCACACCAAACTGAACTGTTAACAGGATACTCAGTACCTGAGGAAGTGAACCCAGGGTTGCCACAACAAACTGAACTGTGAACAGGATACTGAGTACCTGAGGATGTGAACCCAGGGTCCCCACAGCAAACTGAACTGTTAACAGGATACTCACCTGAGGATGTGAACCCAGGGTCGCCACACCAAACTGAACTGTTAACAGGATACTCAGTACCTGAGGATGTGAACCCAGGGTCGCCACACCAAACTGAACTGTTAACAGGATACTGAGTACCTGAGGATGTGAACCCAGGTCACCACAGCAAACTGAACTGTTAACAGGATACTCAGTACCTGAGAATGTGAACCCAGGTCACCACAGCAAACTGAACTGTTAACAGGATACTCAGTACCTGAGAATGTGAACCCAGGTCACCACAGCAAACTGAACTGTTAACAGGATACTCAGTACCTGAGGATGTAAATCCAGGGTCGCCACACCAAACTGAACTGTTAACAGGATACTCAGTACCCGAGGATGTGAACCCAGGTCACCACAGCAAACTGAACTGTTAACAGGATACTCAGTACCTGAGGATGTGAACCCAGGGTCGCCACACCAAACTGAACTGTTAACAGGATACTCAGTACCTGAGGATGTGAACCCAGGGTCACCACAGCAAACTGAACTGTGAACAGGATACTGAGTACCTGAGGATGTGAACCCAGGGTCCCCACAGCAAACTGAACTGTTAACAGGATACTCAGTACCTGAGGATGTGAACCCAGGTCACCACAGCAAACTGAACTGTTAACAGGATACTCAGTACCCGAGGATGTAAACCCGGGTCACCACAGCAAACTGAACTGTGAACAATATCTCAGTACCTGAGGATGTGAACCCAGGTCACCACAGCAAATTGAACTGTTAACAGAATACTCAGTACCTGAGGATGTGAACCCAGGTCACCACAGCAAACTGAACTGTTAACAGAATACTCAGTACCTGAGGATGTGAACCCAGGTCACCACAGCAAACTGAACTGTTAACAGGATACTCAGTACCTGAGGATGTGAACCTAGGGTCACCACACCAAACTGAACTGTTAACAGGATACTCAGTACCTGAGGATGTGAACCCAGGGTCACCACACAGAATTTATGAACAAGATGTTTTGGTGAAAGCATGTAGGAGTTTACCCTTTGCCAGAAATAGTTCTATTTTGTCACTCCTCATTTCTGGAAATGGGGAAATCATATCATTAGGCTAGGCATGGCCCTAGTCCAGTATTTCCATTTCTCTGAATTTTGTAGACAGGAAGATGGAGACAGGAGGGAAATAGTGTTTGTTATCATCTCCTCTTCTCTCTATTCTTCACCTGTGGTTGTATTCATAACTATGGCTGTGAGGTGAAGCAGAAAAATTTTCCTGAAGTGTAAAACATGTATATATTTTTAAGCTGTGATTATATCTGACCCAGATATAAACTGACCCAGAGCACCATAGATTTTTCATTAAGTATTACCTTATTTTCATTTACCAAGAAATATGGCAAAATATTACTAACCTGGCCAGGTGTCTCGGCTCCTACATAATGATTTGTTCAATCACAATCAAAATAAATGATCTGGGCTGTAGAAATGGTTCAACAGTTAAAAGTACTGGCTGCTGTTGCAAAGGATCTGTGTTTGGTTCCTAGCTCCCACACGGTGTTAACAATCATCCCTAACTCCAGCTCCAGGGGAATTAGACACTCTCTTTTGACCTCCACAGGCATTGTCCAAAACAGGTACACTCATATACTTGCAGACAATATACCTATACAGATAAAAATAGAAATAAAAGATTCTATAAAATGTGCAAAGAGGCTGTGGTGGTTTGAATGAGAGTGCCCCCCCCCCCATAGGCTTTAAGTATTCAGACATTTTGTCTCCAGTTCGTGCCACTGTTTTTGTAGGTCTTAGAAGGTATGGCTGTGCTGGAGGAAGTACATTATTGGGGGCAGGCTTAATGAGTTTAGCAAGCCTTACGGTCTTCAGCCTCTCCCTCTCTCTGCTTCCTGTGATCATTGCAAGATGTGACCCTTAGCTTGCTGCTCCATCCCCGGCCACCATGCTCCCACCACAATGGACTCTCATTCCCTGGAACCATCAATAATAAGCTCAAATAAACTCTTCCTTTTATAAGTTCCCTTGGTCATGGTGTTTTATCACAGCAACAGAAAAGTGACTAATACATTTATTTGGTACCAGAGAGTGGGCTGTTGGCTGTGAAGAACCTGACCTTGTGGATGTTTGGAGAAATGTGGAAGAATTTGGAACTTTGGGCTAGAAAAGCTGTTGACTACTGTAAGCAGAGCTTAAGGGGCCATTCTAGTAGAAGCCTGGAAGAAAGCATTGCTGCAAAAAATGTAGTTCCAGAGGAAAATAAAGACTTAGTCAGCAAGTGGGATATTTTGATAAAGAGTCTGGCAGCAGTTTGCTCACAGCAAAAATGCTTGCCTGATGCTAAGTTGAAAAGAAATGGACTAATGTCTTTGGCAGAGGATATTTCAAGACAGCCTAATGTAGAAATGGTGGTGTGGCTATTGTGCAGATCTATAGTGAAGAAGAGCAGATGGGGCAGAAAGAAATGCAGAATGTACAGTTTGGATATGAAAACTGCGCTAGGAAGATTAAAGGTGGGGCCAAAGCATGTGAAGGAGAGGTTCCTTTTGATAAGGAGACTAAAGTGATTAAGGAGAGGCCTAGCTATTTACAAGTAAAGAATGGAAAAAGGGAGATTAAAGTGATTAAGGAGAGGCCTTGAGATTTACAAATAAACAACTGAATCAGTACCTTCAAGGCAAGACCACACCCAGCTAAGCCTCCAATTTTTGAAAGGAAAGTATTGAAAGTGTTTTCTTTTTTTTTAATTTTCATTTCTTTTATTGATGCTTTGTGTATTTCATACATCATTTTCCAATTCAGTTCAGGCATATTTCCCTTTCCCTTCCCCCCACCCCACCCCATCCCAGATCATGCATTCTGCCATAACTGTCCTGCATCTTTCACTCAGTTTTTTTTTTCATTTTTTAATGATAAGTGATCATTTATGAGTACAAGCATCCTTCATGTAAAACCAGTTTGCAAGAAGTTGTGCCCAAACCTACACAGCGTTTTCTACTCCAACAAGTCCAGGGCAGAGAAAATTTGCAAATGTGGTTAAAGTAAGACAGAGTCCATCCCAAATTGCAGCCAAAGTCGGCAATTTCATTCATGTGGTGCTGGCTTTAGAGGCATGAAGTTTGCAAGAGTGAAGGGGTCATCAGTTCTTCTTCCATGGTTTCAGAGAGCCACAGAGGCCAGGCAGAATGCAGCAGGGCGTTCCTGAATAAAGAAGGCCCTGATAGGCCATTGCGTGAAGTTGTGAATGTGAAGCCTGGTTGGCAGTAGAGACCCCAAGAAGACATTTGAGATGCCAAATCTGCGAGATATTTGCCAAGGAGAGCTGCATACAGGGAGTGGTACCAGCCTAAGAAAGAGATGTATGTTGCAAGCAAAGCTGGAAGAGCTGAGCCATCTGAGACCTTTTGAAGTCAAGTCCCAGAAGTTGCACATGGAGTAACTGGACTTGGTGTTTGCCCTGCTGGTTTTCGGTCTTGTTTTGGTCCTGTATTTCCTCACTATGCCTCTATTCCTCCCTTTTGGAATGGGAATGTGTACTCAGTTCCACTGTATGTTGGGAGTATGTAATTTGCCTTTTGATTTTACAGGAGCTTACAGTTAAGAGATTGGCCTGTGTCTCAAAAGAGATTGTGGGCTATAGACTTTTGAATAGAATTGAGACTGGTAAAGACTATGGGGACTTTTTTTTTTTCTGTATGTGTATGAATGTACTGTCTGCATGCAGGTCTGTGCACCCGTGTCGTGCAATGCCGCGGAGGTCAGAAGAGGACTATGGGGACTTTTAAGGTTGGACTAAATGCATTTTGTATTTTATACGGCCCATGGGGGCCAGGGAGTGGAATGTGGTGGTTTGAATGAGAGTGGACCCCCATAGGCTTTAAGTATTCAGACATTTTGTCTCCAGTTGGTGGCACTGTTCTTGGAGGTCTTAGAAGGTGTAGCCGTGCTGGAGGAAATACATTATTGGGGACAGGCTTAGTGACTTTAACAAGCCTTGCGGTCTCCAGCCTCTCCCTCTCTCTGCTTTCTGTGCTCACTGGGAGATGTGACCCTTGGCTTGCTGCTCCAGCCCCGGCCACCATGCTTCCTGCCACAATGGACTCTAATTCCCTGGAACTGTCAATCGTAAGTGCAAATAAACTCTTCCTTTTTTTAATGTTTTATTTTTTTTTTTATTGGTGCTTTGTGCATTTCATACATCATTTTCCAATTCAGATCAGGCATATTTCCCTTTCCCTTCCTTTTAAAAGTTCCCTTGGTCATGGTGGTTTTATCACAACAACAGAAAAGTGACTGATACAGAGGCTAACACACAAGGCAAGATAGCTGGAAAGGCCTGATAGGTTTTAGTGGGCCAGCAAATTGTAAATCTAGTTCAGGAGAATAATGCAAAATGAACTGATCTCAACTGTTTACTCATAGGACCCATGTACTGGAAACCAGTTTCTTATGGCTACAGTGTAAAGATTACAGAAACCGCTAGTTTAATACATAGTGACTCAGCTTCCTGTTAACAACTGCTGCAGTCTGTGTGCATATATACATGAATAAGACATTGCCAGTACATGTGTTATAGTCCAAAAATCCTTATGATAGGCTATGTCCATGTTGTATGGCTCTGAACATAACTTATATAAAAGTTGTACCTTTCAGGTACTTCCATGTTGGCATTCAGGAGTCGTTGGCATTATAAATTGGACTTTGTGAGAAGGATCAAAATACAGTGTTATTAGAATAGGAAGCTATCTTTATTTTCAGGTGAAAAGTCCCTTGAATACAACTAATGTACTCTGAAATTGAATCTGTATTCCTGTCTGTATTAGATTACAAGGGCTTTCATTGCAAAGGATGAGAGACTGAATGCTTTAAATAACAAATTTATTTTTTCAGGTCTGGAGTCTATAACATCAAGATTTAGGAGTTGGCAGGATAGAGTTCTTCTCAGGCCCCCTTTCTTGGCTTGCACTCTGACTCAAGGGGTTTACATGGGCTCTGCCTGTCGGAGCTCTAATATTCTCTTCCTGTAGGAAGGCCAGCCCTGTTGGTTTAGGGCCCACACTAAAAAATTTGGCTATTTTTACTTTCTTTTTTTCTTCTTTCTTTTTATATTACTCATTTTATCTGTATACATATACTATAAATAATACTGAATTTGATTATGACATTTTTATACATGTATAATTTATTTTGATCAGATTCAACCTTGGTGTTCTTTCTTGTCCCCTACCTCTCCCTAGGTTCCTTCTTCCCAACTATCCTTCTATTTTCATATAATTTCTCTCTCTCTTTCTTATTATGTCTTTGGTGATGTAATGAAATGACTTGGACTATTTCATTGACCCTTACAACATTTCTATGAGCAGAGAGTTGTAATTCTTACTCAGTTGAAGAACATGAGGTACCAGGAAGTTTTACAGTATTATTCACTTACATTTAATGGATTAAAACAACACCAGGTTATCATTCACAAAAACCTGTCATGGGATGACTTTTTTTTTTCTACTTATGGTGTCACAGAGCTGAAATCACAGGGTTGGCTCAGCTGAGTTCTCATCTGGCTGGTCCTGGGAGACTGCCTCTAAGTTTATCAAGGTTGGCAGAATGCTTCTCCTTTGAGGTTGTCAGACTGAAGGCCCCTGTTTCTTTTCTGGATGTCAGCTGGGAGACTACTCTCTGCTGCTGGAGGCTGTGAAAATTCCTGGCCATGGCTTCTCCCCATCTCAAGCCTGCAGCAGCACACCAGCCTCTGCCTTCTCTGGTACCCCCATCCATATTTCAAGGGTTGATTGTTAAAAACAAGTCACAGTGCCAGAATAAAGGAAAACAGAAGTAGTCTATGTGTCTTTTGTGGGAAGAAGTTAAAGGTCACAAGGCAAGTAAAGCATATACAGTGAGAAATAAAGACTAGATCCTTGCTTTGGTAAAGAAAGCATGTCCTAGCTTCACATTGGCAACTGTGCTGCAGGTGAGCCCCCCTTTCACAACTTGTTGTATGAATAATCATCTATATTTGTTTGATCAAATGGAGATGGAAAATAATTCAGGCTCAGCAGGTGAAATGCTTACTACCAAGCGTGGGGACCACAGTAGATCCATCCTTGCAACCCATGTAAATGTGGAGGAGGCCTTAGGGGCTACCTGCAGTCTTCCTATAGGAAAGGCAGAGATAGGGAATCCCCTAGGCAAGCAGGCTAATCAGACTACTCATATTACTGGCCTCTAGGTTCATTTGAGAGACTCTGGCAAATTGTCTCCTTTCTTATGATAATTTGTAGAAGGATTTTAAGTGGACAGGAAGCCCTCTACTCTGGAGATGTACATAGGAAAGAAGTGTTTATATCATCACTTATGTGCTGCTTCACTATTCATTTCCTTGGTATATTTGTCATCCCCAAAGCAACAAGAAGAAAACTGTCTAGAATAGGATGATCACTGTACAGAAATTATGCCACACACCAATCAGGTTCTGTGGGTCAATTTGCAGAAGCACTGTGAGGAGCTTCATAGAGCCTACTCTTCTATTGATCAGCTGAATTTCACACACTTCCCGGTGCATCTGGGTGAAGTTATACCATGTACCCTAGGAGTATACAGTGAAAATCATTCCTTCGAGAATTGAGAGTTGTATTTTGGAGTCCATTTATGTGAATAAATGGTTTTCAAATCTGGTAAGACATTAGTGTCATCTAAGCAAACTGAAAAGAAAAAAAAAATAAAGCATTTAGCATTCCTGGAATATAGCAGTAGAATGATAATGGTAACATAATTTCTCAAATACTGACATAAAGCTAGCTAAAGCAATTGAATGGTAAATGCAATCAAATTTGGCTTAAATTAGCAACAAAGTTAGGTGACAAATATTTGGTCACTGATTGTTGGGTAAAAACTTACCTCAAAATTTAAGGGTTTAAAATGACAATGTCCTATTAATTCTCCATATATGGTCTGGACATCTGAAAACTACTTAAATGGGTGTTTCTAGGTCAAAGAGTCTTCTTGGATTGCAGGCAGATGAGGCTGGAATTACAGCAAGAGCAGCGTAGGCTCAGATGGTTTATGCAATGCTCTCTTCATGTAGTGTCAGAATCTCCAACTGTTGAAACCCAGGCAGGTGAGCTGATTTCAACCTCATATGTTCTGGCTGAAGGCTTCAGGAATATCTCATGAAATACATCAAAGGCACCATTGGCTCAGTTCCATCCTCAGAAGTCACTAGTGACATTTCTGTCATCCTTGCTTATCAGTTCAGTCAAAACAGCTAGTCAAATTTCATGGAGAAAATACACAGACCTCACCTGTCATGAGAAATGGTGTCAAGGACATATTATATACCCAGGTTGAATGTAACATAATGCTACAGCCATTTTGAAAAATATTATCTATTTTATATTTTTATGTTATTGTTTGTGTTAGTGATTGCCTGTGTATATGTAAATACAACCATGCTGTGCAGTGCTAGCAGAGGTCAGGAGAGGGCATTTGATCCCTTGGAACTGGAGATATGGATGATTGTTAGGCACCATGTGGATGCTGGGATTCAAACCTGGGTCTTCAAAGAACAGCCAGTGCTCTTAACTGCTGAACAATTTCTCTAGGCCCTGAAAAGTATTATCCTTTAAACACCATGTCTCTGTTAACCTGCATATGTGAGAACAAAATTTCCATGTCTCCAAGAGGAAATTGGTGTGTAGGTTGGTGATGAAACAGCAGGGAACATGTGATAGAAAGAAAGATGACACACAGGTTTTCACTGAAATCACAGCTGGTGGTTTTCAGAATACCTACTGAACAACTGAAAGGAGACAGATTTGCCTTCTCCAGTAGTAAAGGAATGCAAGGTTTGCCTGGGGATGTCTACTTAACTGTCAGTATTTTCATATCAAACAATAACCATAATTTGGAAAACTGCCAAAAAGTTAATGAAGAATGAGAAGGATGAAACAGAGTTAAGAGGTATGATGTTCATAGGAAAGCTACAAAGAAAGCAGATTCAAAAGCAGGTCAAATTTTGGTATCACACAAACACAATATGACTTTGATAACCAAGAGGGGAAAAAAAAACAAGGAAAATACACCAAGTCTTAAGAACTTGGAAATGTACACCAGAAAAATTTATTGAAAAATTCTAGAATAGACTTTATGAAAAAGCAGACACCAAGTAAGAACATGAAAATCTCCAAAAGCAACGAGTGATCCTGGGCTATTGTTATTTCCCTGTCCCAGCTTTATGTTTAGAATATAAGACCCATAAACAGAATTCTGCATGAGAACAAGCATTATGCTTTCATTTTAAAAATTAATTAATAATTTTAAAGTATCTTATTTACTTATTCTTATTTTATATGTATGAGTATTATGTCTGCATGTATGTAAGTGGAACCTTGTTGTGCAATGCCCATGAGGACTGTGTCAGATCCCCTGGAACTATGGATGGTTGTTAGCTGCCAGGTGCCTGCTAGGAACCAAATCCAGGTCCTGGGCAAGAGCAGCCAGTCCTCTCAACCACTGAGCCATCCCTCTAGCCCCATGTATCATATTTTTAGCCAGTTAAAGTTCCAGTCAATCTCTCTGCATTCATTCATTCTCTTGTTATGTTCCAGGAACTAGGGCATGGTCTGGAAATCTCTCCGCTCTTGATTTTCTTTTTCTGAATCTTCTGTTTTACTCTCAATTGGAACATGCTTGATCCTAACTCATTTTGCACTTTACACAGTCTCAGAACTGGTGCTATTTCCTTGAGTAAGCCTTTCTGTTTTTCTGTGGGCTTGACAGTCTAGAAACAATCTCCCCAGCTCATCATATTTGGACTCTGGAGATCTAGAGAAGCTGATGCACTTCCAACCAACAGGAGTACTAGGCCATTTTGCATGAACATCAAAGGAAGGAAATTTTGACAGTGATTGAGGTCTTAATAATGTGTTGGTGCAGAGGAATCATATTAGATATAGCAAAGATATAGAAGATAATGTCTTTTTATTTCCACACAGAAGCATAACTCAGCAAGGAGGGATATACAGACACTACATCCCTTACTTTATTTCTTATGTCTCAAGACAGGTTGTTTTAACTGATGACAACTCATGTTTAATTTTTATATGCACTTGGATTTTTAATATTCTATGATTTTGGTTAAAAAGATAGAGAGATCAGCAGTGTGAGTGACAGATGTAGAAATTGACTGTGATTATTAAACATCTTAATGATATTCTAGCCTAAAAGTAATACTTAGTGACATGAGTAGGTCCAAATTGTAACAAGAAGTAGAGACTATATTTTTAACCAAAAAATAACTTTTTACTTGTTTTAAAACATGAGTACATAGTTGTATTATATTTTATTTGAATATTGATTTTTGATATTAAAAATGAAAAAACCAGTTCTCCTTCATGAAAAAATAGTGTTTTTCAGAGAACTTTTAGTTGTGAATGAAGCATAATGCAATTCTCTGATAGTATTATGGGCAAATGCTGAGAAGTTGACTCATTGCAGGACCATTTAACATTGCTTTGAACATCTGAAGAATGAAAATAGATTTTAAGTAACTGATGCTAAGTTGTTCTGTTTCACAACATTTAGATAAAAGTTTGATTGCTTTTTAAGAGAGCACTTTTTGTGGTATTTAAACAGCAACATCAGTATAGACAGTCTTGTAGGCTTATAAGTAAAGCAATTAATCACCACCCATTAAGCTCATTATGTGTATCATCTATTATTTAATGAATATGTGGGAGGAGGCAAGATATGTAATGCAGTTGTTTTACACCTATTTGAATGGAAATTCTATTTGTCAAAACATTGATCTTACTCATCCTATGTCTGGATAAAAAAATAGTGTGACTGAGTAAGATTTGAAGGAAAGAATAGCTTTTAATCTAAGCTGAAAATATAAATTGTATTCTGAATTAAGATATTTTATTCTTTATTTTTATGTGTATAAGTGTATTGCCTCCATGTGTGTAAGTATACCTGTGTTGTGTAATGCCCATGGAGGTCAGAAGAGGGTGTCAAAGTTATGGATGGTTGTTAGCCATCATGTGGGTGCTAGGAATTGAACCTGGGTCTTGTGCAAGAACAGCCAGTGCTCTTAACCACGGAGACTTCTGTCAAAGTTTTATGAGCATAATGATGTTTTAGGTAACTGTTCAAATTCCTTACACTGGAAATCTGGAAATGGAGGAAGGCTTCTATGTTACTGTGTTGGGGAAAATTTCTTTTTCCAGAAACCCATGTACAAATGAAGAGTGATCTTCTCCATTTTGCTTTGGTAGGAGAGTATTGTTTAAAACGTTAATCCCTTTAAAAGTATTTTCACAGAAACATATTGACACTAGTTGATAAATTAGCCTACTGAAATTGAAATGTATGTCAGGTGTCTCAGATGCTGGGCAATACCTCTGCAATTTGCTGAGATGAGTCTGTAAACAGCTGAGCCAGTCTTGATTTCCAGTATTTTCCTTGCCTCCCAGCAGGCTCAGCAAGTCTGACTAAGACTCTCCATTCACCATGGAGAAGGAATTCACTTCCACTTTAGGTCTGAGTACCATCAACAGAGTGATGGGGTAGAAAAGAATTTTTCCCCTGTGGATCCTACTTGTAACAACTATTAAAATGAGTCCTAACGAAATTTACCTTCTAGGTGCCACAAAGGTTTTAATACGAGAGACTTTCTTACCCCCCCCATAGAACAAGGAGAAATGTGATGGTGATGAGGTCATTCCCTAACTGTAAATTAGAGCCAACTGTTATAGTGGTAATTTCTTACATAACAGGTATAATTACCCTTTTTTAATTGACTGATTGGCATAGGAACTGTGAAAAAGATTATTCTCTATTCAGAACCAAATATAATACTAAAGTCTCATTAAGCTATGCACTTAAGCAAAATATATTAATACAGGAGCTCTGACATCAGCAATAGATTATTCTACCAAGGAGATGTGGCCAGGGTATCCAAGCCCCCTCAAAAAGTAAAGGCTCCTTGCCTCTAAACTGGGATACCTGCAAAAAGAGAGGCGATAAGCCCTGCTGTCGAAGACCTGATGTAAAGATGGGAAAGATGCATTGAGACCACACTTGCAAGTGTACAGATGGTCTCTGGAATATCAGAGAGTGTTACCAAAGGCCACTAAACAAAAAAAGCAAATATGGGTCTCCTTGAGTCAAGCAAGACTCCTCCGTCAGCACCAGCTACACCTCACCTGCCTGGAAATACTGTGCAGCAGTATATGCCTGTATATCCCAAATCTAATTGGCTATTAGCTCTCTCCTTGGAGGAATAACCCATGGATGATGCCACAAGCTTACATCCTCTAATGGTTAGGAGATGTTATAAGCCACTGAATGACCCCGTCATATTTAACAGAAAAAAATGTAATTCATGGATTAACATACCATCCAAACATCTGTGTCTATACCAAAGAAACCTACCGTAACAATTAATACTGTTTAAATACCTATATATCTAATTGCTTGTGCTTCATTAGTAGGATCGAAAGGTTATTCCTGGACAAACTGTCAGCCCATGAAAGGAAACAGCCAGAATTGACCAGAGACCAAGACAACAGCTCCAGAGAAAGTAGACTGTTTTGCTTCTCATCCACCTGTGCCCCTTTTCTAAGCCTAGGGAACAATCTGCGGAAGAGGGGGCATGGTAGAATGTAAGGGCTGCGATTGGGGTAAATGGTGAAACTACAGCAATATAGTCTGGACACTCATTTGATCAACTTGATTGAACATACAAGCCCCCCCTGTTGGATGGTGGGACCCATGGGCTGTGTGGGTTTGGGCACAACTGCTTGCAAATTGGTTTTACATGAAGGATGCTTGTACTCATAAATTATTACTTATTGTTAAAAAATGAAAAAAAAAACCGAGAGAAAGATACAGGACAGTTATGGCAGAATGCATGATCTGGGACGGGGTGGGATGGGGTGAGATGGGGTGGGGGGAAGGGAAAGGGAAATATGCCTGAACTGAATTGGAAAATGATGTATGAAATACACAAAGCATCAATAAAAAATGAAAATTAAAAAACAAAGAAAAGAATTTTTCTGCACCATCACACTCTTATCTGTTCTGAGGATAGATCTGTAGGGACTCAGCAATACAATAGGAAAGGAATTTAGCATTTTGGGGCATAAGGGGAGAGTATAGACCTATAAGTGAATAGTACATTAATAGGAAAGGTTATTGAGAATGGTTCTAAAATTAGTCTGGAATTCTATGACAGGAACTTTCATTGGGAAAATAGACAGGGGGCTGTAGTATGTCCTAGGAGTTACTAGGACATTTAAAATTAATATATATGCCACCATTAATCAGACTTCCACCCAGCCTACATTCATAGGGTGAGTTCTTACAAAACATTATATCACTTAATGAAGCTTGATAATGTAAGGCCCAATTACAAATTTCACTTTAAAACACCTGAACTTTGACAAATGGGACCTTATCAAACTCAAAAGCTTCTGAAACAGTCAAGGAAGTGAAGAGACAACCCACACAGTGGGAGGAAACCTTCACCAGTGATTCATCTTACAGGGCATTAATGTCAAGAATATAGAGACTACTCAAAAAACAAAGAAGAAAACAAATGACTTACTCAAAAGATGGAGTAAAGAGCTGAACAGAGACTTCGGAAGTTAGGAAGTAAAGATGGCTGAGAAACATCTTAAAAAGTGTTCAACATCATTAATAATTAAGGAAATGCAAATTAAAACCACTCTAAGATATCATCTCACTCTGATATGACTGGCTATGATCAAGAACACAAAAGACACCAAATGTCAGAGAGGTTGTGGGGAAAAGGGAACACTTATCCATTGCTGGTGTGAATGTAAACTTGTACAGCCATTATGGAAAGCAGTGTGGAGAACCCTTAAAAGACTCAAAATGAGCCTACCACCTGACCCAGCCATACCACTCCTGAGTATATACCAAGACTCATCCTACCACAAAGATACATGCACATCCATGTTTATTATAGCTCTCTTCACAATAGTGAAGAGCTGGAACCAACCCAAATGCCCCTCAACAGATGAGTGGATGACAAAAATGTGATACATCTACACAATGGAATACTACTCAGTGGTAAAGAAAGATGGCATCATGAACTTTGCTGATAAATGGATGGAACTTGAAGCCATTATGCTAAGTGAAGAAACACAGTCCCAAAAATCAAGTGGTGAATGGTTTCCCTCATTTGTGGATGCTAACACCAAATCCCCAGATGAAAATCAAGCTGAAAAACATTATTGTTATATTTCTGTTTATCTGAAAGTAACTATGTTGTTATAATGTAAATCTCTTAATGGGCTCTAGAATTAATCCACCACTGACTTTCAGACTCTGTAATTACTGTATATGAGTGGAAAGTATGTATGCATATTTTAGAGTAATATAAGATTAAAGGAAGAAATATGAATTCTAAACATAAAAAAAGACTGAGAGAAAGATGCAGGATAGTTATGGCAGAGAATATGATCTGGGGTGGGGGGGGAGGGAAAGAGGAATATGTCTAAACTGAACTGAGAAATCATGTCTGAGATACAGAAAACATCAATGAAAGCATTATCAAAAAAACCAAACACCTGAACTTGAAGGCATTCACCTTTGTTGGTTTTCTGTCCGGTGCTGCTTATTCCCTAAGACCGATTTTACTGTTTTAATACGGATTTGTGAGATTGCTTTCATCTTTATAGACTCAGTCTGTCCTGACAAGATGTCATCTCGAATATGCTACTGCTTTCATGGTGTCTTTACATTTTCTTCACATGTTTAGAAACAAGTTGTTGGGACCACTATCCAACTGAAAAGCCATTTTCCAACTTTCCCCATTTCCTGAAAGGAAGAGCCAAAAGTCCTATTTTGATTCTAAAAAGGACTGATGCTTGTTTGTGTGCGTGTGCTGCAGCAATCCTTTCACCTTCCAAGGGAGCTTTCTGGGGAAAGGTTTTCTTGCTGGAATGTTCCAGTCTCATCAATGAATTTTCCTAAAGATCATTTTACCCTTGTTCTCTTTAAATACCTTATCTTTCTCTCCTTTATTTCTTAAATTTGATGATCCTCGATTAAGACATTTCCTCGGGCACCTTTCTCTTTAGTTTGATTACATTAAAGTCTTACCACATTTGCTAGCTCCCTAGCTAAGGAGAAAGTTTACAAGTGAAATTCCAGTTTTCTGAAACTAGTACTAAAAAAAATCTTCATTTTATTTCTCCAGAAACTTCTTAATATTTTACTTAGTTCTCACAATAAGAAGCTTAATAATGTCATTTTAATTCAGTTGAATAATTCCTTAGGATAATTGTATACTAATATAATACTGAATCCATTATTTGTGTATTGTCCTCTATATCCATACTTTTTTTAAAGGTTTTTTTTATTAATTTTATTTATTTCTGTATGTGTGAATGTACTGTCTGCGTGCAAGTTTGTGCACCCGTGTCGTGCAATGCCGCGGAGGTCAGAAGAGGGCGTCGGATTCCCCTGGAACTGGAGTTCTCCTAGAATTGGAGTTTCAGACGGTTCTCAGCCGCCATGTGGGTGCTGGGGATCGAACCCAGGTCCTTTGCAAGAGCGGTCGGCGCTCTTAACTGCATCCATACTTTTAATGTCTTTTAGGTTTAATCTTCTTTGAAACACACCAGATAGTTTTATTAATATTTTTAGTTTAGTGACTGTTTCACATATAGTTAAATACATGTGTGTTGGTGTATCTTACTGACTCCTGGTTACTTTGAGCAGCATACTGAATTCTAGGCCAGTCAGGACTGCATAGCCAGACAAAAAGAAAATGATTATATTATTCCTTTTACAGTTTTAATTAGTTGGAGGATATTGTTTTGAGAAACTGTAGTATTCTTTTTAATAGAAAGAGTAAAAGAATGTTTTGACAATGGAGGTTATTAATCTTATTGCTTACTTAAAGGCATAAAAAACTGGAGTTCATATATTCTGTCATTTATGTTAAAGCCTACTGAGTCAAGTTAGTGTCCCCAATTGTTCCTCAGTGCAATTCATCCAATGGGTCTAATCAGCCTATTTAAAGTCACTCCCTTAAAGAAGATTAACACTTCCTTACCCTGCAATAATCAGTTCTTTGGCTAATATTGGGGCCTGCTGCTCATTTCCAGAGTTCTATGCTGTATTTTTGTCTGCATGAGTTTGCACAGGTCTTGTGGATGCTGAAACTATTGCTGTGAGTTCATATGACCAGGCTCCCAGAAGTCCATGAGGCTTTATTTCTATATGGTTATAGAACCCCTCCCCTGGTTGCTACAATATTTCCATGCCCTCTTTTGCAATGGTCTGTGGAACAAAGGGTGTAGAGAATACTAATGCATCACTCACCCTCCATCAATGAATCTTCGTCATGCAACAGAAGACCATGAAGGCAAAGGTCCACAAATGGCCCAAACAGAGAATAAGAGTCTGCAGAGGGTGGGGGTGGGGGTCCTTGGACAGGACTCCATATTAAATTCGACTGATCCAGTGCTCATATAATAAATCTTAATGGTATTTAGATCCTCTCCTCTATCTGGACTCCCCATACTCCCCCTCCCACTGGATTTCATGCCTTCTGTCATATATATTAAAGCGGATCCAGTTAAGCTTTTGTTTCAGACGTCCCTCAGTGTGAATTCATACACTAGAATCTTCCTCAAAGAAGATCAGCTCTCCCTCCTCCAGCAGTAACTGTTACCCAAAGATCCTCAACTAAGCTTGGGGCCTGATGCCCTTCTCCATGCTGGGTTTTTGTTGCATTGAGTCAGCATACATCTTGTGCAGGCTGTCACCATTGTTGCAAGTTCACATGAGCAAGTTAGTAGAAGCTTGAAAGCCTGTTTCCTTATTTTCATGCATCAACTGGCTCTTACAGTCTTTCTGCTCCCTCTTCTATCTTGGTCCCTGAGCCATAGGTGAGTGGGGTTTAATATAGGAGTCTGATATTCAGGGACTCCGCTGTCTCTTATCTTCTACACCTTGGCCAGTTGTGACATATCTGTGCAGCGTACTTTGTTGCATGAGGAAATTTCGCTAGTGAGAGTTGAAGTGTGCACTAGCATTCTCTCTGCCCCCTGTTCTACTATGTTCCATGAAGCATGGGTTCAGTGATTCTACTATAGATTTGTCACTTAGGGTTTGGGCATTTCTCAGACATGTATTATCTGTGTGTGATGTGTTCTGGAACTCTGTAATAACCTTCCTCTGTTGCAAAAAGAAAATCTTTGATGAGTGATGTACAGTATACTTGTCTGTAAATATGAGAATCCATATTTAATATATAATAAGAAATTTCATTTATATAGAGATATTACAGAAGTAAGGTTTTCTCTAGGATCTATGACCTCTTCATCCATGTGTATTTGGTTATGTTTACTGTGCCACCCATGAATTCCCTCCCATTGAGGTAGCTTTAAGTCCATTTAGATAGCTGTTGATTACTCCCATAATAAAAATAGTGCTACTGCAGTAATACAGTTTGTCTTCCAGGTCAACATTGTGGTTATTAGGCTTTGAAGCTAGGGTTGGATCACTGATTTATTTATTTTTCTCCCTTAGCAGCTTAAAGCTGCATAGTACCCTTGAGAACTATGAGAGATAGTCTTCAAGTAGAAGGCTTCCTGGTCACTTCCAATTCTGTTGCTCCAAGTGCTGTGCCAGCAGCATGTAATGTCTTCAGCAATGGGGTAAGACCTTACATATTTTTAATGAAATGCTTTGTGCTCTGCTGACTTTGTAACCTGAAATTTATTACTTGGACTTTTGGTGATTTCCAATTTATTTCCCCACCTTCCCAGTAGCTAAAGACTCTTTTTCTTTGTAGGATGGAAGACTGAGACTGGAAAAATCATCTAGATTTCCACAGTTGAGTTGTGTGTTCTTTTCTTTTCTTTTCTTTCTTTTTTTTTTTGAAGAAATTTAAAAAGATTTTTATTTATTTATTTTTTGTTTGTTTGTTTATTATTTTTAAGGGATTCACAATATAAGAGCACAGTTGTTTTCAGATCACAATGACATTGCCCAGTTTGCCATACAGTTAGGTAATTGGTGTTAACATCCACAGATGAGGGATCCCATTCATCATTTGTTTTTCTGGAACTGTGTTACTTCACTCAGCATGATATCTTCTAGTTCCAGCTATTTACTCACAAAGCGCATGATGTCATCGTTCTTTACCACTGCATAGAACTCCATTGTGTAGATGTACCACATTTTCTCTATCCACTCATCAGTTGAGGGGCACTTGGGTTGGTTCCAGCTCCTTGCTATTGTGAAGAGAGCTGCAATAAACATGGCTGTGCATGTGTCTCTGCAGTAAGATGAGTCTTGTGGGTATATGCCCAGGAGTGGTATGGCTGGGTCAGGTGGCAAGTTCATTCCAAGTCTTCCAAGGGTTCTCCACACTGATTTCTATAGTGGCTGTGTGAGTTTACATTCCCACCAACAATGGATGAGTGTTCCCCTTTCCCCACAACCTCTCCAGCACTTGGTATCATTTGTTTTCTTGATCCTAGCCAGCCTTATTACAGTAAGAAGATACCTTAAAGTGGTTTTAATTTGCATTTCCTTAATTATTAGTGAAGTTGAAAACTTTGTAAGATGTTTCTCAGCCATTTCTAATTCCTCTCTTGTGAAGTCTCTGTTCAGCTCTTTGTTCCATCTTTTGAGTTATTCATTTGTTTTCTTTTCTTCTTTGTTTTTTGAGTAGTTTATATATTCTGAAAATCAGATGTATCTGCAGTGAAGGTTTCTTCCCACTCTATGGATTTTCTCTTCATTTCCTTGATTGTTTCCTTGGATGTACAGAAGCTTTTGAGTTTAATGAGGTCCCATTTGTCAATTGTCCACCTTAATTCTTAATTCTTAATTGTCCATTCTTAATTCTTGCTCTCTGATTTAGGAAGTCTTTTCCTATGCCTATGTCTTGTAGTCTGCTGCCAACTTTTTCTTCTATCGCCTTCAGAGTTTGAGGTTTCACATTGAGGTCTTTGATCCATCTGGAGTTGACTTTTGTACAGGGTGAGAGGTAGGGGTTTAATTTCATTCTTTTACAGGTGGTGATCCAGTTTTGCCAACACCAGTGCTGAAGATGCTGTTTTTTTTCCATTGTGTCTTCTTGGCCCCCTTTTCAAATATGAGATGGCTGAATTGTATGTGCTCAGTTTTGGATCTTCAGTTTTGTTCCATTGCTCAACAGTTCTGTTTTTGGGCCAGTACCAGGCTGTTTTTCTTTTTTTTTAATTTTTTTTTTTTTTTTTTTTTTTTTTTTTTTTTTTTTTTTTTTTTTTTTTTTGTTTTTTATTTTTGGTTTTTTTTTTTTTGTAAAAATTGTAATTTGGTATGGGTGTTTTGTGGTTGTTGTTTAATTCTGTAGTGTGTGATGAATGCACTGGTGCTGAGAGCAATGCAAGTTTGTGCATCACAAAGAAAACCCACCGTGTCCGGCATGTGTGGGTGGAGTCAGAAGAGGGGGGGTCCTCTCGTCTCCCTCCTCCTTCCTCCCAGCCTCTCCCGATTCCTCCCATGGAACCTGGAGGGTCTCTCCTGGAATTGGAGTTTCGAGTTTCAGACGGTTCTAGGTTTCTTCTCCCGCTTCGCGGGGTTCTCTTCTTCTCTCGGGTCTCGGTCTCGGAAGTTCTTTCTCGGCCCCATGTGGGGTGCTGGGGATCAAACCCAGGTCCTCTGTAAAGAGATGTTGGAGCTCTTAACCGCTAGCCACTCTCCAGCCCACCAGGAGTTTTTTTATGACTATATAGCCCTGTATATAGTTTGAAGTCGGTATAGGGTTACCCCCTGTACCCTGTTGCTCTTTTCACTCAGGGTTGCTTTGTGTCTATTGGGTCTTTTTGTTTTCCCAAATGAAAGTTAGGATTTTTTTTCCCAAGCCTGGGAAAAAGCTCGTGGGATTTTAATATTGGGATTTGTATAATCTGTGCAGAGTTTGGGTAGGATGGACATTTTACTTATATTAATTTTCCCCAACCAATCATGGGAGTTTTTCCATCTTCTGATGTCTTCTTTCAATTTATTCTCTTCTTCAGGGGTTTATAAAATTTTTGTTTAGAGATCTTTGGTGTCTTTGATTAGGTTGTTCCTAGGTATTTATTTTTTTTGAGGCTATTGTGAGTGGGAGGTCTCCTGAATTCCTTCTTCAGTTGCCATTGTTGGTGTAAAGAAGGCTCTGCTTTTTTTTCTAGTTAATTTTTACCTGCCACTTTACAAAGCTCTCAATCATTTCTGGGAGTTTTCTGGTGGAGTTTTTTAGCATCCTTAAGTAAACAATCATATCATCAGCAAAAAGGGATAGTGTGACTTCCTCTTTCCAATTAGAACTCCTTTAAATTTCCTTTTTCTGCCTTATTGCCATAGCAATATTGAAAAGAGGTGGTGACAGGGGGCAGCCTTGCCGAGTTCCTACCTTTAAAGGAATGTTTTTCTGCTTCCCCATTTAGGATGATATTGGCCGTGAGTTTCCTGTATATGGCTTTGATTACATTGAGGAATGATCCCTCCAATCCATTCCCTCTAGGACTTTTAAACATGAAGGGATGCTGGATTTTGTCAAAGGCTTTCTGATCAAATCGATATGATGGTGTGGTTTTTGTCTTTCAGTCCACTTATATGCTTGATGATATTTATTGATTTTCATACGTTCCCCCCCCCACTGTAACTAAGCCTTTCCTTTGTTTAATCTTACAACTTATAGTAGTACATTACTTATATCAATGATTTTTATCTGATCAGTTTACAATGGTTCAAATAACAGCTCTATTTCTTCTTTCTTTTTTTTTTTTGGAACCATCCCTCCACCTCTGGTATTAATCCAACTTGGTCATGGGTGATCTTCTTGATGTGGGTGTCTATTCGATTGCCAGTATCCTGTTTAGATTTTGGCACTGTGTTCATTAATGAGATGGGTCTTTAGTTCTCCTTTTTATTGTATCTTGCCTGGTTTGGTAACAGAGTGATGCTGGCTTCATAGAAGGAATTTGGGAGAATACCTCTGTTCCTTCTAACAATTTGAGTAATAGGAGGTGTAAGATTCTTTTGAAATGTTTTTTACAATCTGTCGTGAAACTGGGTGGGCTTTTTTTAGTTGGAGGTTCATATTATCATATTTTCAATTTCTTCATATATTATGGGTCTGTTTAAGCTGTCAATCTCTTCTTGGTTGATCTTTGGTGATCCCCAGGATTTCAGATATTCATCCATTTCTTCTAGGTTTTCAAACTTGGTAGAGTACAGGTTTTTGAAGTATTCCTAGAATTTTCTGGATCTTTTCATTGTCTGTTGGGATAGTTCCCCTTTAATCATGGATTGTATTGTTTGGAGTTTTCCTTCTTTCTTTTGGTTAACTGGGCTAGAGGTCTGCTATCTTGTTTATTCTTTCAAAGAACCAACTTTTGGATTAATTGACTTTTTGTATTGTTTTCTTTGTTTCTATTTCATTGATTTCTCCCTGATTTTTTCTATTTCTTCCTGTCTGTTGCTTTTAGGGTTCATCTGTTGTTGTCTCTCAAGTTGGTTTAGCTGCAGTTTTAGATCATTCACTTGTGCCTTTCTGTTTTTTCTTTAATATAGGCACTAAGGGTATAAACTTACCTCTTAGAACTGCTTTTAAAATATCCCATATGTTTGTTGTGTTGTATATCATTGTCATTGTCAGGAATGCTTTTGTATTTCTTTTCTTTTGTCTCTTCCTTGACCCATTCATTATTCAGGAGTGTGTTTTTAGTCTTCTTCCTCTATTCCTATGATGGGGAGTTTTGATTTTCATAGTGTCCACAGTTCCTGGTTGTTCCACTTTTTGTGTTATTTTTTAAATTTTTTCTTTTTTTTTTTCTTGGGTTTATCTTCCAGAGTCTGTATTATTCTTTTTTCTGCTTCCTCTTTCTTCTGAGGCTTTTTCCCATCTTTTTTTTTTTTTTTTTTTTTTTTGTTTGATTTTTTTTTTAATTTCATTTTCTGATTTCTTAGTATATGCTCACGTCCAGTTTTTTGAGCTTCTCAACCTCTTCCCGTGCTCTTTGCTTCACTGGTTGGTTTCCTTATCTTTTTCAACATGGGATCTTTTCAGTATTTCTACTTCCTTCTGGAGTTTTTCATTCTATTTCTCTAGGTCCTTCTTGAGGTTTTCATTCTGTTTTTTTAGTTATGTGAATTGCTCTTTACAGTTATTTATTTATTTGAGTGTGTTCATAATTGTAGTTCTAATATCTATGTCCTGGGCCATCCCCAAGGGGATCCCACTGTAGGAATCTTCCACAGGGTGGGTAGAGCTTGGTGAGGAATTATCCTGCACCTTCCCATGTTGTTTCTTCTTCGTGTCCCTGGAATATGGGCTTCTCCTTGCCTGTATTCCAAAGCAAATCCCAAATGCCTCTTTACTGTGTTGAAGGCTTGCTTTGCTTGCCTCCTTCAGATGCCTTCCTTGTTTGTCTGATTGATTTGTTTTCCTTCTTTTCTCCTTGCTTATGGAGTGTTGACCTGTCTAGCCTTTAGGCTGTCTATTGGCAGTCTGACTCACTCTTCCCTTTCTGTTCTGAAGGTTCTCCAAAGAGTCCACTTGGACACTCCTTCGGTAATCCCAATTGGCGGGGAGGGGGGTATTGCTGTTTAGCCCCTGCTTCCGTACCTGTGCTTCAGGTGGTCTTGTGAAATCCCCGATCTCAAGACTCACACAGGCCCACCTTTTATGCCAACTGGGAGGACAACTCCACCCCCACAGCCACACAAGCCAGTCAAGCCAAAGACAAATAAATTAAACCAAACAATCTGCCTGGCTGAAGCTCCCAGCTCCTACCTGTGCTTCAGGTGGTCTTGGGAAATCCCCGATCTCAAGACTCACACAGTCCCACCTTTTATACAAATTGGGAGGACAATTCCACCCCCACAGCCATACAAGCCAACGGAGCCAAAGACAATTAAATCAAACCAAACCATCTGCCTGGCTGAAGCACCCAGCTTCTACCTGTGCTTCAGTTGGTCTTGGTAAATCCCCCACGTGTTATTTTCTAACACTCAGCATTCTTCTTCCAACTGCTGGCTTCATGATCTATCCCTAGTTGGGAAAAATATGACCTTCTATTGATTAGGTATTGTGTCCTACTCACCAGAAATTAATAATGGGAACTCTCTAACATTTTGTTTTTTGAAGAACTTTATTCGACAAATAAGCTACTTTATTTTAAAGGTGAGGGGCATCAGCCATATTTCTAGTGGGAGATTCATTAAGTACTTTGTAGCCATGTTTTAAAAGCACAAGAGTCTGTTTTCCACAAAAACTTGTATTCTTTTTTTTTTAATTTTATTTATTTTTATATGTGTATAGATGTAGTCTGCATGTAGATTTGTGCACCTGTGTTGTGCAATGCAATATGGAGGAGGTCAGAAGAGGGTGTCAGATTCCCCTGCAGCTGGAGTTAAAGACAGTTTTCAGCCATGTGGGTGCTGGGGATTGAACCTGAGTCTTCAGCAAGAAAGAGCAGTAGGCACTCTTAACCACTAGGCCATCTCTCCAGCCCAATATTTGTATTCTTATGAAATGCATAATACCTATTTATTTCCTAAATTCCCCAAAGTTTCATCCTTCTAAGGCTTTGGGTCAGAATTATTTCAAGAAAATCACCAGGTGGATTGGCTCTAGTTGCAGGAGACACTTCAGATTCAGTCTCTCTGTATATGAAAAACAGAGAATTAAGAATAACTTATCCTACCCAGTCCAACTGTGAGCATATGCATATCCAATATACAAGAGTGGAAAATGTAAATTTTAATTACCTTAGAAATTCTGGTGAAGAGGGGGAATAAATGAAACATGAAAGTCAGGCATATTAAAGCAGAAACATTCAACTGCGCACCATCTACCACTTGACTGAAGTGCAGTCTTCCTAGGAAGACTGTATATATCTGGTCCTTGTCTCCATCAGATTCTTGGTTTTATTCTAAGTCTATAGAGATAGGATAAGATTTTCTTCCATTTCAGCATTAGGTACTAAATTATTGCTTAATTTTCTTGACACATTTGGAAACATGAAAGTTTCAAAGTCGGGTTTGGGTTGGTGCCTCCACACCGGACCAGATGGTCAGGTCGGGTCTGGGTCATTGACATCTGCACCTTTGTGTGGCTCTGCTGGGTAGAGTCACGGTTTGCTAGGCAGGTAACACGTCCACCCCCGTTCCTCTGCGGTATTGGTGAGAATCCAAGTTCAGTGACTTTTTTTTCGGAGAACCTTCAGACAAGAAGAGAGAGTGCTTTGGCTTCCAATATCCAATATATAAACAAATTGAAAGCCTGAAACATAGACAAGTCAACACTCCAAAAACAGAAGGAGGAAAAGAAAAAAAAAGCATCTGAAGGCGGAAAGCAACACATCTGCTAACATAGTGAAAAAGATATTGTGATATGAACCACAAAAGGGAAAGCCACATGACCAGGGACATGCAGAAGGGAAACATGAGGAAAGCGGCAGGATTATCCTGCACCTTCAGGCCAGGCTCTACCAACCCTGTAGGAGATAGCTACAATTGGAACCCTTGGAGGAGACCAACGAACAGTCTTAGAGGAATAATTGCAGACCTAGCAGAGAAATTAAGAGACATAAGAAGAATTCCGGAACTAAAAGAGAGAGAATTGAAAAACTCAAATAGGACCTAGAGGGATACAATGACAAACATGGAAAGAAATAAAGAACAGATTGACAAACTCCAGAAAGAACTAGAGGGAGAAAAAAACATTCTCTGAAAGTAAGATTGAAACACTGAAAAAGGAACAGCCAACCAATGAAGTAAGGAGCGACAAGAAGAGAATGAGAAGCTTCAAAAAGGAATGGAATAATTAAAGAAAACACAGGATGATAATTGAAAAAAAATTAGACATACCATCCAAACAAGAAGAAAGGAAGGGAAAAAGCCTAAAGTAGATAGAATGGAGAAGAGAGCAGAAAAAAAGAATTCAGATCTGGAAGATAAACACAGAGCCACTTAAAAAGCTTCACAATAAAGATTATAAAAAAATTAAAAAATACACAAAAATGGAACAACCAGGAAATATGGGACACTATGAAAAGATCAAAGAACCTCTCACATATCATAGGAATAGAGGAAGGAGAATAATCTCAAAAGAATAGCTATTGATCAGATCTTAAACAAATAATAGATGAAAATTCCCCAAACTAAAAATAGAAAAACCCATACAAATAAAGAAGAGCACATAGGACCCCAAAATAAGACAAGATCAGAAAGAAACACCCCACGCCATATCATAGTTTTATAATATATTGTTCTTAGATGCCAAAAACACAGACAAAATTCCTGAAGGCTACAAAAGAAAACAAAGTCCACATACAAGGGACCCATCAGAAATTAAAACTGACTTCTCGAGCTCAAACCATGAAGCAGAAGACTGAGAGCAAAGCATTCCAGTGTAAGGGGACTATGAGATGCCATCCAAGAATACTTTACCCAGCAAAATGTCAACTATAATTGAGCAAGAGAGAAAATCTTCCATGACATATACAAAGATGATGGAATTCATGTCTGGAAAACAAACTCTTCATAAAATACTTGAAGCAATTCAAAAGGCAAGAAGAGAGGAGCAACAATCCTCAAAACACCTAGGAAAAGAAAACTAATAAAACATAACCATAGAGCAAAATCAGGGGCTAGAAGTCCAAATGGATAATAAGTGAAAGGAAGCAACATCTCACCTTCAATTTATAACACTTAAATATAATAGGGCTAAACTCCCCAATCAAAAAGCAATAGACTGGGAGAATGAGGATTAAGCAAAACAGCCATCTATAATGCTTGTCTACAATGAAACCCATCTCAATTTCAAGGATGGCAACAACTTTTTTAAAAAGATGAAGAAAGTATTCCAGGCAAAATGGTACCAAAAAGTAAAGCTGTGGTGTGGCTATTCTAATACAGACAAAATAGACTTCAAATCAAATAAATCAAAAGAACAAAGAGGGCCATTACATATCTTTTTAAATGGAACAATTTGATGCATGAGATTTCACAATCATGAATGTATATGTACAAAATGCCAGTGCACCAAATTTATAAAAACAATCCTTCAGGATTTCAAAGGCACAGATTAACCCCAGCATAGTAGTAGGGAACTTCAATACCCCATTAAGTCTCCTAACAGGTCAACAGGACTAAAGAAAACAGGAGAGACATCTAGACGAATGACAAAATAACAAATGGAACCTTACAGGACATCTATGAATATTTCACCAAACACCAAGAGAATACACTTTCTACTAGCACTTACGGACATATCTCCAAAAATAGACCATATACTGGGACACAGAAAAAAACTCAACAATTATAAAAAAGATTGAAATAATCTCATGCATTTTTTGGAGACACAGTGCAATAAAAACTCAATATTCAACACCATGGGGATAAACCCTACACTACTACAAGGACACATGGAGACTAAATACCACTCTCTGATATTGAATGGGTCAAAGGAAGAAATACAGAAAGAAATAAAAAAAAAAACAATTAAACACAAATAAAAGAACACAGAAAAAATTCTATGGGACATATTTAAGCAGTCCCATAAAGGGATGTTTTATAGCTCTAAGTGCGCTAATAAAAAACAAACACAAAACAAACAAACAAAAAAACACAAAGGGCACAAGTGGAATGATTCTGAAAGAGCAGCTAAAAATACTTGAGAGACAACAACAAATGGAAAACCTAAATGCAATAGAGAAAGAAGAAATAACAAAACCAGAGCAGAGATTCAAGAAATAGAAACAAGGAAAACCCATTACAAAAAAATCATGAATCCAAAAGTTGGTTCTTTGAGAGAATAAACAAGATAGACAGACTCTGCCCAGTTATCAAAAAGAAAGGAGAGACAACACCAAATCAATAGAATCTGTGTTGAAAGGGGAAATATCACAACAGACAATGAAAAGATCCAGACATCATGGATATATAATAAAACCTGTACTCTACTAAGTTGAAAACCTAGAAGAAATGGATATGAATATCTGAAATCCTGGAATCACCAAAAACCAACCAAGGAAAGATCGACAGCCTAAATAGACTAATAATACAAGGAAGAAATTGAAGATTGTAATAGTAGCCTTCCCAACCAAAAAATGCCGCAGGCCCAGATGTTTTCACGGCAGAATTTATAAAATATTTTTGAAGAAGAACTTACAACATTATTACTCAAATTGTTTAGAAGAATACCAAACAGAGGAGTTATCCCAGATTCCTTCTATGAAGCCAGCATCATGCTATCCAAAACCAGGGGAAAGATACAACCAAAAGATGAGAACTATAGACCCATCTCCCTAATGAACACAGATGCCAAAATCAAAAACAGGAAATAACTGGCAAATCATGCATCAGCCCACATCAAAAAAGAAAATCATCCACCCGACCAAGTTGGATTCTAACCAGAGATCAGGATGGGTCAATATATGAAAATCAATAAATATCATCATATAACATATAAATGAGACTGAAGGACCAAAAGCACCACCATCATACTTAATTGATGCAGAAACATTAAAAAAAAAAATCCAGCATCCCTTCATTGTTAAAGTCCTAAAGGGAATTGGACTGGAGGGATCATTATCAAGATAATCAAAGCCAATATACAGGAAACCCACATGGCAATATTCTAAATGGGGAAACGACAGAAGTAATCCCTTTAAAGGTAGGAATGTGGCAAGGCTGCCCCCTGTCACCAACTCCTTTCATAATATAGTGCTGAAACCCTTGCTAGGGGAATAAGGCAAGGAAAAGGAAATGAAAGAGTTCTAATTGGAAAGAGGAAGTCAATCTATCCTTATTTGCTGATGATATGGGTTGTCTACCTAAGGGATGCTAAGAACTCCACCAGAAAACTCCTAGAAATGATATAAGGCCATTCAGTTAAGTTGGCAGGATACAAAATAAATCTAGAAAAACGAGAGCCTTTCTTTACACCAACAACAAACAACTGAAGAAGGGGCTACAAGGAGACCTCCCACTCACAATAGTATGAAAACAATAAAATACCTGGAAACAAACCTAACCAAAGGACAGCAAGGATCTCTACAACAAAAATTTAAGCCCTTGAAAATAGGAATTGAGGAAGACATCAGAAGATGGACAAACCTCCCTGCTCATGGATTGGGAAGATAAATACAGTAAAAGTGACCATGTCTACCCAAACTATTGTACAGATTTAATGCAATCCCAATCAAATCCAGGTTTCCTTCAATGGCTTGGAAAAAAAAAACCTCATTTCATTGAAAAAACCAAAAGTACCCTAATAGCCAAATCGCAACCCTTGAGCGAAAAGAGAATGTAGGGGTGATAGCTAAGAATCAAAGACATTATCTAGCAGGCTTATAGTCAATAAAAACAGCCTGGTACTGGCACCAAAAACAGAACTGTTACCATTTGGAATAAAACTGAAGATCAAACTGAGCTCACATACAATTTCAGCTCACCTCCATATTTGACAAGGTGGGCAAGAAACACAATGGAGGAAGACAGCATCTTCAGTAAGGGTGTTCAAAACTGATCCGACCACTTGTAGAAGATCGAAATTAAACCCCTACCTCTCACCCTGTACAAAAGGTCAAACTCCAGATGGATCAAAGACCTCAACTTTAAACCCCAAACTTTGGAGGTAATAGAAGAAAACTTTGGCAGCAACTACGACTACAGACATAGGCATAGGAAAAGTTCTCCTAATCAGACAGCAGCTGCACAAGAAATAAGATAGGTCAATACCAAATGGGACCTCTTATAAACTCAAAATTTTCTGTACATCAAAAGAACAAATAAAAGGAATGTGAAGAGAAAAACCCACAGAGTAGGAGAACCACTTAGATGATAACTCAAAGTGGTAATTTGGCATTTTCCTTTAATTTATTAGCGATGTTGAACACTTCTTAAGATGTTTCTTGCCATCTCTAATTCCTCCTCTGTGAAGTCTCTATTCAAGATCTTTGCTCCATCTTTTTGAGTGATTCATTTGTTTTCTTTCTTGTTTTTTTGAGTAGCTTGATATACTCTGGAAATTAATGCTTTGTCAGATGTATCTGCAGTGAAGATTTACTCCAATGAAGCTGGCTAGGCGGTTAAGAGCACCGACCCTCGTCTTTCAGAGGACCCGGGTTCGATCCCCAGCAACCACATGGGGCCGAGAGCCGTTCTGAAACTCCAATTCCGGAGAACTCCAGCTCCAGTGGGAATCCCGAGACCCTCATTCTGAACCTCCTGCGGGCATTGCAGACACGGGTACACAGAACCTGCATGCAGACAGTACATATTATACACATACACAGAAATTAAATAAAAAAAAAATATTATACAAGTAAAAAGTTATAAAAAAAAAGACTGGCTAGGATCAGGAATACGAAATGATACCAAGTGCTGGCGAAAGGTCTGAGGGGGAAGGGAACACTCATATTGCTGGGTGGGAATGTAAACTTGTACAGCACTTATGGAAAGCAGTGCTAGGAGAAACCCTTTAGAAGAACTCAAAATGAGGCCTTGCCATTTTGACCTCCAGATCCATACCACTTCTGTATATACCCACAGACACATCTTACTGCAGTAGTTACATGCACAGCTATGTTTATTCAGCTCTGTTCGCAATAGCAAAAAGCCTGGAACCAGCCAGGTGCCCCTACTAAACGAGTGGATAGGAAATGTGGTACATGATACAATGGATGTTCTATTCAGCAGCGGTAAAGAGGGGACAACATCATTGAACTTTGCAGGTAAATGGATAGAAGCTAAGGACATTATGTAAGTTAAGTAACACAGTCCCAGAAAAAATGACAAATGGTGGTCCCTTGTATGTGGATTGCTAGTGCCAAAACCCAGATATAAATATTCTTCTCTGTGGTAGAGGGATGCATAGTAACAGAACAACAACAGAATGCATCAGAAATAATCGACTGAAATGGTGAACTTGGAAAGGGTGGGAGGGGCAGCGAACAGTACCTCGGGGTATATTCAGATTAATGCCATATTTATTGACGTGAGTTCAACCAGATCCAGTTTTGCCCAGACATTGTCTACAGGTTACATGGTTTTGTTTTAGGAGCTTAGAGAAAGTAAGTATGTGTTATTTAAACACATTGGTTTAAAGGCTCTGAAAAAACGGTAATGTATCTGATTTTAATGGAGATATAATTCGCTGATGTCACATTTGTTTTACATAAATCTGTAAGCAATACTTTGGGATTGACACATACCAATGGTCTCTATAATTTCTCTGTTGTTACACGTATCACCTTGTAGCTTCTCTTTTTCACCTATAAGGATATATTAACATAAAAATTAAAGTTTGCTTGCCAAGTTAGTCAATAAGTACCCAAAACAAGATGGGTGAAATTGAATGAAATCTGTGCCTTGGATTCCACCTCTATAGGTGTGTATAATACAACTGCTTCTGGAGACTCATGGTCAAAAAAGAAAACCTAAAAAGGTGGGGGAATACAGATAGACATTGAAACCTTTTCGTCAAAAACCTTGCAATTCAAATCTTAAAACTAACTACGGGAAAAGATTTGTAGTTCCAACAGGTCAAAAATGTCCACCAACTTAATGGCTGAGAAAGAAAAGATGCGTTGCATTGAAGTATCTACCAGAAAAGTGCCAACAGAAAGGTTTGACCTTTCTGAAGACTGAGGAAGAAAGCCCAGAATGCTACAAACATCAAACCCTCTGTGGCTCATACTTGTGACACATTATAAGATCCTAATAAACATTTACCTATCTAGGTGCCGCACAGGTTTTAATACGAGAGACTATTTACCTTCTCCCATAGAACAAGGATTAATATGACAAAAAAAAAAATGATGAGGTGGTTCTCCACTGTTAAGAATTAGAGACCAACTATTTATAGAGGTTTCTCTTAAAACCGGTTAAAACAACTGCCTTCATTAATTGTCAAGACATTAGGAACTGTGATAAGGATATTCTCGTATTCAGAACTCAAATATAATACTTAAATGTCTCTCATTAAGCTATGCACTTTAAGCAAAATATTAATACAGGAGCTCTGACATCAGCAATTGGTTCTTCTACTAAGGAGATGTTAGCCAGGGATCCAACCCCCACAAAAGTAAAGGATCCTTGCCTCTAAACTGGGATACCTGCAAGAAAGGAGCGATATAAGGCCCTGCTTGTCAAAGACCTTGACGTTAACATGGGAAAGATGTATTGAGACCACAACTGAAGTGTGCAGTGTCCTTGGAATACCAGAGAGTGTTTACAAAAGGCTCTAAACCATAAAGCAATATGGGTCTCCCCAAGTCAAAGCAAGATCTCCTCTGTCAGCACCAGCTACAACCTCACCTGCACTGGAGAATACTGTGCAGCAGAGGCAGCCAGTGCCTGTATATCCAACAATCTATTATTCTATATGGCTATTATGCTCTCCCCTTGGAGAAATAACCCACGGATGATGCCAAAGCTTACATCCTATAATGGTTAGGAGATGTTTATAAGCCGACAGTAAGACTGTTCATATTTAACAGAAAAAAATGTATTCATGGATTAACATACCACCCAACAATCTGTGTCTATACCAAAGTAACCTTACCATAACTATTAGTACTGTTAAATACCTATATATCTATTGCTTGTGCTTACTTAGTAGGTTGGAAGGTTATTTCCTGGACAAACTGTCAGCCCATGAAAGGGAAAGCAACCAGAATGAGCAGAGTCCAAGGACAACAGCTCCAGAGAAAGTAGACTGTTTTTGCTTCCATCCACTTGTGCCCCTTTCGTAA